>CM076584.1:345431314-345841902 GCA_034641835.2 Pinus albicaulis | reverse complement strand
ATTATGTTGGTGTCCCGTGTTTTGATAGTTTGGCAAATCAAAACACAAGGCAACATCAGAACCAATCTTTAGAGTTCCAGGATCTAGTCTTCCTGTTCTCGGAGAGGGATCTCTCAAATATTTTTTTGCAAAGGTTTATCTTGTGTGCTTTGATTATGGATTTTAAACTAGTTATTAAGTGCAGATGTTTGTTTGGTTGGATTGAGTTGATACAGCAGAACATGAAAGGTCTAGGAAAGATAGACAGAAAGAAGAAATATCTGGTTCATTGGGCAATGGATTCAAAATAAGGTTATGACAGAATTTTGAAGGGATATGGGATATCAAAGGGAAAATCTAACTTGGCCACAGGATCCTTTGCTTTGGAATGAGATGGACATTAATGATTTTGAAAAGAAGTTTAATTATCAACAAAGGAAATTGAAAACATAACTTAACAATAAAGAGATATTTGATAGACAGGGCTAACCATAAATTCTACAAACATTCTTTAAGAAAATAATGACTTCAATGACAACTTTTAAAATGAAACCTAAGATTCGGGGAACTCCCTATTTCCTCAAAGATTTTATTTTAAAGGACTTAGAAAACATAAAATATTCACTGATAATTGCATTAATAGAAGAGGGAACACCTAAATAACATCTATGCTTACAACTATAAAGACCTTCAAAACAATTGGTCAAGCAATGGAAAAGGGAAAGATCAAAACCGACCTCTTTGATTAACTTGAAACAATGGTACTTCAAAGGGAGACTTCAATAACAGCTTTCAAGTGATAGCAGACAAGCAGGGAGAACCATAAATCATTTTGAAAACAACTATTTGAGCTATTAAGGAAATAAACAAGCATGAAGACTAAAGAGGAAGTTTAAAGCCTCTAAAATACTTCCGCAGAAGAAAACATAAAATAGTGAAGGGTGAACAGGTCTAAGGTGCTTCCAGGAGTCATTTCTTAGCCTAAAAATTTCAGCCTACTGTAGTAAGAAATTATGAAACATAATGAAAACAGGGGAAAAACATCAAATAGTTCAGAATACTTCACCAAAAGCCAAGCTCATGGATCCAATGATAGAGCCTTCTCAGGAATAGACATGCAACAACATCATCAAGACATCCAAGACTTCAATTTGTTTTTCAACTTCAACAGACTTGTATATTTATTCAGAGAGTTTCAGTGTTACAACTTGTAATCAAACAACAACCAAAAATCACTCATCTTCTGTTGTGGTATATATAGAAGGATGAGGAGGTGAGATCTGATTAAAAGATCTCACCTACAATCAATACAGAATTAAATGGATCACAGGCCCTCGAGGGGCTAAAATGAGGAAATTTACGTGTATATCCTCTGTATTAAATGTTTTACATAATGATTTCAAGCTTGGTAGGAGTTTTTTTGACCTTTGAGGCAGTGAGTAGCATCAAAGTAACTCTGTAGATATTCTTTGCATTGAAGTTTCTGGAAGAAATAACTCTTCGGCTGTGTTGTGAGGCAAATATTTGATCTCGAGCAATAACTTCCATTCCTGATTGAATACTTTGAGGCACAGGTGGCCCTTTAGTCACTGGAAGGAATCAATTTTCCTCCATTTGTGGCGGTGGAGAATTTCCTGTCGGTGAAAACCTTTGGATCTGTTTTGAATTTTGCTTTAACCCGGGGATTAGGTTTATAATGATCTTTTTAGGCCATAATCCTCGTAAACAGTCCATTAATCCTTTGCTATGATAATTTCCTGGTCTTCAGCACTGATACTCTTTTTCTGCGCTTAATCCATGTTTTCTTGCTGTTGCGCAGGGTTGCACAGGGTCTGCAATGCATCAATGGTTCCTGAAACATTGATAGAAGTGAAGTTTAAACCCGGTGGTTGATTTCCTTTGGTAAATCGAAAACCAGAGAGTCGTCACCCTCTTCTTTCGAATCTTCTTCGTTCATAGTGAAAACCTTTGAAAACCTGCAAAATACAAACAAAACGTTATAAAAACCTGCTTTTATGGGTCAATCTGCATCGGAAGGCGCGGAGGAAGCGAGGCCGTTGGATGGCATCATCCAACGGTCGGGGTTAATCGGAGAAGGCAGAAGAGAGATTAAATTTGAGCCGTCGATCGCGCGTGATCGACGGCCGGGAGCGGAGGTTTGAAAGTCAAACAGGGGAATCGAGCGATGGACTTTGGACCGTCGATCTGCAGATCAGATCGACGGTGGAGACGTGACTGCTGCTTGTATGATGGCCTGTTTATCGCGCGGGCACCTTGATTAAACATCGGAAACTTTCAGCGATCAACAACAGTTGGATGAGTGGGCCCAGATCGGACGGCTGTGATCAATTTCGCTGGGCATCCTGGTCCGAATGTTAACGCGTGGGGGACGACGTTTGCACAACGGTTTTTAAATCGTACAAAGGACGCGTGGCGGTAGGTGGATGGAATCGCTGGCCATCGGGGGAAAACAACCCTTTGCTCGAAGGCGGTGCGAAAAATACCGTCGGGTTTGGAAAACAACGCACGACTGGGGGGGGGTCCACAGGCAGGTCGTGCACCGCTCCGTCCGATCTGCGGAGCAGATCGATGACCAAGATTGATTCATAAATCATACGGGTGGAACCTTTGGAAATTAAATTTAAAACCCAAAAATACGATTTACAAAGGTTTTTTATATTTTGGGCGGAGAAAATTAAATTGAAAGGATAAGCGCCCGACGGTCTTGGCGCCTGATCCTGGCGCTCAGGTTTATGGACGGAGAAGGGTAAAAGGCTTAGCCCGAGGGGGCTTAAGCCCAATACATAAAAATATGCCTTTTTCATGATTTTTTAATGGTTTTTGATGAAAATAGAGGGTTCCGATAAGGCTAAGAAGGGGTCTTAGACCTTATGAAATGGAAAGGGAAGAAAACATAAAATTATAGGATTTTCATGGGAGATGGGCGAAAAATAAAAAGAGGTTAGTTTGAGAAGGAGGAAAAGGGAAAAATGGGATTTGCAGCAGTATTTTGGCTTTAGAAATCAGCAGGTTTTTAAGTTCTGAAGGGAAATAGTATTGAATATTATCCAAGGATAGGATATTATCAAAAGTCTTCAAGTAACAACAATTTTAGTCATGAAATTGTTTCTTGAAGGCTATCCAACATCATTTAGCCACCATCTGATATGACATATTTTATGGGTGGCTAACAGTGGCTCCACTTGGGGATGGTGCCTTTTTGAAGGCATCAAGAACTGCAGACTTGTATTCTCTGGGAGGCTGATCAGTTGCCTCATCCATTGGGCTGTTTTTCTTCTTCTTGAATGATCTTCTTTTTGCTTCTGGAAACAAGTTATCAATCATGAAAAATAATGAAACCTTTATCAACAAACTTTCTACCTACCCAATCCTACTGATCTAACATTTTTTCTTCGTCAGAGTGCACTTGGATTGGAAAAATCTCTTATAAAATATTTTTTTTTTTTGAAAGCATAAACACTAATCTAATTCTATTCCTTATTTCTCCCTGAACTCAGATTAAACAATTGAGTTCAGATATTTCTCTACCTAATCTACTGTCTGTTGGGATTAAGCTGTCCAACAGACTTTCATTCTCTAAATTCTATAACATAAATTTAAAAACAGTCAAGTCAAGTTTAAGCTGTTTGACTTGATGTGATCTATGGCATAAAAACAAGCTGCACATAGATTATTATTTGCAGAAAAATAAATCAAAACATAGAAGGCTTAAGATCTGAAAATTCAAAGTGTTGCCTTCTCTATTCACAGCTCTATTTTAAACTTGTTTTGAATTGTCTTTGCTTTCCTTCTGGTTTAGGTTTTCAGTTGATTAGAACCAGATCTTTACATTCTTTCGACTCAATATTTGAAGCAGATTTGAGTCACCTCTTTTTGGAAACTTTGGTTCAGATTTTGAGTTTGTTTGAACCTTCATTTTCTATCCTAATCTATCTACTGATAAGCCAAGATTAAACAGTTTGGCAAATCGAATTCACTATCCTATCAGTAGAAAAATTTAAAGCTAATTTAGTCAAGACTAAACAGTTTGACTAAATAGAAGTATGATTTCGAGGAGTGGCATTTGAGCTTGCACACTTTCAGATTTATTTCTCTTTTTTGGCATGGGGCTTTGCCTTTCTTGTTTTCAAAATCTGCCCTCTTTTCTTTCTTTTCTTTGTTTTTATATTTTTTATTTTTCATAACTTTGAATGCAATGGTTAGACTATGATATTTACAATGGTAAAACAAAAATGCTTTGAAACTTAAGATTCTTGGCAGAAGTAATGCTTGAGCATCCTGCCATTGACAGGACCTCCATATAGGTCTTCTCCATTCAATTCTTTCAAGAAAAATGTATTATGACCCCTCTCAGCATGAATAATATATGGCCCTTTCCACAAGTTCTCAAACTTGCCATGTTTCCCCTTCTCTTCTCTTCTTGAATCCCATTTAAGAACAACACTTCCAACCTGGAAGTTGTTTGCCTTAGTCCTCTTATCAAATAGCTTCTTCATATTTTCTTGGACTAACTGTGTTCTTTCATAAACTTCTTCTCTGGTCTGCTGCAAATGGATTGTTTGGTTGATCCTCCTCTGCATATCATTTTCTTCAACCTGCACTTCTTGAAGGAGCTTCATGACTGGAACTCCTAATGAGGTAGGAAAAACTGCATCCATGCCATAAACTAACTGATAGGGGGACATATTTATTGATTTCTTTGTAGTTAATCTATCAGCCCATAAGGCATGAACCAGCTTACTGTGCCATGATTTTTTATTCTATTCCAACAGATTTTTAATGATATTGATGAGACTCTTGTTGGAGGATTCAACTAATCCATTTCCTTGGGGATAGTAAGCAGTGGAATGGCCCAAGGTTATATGGTATTTGTGACAGAAATCAACCATCTTCTTAGATTTGAAAGCAGCAGCATTGTCTGTTATGATTTTTCTGGGACAACCAAATCTGGATAGGATATGGGTTTCAAGAAACTTGATAATGATAGAGTCATTAGCATTCCTGGTAGGTATAGCTTCTATCCATTTGGTGAAGAAGTCAGTGGCTGTGAGGATCCACTTATGTTGAGCTGAGGAAGATGGATGAATTTCTCCAATGAAGTCCAGCCCCTATTGTTGAAAAGGTGCCTCAACTCTGATAGGATGTAGGGGTAAGGGAAGGAGATTTCTCTTGCCATCAAAGATTTGACACTTATGGCAAGACATGACCAGCTTCTGAGTGTCTGGGAAAAGGGTAGGCCAATAGTAACCTGATATGAGAATTTTGTTTGCTGTGGCCTTCCAGTAGAGGTGTCCTCCACATTCACCATCGTGCAATTCATGCATGATTTTTCCTGCATCATCTTCAAGTAAACATTTAAGAAAAATTCCAACAGCATTTTTCCAATATAATACTCCATCTAAGATACAAAAACTCAAAGCCTTTTGTTTCAAGAATCTAGCTTTAGTTTTAGACAAAGAAGGAGGGGCATTTAAATATAAAAGCACATAAATAATGTCAGCATACCAAGGAGAATTTAGAAATGTTTCTTCAATGAAAGGAGCAGTAGCTTCTTCTACTTCTTCCAACACATCTACCATATTCATGTCTAATGCTTGGAAGTTAGACTCAGCCATAAGTTTCGCTAATCCTTGCCCCTTTACTAGTTTGGTGGGCCTGATTTCTAGGTCATATTCAAGAATAGTTGCAATCCATTTTCCCCTTTTACCATCAGGGTCTTGACTTAGAATGTCCTTGACAACAGTATGTGGAACAAAAGCAATTATGTGAGAGTGTAAAATGTAGACCCTAAATTCCTTTAAAGCTTTCACTAATGCTAAGGCTTGCTTCTCCATGATGTTATAATTGAGAGGAGCATCTCTTAAGGCCCTACTAAAGAAGGATATTGGTTTTTCTTGCCCTAAATCATTCTTTTGAAGAAAAACTGAGGCTATTGTATGTTCAGATGCAAAAGAAAAAATGTAAAAGTCTTTGGTAAAATCAGGACTAATCAGGACTGGTGTTTGGGTAAGAGCTTGTTTGACCAGTTCGAATGATTGTTTAGCTAGTAAAGTCCATTTTACACCCACGTTTTTCTTAAGCATGTTTGTAATGTTTTTTAATAGCTCAGCAATGTTGGGAATAAACCTTCTCAAGAAATTAATCTTTCCAATGAAAGATTGCGATTCTTTTAGGCTTCTAGGATGGCTAATTTGCAATATTCCATCTATCCTTGTAGGGGCTATTTTGATTGCTTCTTCTGAAATCATATGACCAAGAAGTTTCCCTTCTTGGAGACCAAAGAGGGTCTTCTTGGGATTCAGTGATAAGCCAAATTTCCTACACTTCTCAAAAACCTTTCTTAGGTGAATCAAATTCTCTTCATCAGTTTCAGAGAAGGCTATGTCCATGGCCCTTTGGAAGGTGGCCCCTGAATTCATTAATCCGAAAGGCATTTTGACATACATAAAGGTGCCCCAAGGTGTAGTAAAAGCAGTTTTGATTTGATCACTTGGGAACACTAACACCTGATTGTAACCCAAGAACCCATCTAATAGGGATATTCTTCTTGACCCAACTACCCTTTGAAGTATATGCTCCATCTTGGGTAAGGGTATTTGTCTTTTAAAGAGGCTCTGTTTAAATTTTTGAAGTCAATACAGAGCCTGATTTCCCCTATTTTCTTTCTAACAGAAACTAAGTTTGATACCCATTCTGAAAATCTAATGGGTACTATGATCCCAGCATTGTACATCTTCTCAATTTCTGCTTTAACTAAAGGTAGTAAAAGGGGATTTATTCTCCTTAGTTTTTTCTTAAAAGGCTTTTGATTTTCCTTCAAGGGGATCTTATGCTGGATGATGCTGGTATCATATGATTTTAAGTCTTTGTATTCCCAAGCAAAAACATCTCTGAATTCTTTGAAAAGTTCTATGTATTTCAATTTTATGTGAGCTGGAAGAGTGCTGGATAGCTTGATCATCTTGGGTTCTGCTAGACTGCCTATGTTATGCTTTTCTACATTTTTTTCCACAGGCTCCATTCTAGGTTCTTTGGCTACATCGTTGAGATCAAACAGGTGTTCTAAGGGCGTGAGACCTCTTGGGATTTTATCATTTTTGCATTGTAAGACTTCCACGTCTTCTTGGTCTTCATTTTTCGTTATCTCTATTTCAAACGGATTTTCAAAATGATTTATATTAGCAGGATATGTCATTTTAGCCTCTGGGATTTGTTCAATATACAAACAGTTTCCTTTATGGCTAGCTTCTGATATTGGTATGCTGAAATCATTTTCTGATTTTAAGAAATCATTTATATGTTTGTCAGATTCAAACACCTACCAGTGATCTTCATTATCAGGCACAGCAGGTCTTTGTTTCACCTTTATACTGAGCTGTTCATTTATCTCAGGTACTTGGCAATTGCTGGCATTGAAGGCGAGTTCATTTGCTAGATGATTCAGTGCTCTAGGGATGAAAATGAGTTCATATTTTTCGAAAGTTTTTAATAGGTCAAGGGCAGCATTTCGATATTCCCTAAGTCTTGGATTATTGGCTGAGTATTCTCCTTTGATTTGTTTGATGATAAGTTCAGAATCCCCTAAAATAGATACCCTTTGGGCTTCTAGTTTTTTAAGCAGTTGTAAGCCTAGGATAAGTGCTTCATACTCAGCAACATTGTTAGTGCATGGGAAGTCTAACTTGTATGAAAAACTTTGATTTGTGTTTTGAATCTAGACCCCTGCCCCTGCACTGGTTTTATTACAAGATCCATCGAAATTTATTGTCCAAAGTATATTTGACTCATTTTCATTTTCTTGTTGCTGTTGATTGTCAATTTTTTGAAGTTGATTCGAAGTAAGATTGGATTGTTCTGGTGAACTGATTGGGTCTATGTTTTCTTTATCTTGTTGAGTAATTTCATCTTCGTTACACAAGATAAAGGAATCTAGACTTGATTGAATAGAATAGATTGGAGTGTTGTTTGGTTTGTCCATGTTACTCACCATGTACTTCATGTGGGATTCTCTGTATAATCTTCTGTTTTGGTTAAAAACAGGGATGGTGGCATAAGACATGTCCATTTGAAGGCTTCCCTGAATTTTGGCTCCCCATGATCTTGATAAAAGCATGCCATACTTAGGGGGAATGTCAGCTACAACGATATCCATCACTAGATTCTTGGCAGGGATCTGAGCTAGGTTAACACATAAATCTTTGATTAAACCCAAACATTTGACTCTACTCGAGTCAAAATAATATAAATATGTGTATGGTTTAGTAATCTCTAAGCATAAGCTTTCCATTACTACCTTGGGCATTAGATTGTGTGAAGCTCCAGAATCTAACATGGCCTTGTGTAGAATTTTATCATGTATGTTCAAACTGACATAAAAGGGAGGGCCTAGTCCTTCTTGATATTTTCCTTCAACCTCTGGGCCAAACAACAGCTCAGGTTTGTCATCTATCAAGTTTAAGGTGTCAGTATCACTTCCTAAGTTTAAATCTTTCAAAACTTGGTTTTTGTCCACTTCTTGGGTTACTAGTTCAGCTAGGGGGATGGTAATTTTTATCTTAGCAATCTCTCCCTCAAGGCTGAAAGGAATAATTGATTTGTTAATATTTACATCTATTTTTTCAATTGAATTCTTTTCAGCAGCTTTGATTTGCGGAACCTTGTTTGGACTAGTGATAGGAATAGTTTTATTAGGACCACTAGCTGAAGTGCTAGGGATACTCTGTTCAACATTTGGCTGGATTCCCTTGTCTTTGTTCAAATCTGGTTTTTTGGCCAAAATGTTGATTTTCTCTGTTGTCTTTTTGGGCTGATTTTCTGCATTTTTCTTGATAGCAGTGCTAGTATTCTTATCTTTTGAATTCTCTATACTTCCCTTGCTCCTAAGATCATACTATTTATGTACCTCCATGATTGCATTTTCAAAACCTAATCTATAGTCATCAGAATCTTCCCAGGTGTTTTGATTTTGATCATTTGAGAAGAAACCTTGTTCTTCTTCAGTAAGGAAAACATCATCCCCACTATCTGATCCAATCAAGTTTACATGTGATTCTTCCGCTCTTTCTAGCTCCCTGTCTTCCTCATATTGATCTACATAGTTCTGTTGAAAGGGAGGTCTGATTTGTTGGTCACTTTCTTTTTGTTTATCTTGATTGTTATCTCTTTTATTATTCTGATTTCTATTTCTGTTTTGATTGTTTTGAAGTGCAATCTGGTTTTTATTTGCTTGTGCTTTCTTAATTATGCTCATCTCTTTCATCATTTCTTCCAACATTCTTTCCATTTTTGAGCTTGAACTAGAGGGAGGGGATTCCTCTCTAAAAGATACTCTCTTCTCAGTTTTCATTCTTGCTCTCTTTTCTATTAAGTTGACTTCCACAGAAAGAGCACCCCTTTGCATATCTTCGAGAGTTGCAAAATCTCTTTCTCTTAGTGAATAAGTCATATCAGAGTCAAATCCTTTGGGAAACTTGTTTAAGGCTGAGCCTTGTGGAGGTTTTAGTTCTGGGGAAAGTGAAATATATACACTGTTAAATCTAGTACAATAGGCTTGTACACTTTCCCCAGGGTTCCTATGGAGGTTGTTGTAATCAGCAAGGACTTGGAGAGGGTTCTTCTTTACTTCCCATTTGTTCAGAAAAGTCTGATGGAAGCCTTGGAGATCATTAATAGTACGGGGGGCTAAACCTTTAAACCATTTTCTTACTTATCCCCCCAGACTTTGAGCAAATAGTCTAAGTTTGACATAGTCATCATCAATTTCATTTCTGTCAAAATAGTCATCCATCTTATCCACATGTTGTGATGTAGTTACAACATTGCTAGCATCATATAATGGAATTTTGGACTGATAGTCCTGTGGAAGATTGACTAGTGGTATAGGAAGGACTAAGGGAGCATACCATGCTGTCATGATATGTGGTGGGGGTGGATTTACAAGGGGTGGATTGACAAGAGGAGGTGTGGGCTGAAGTGGAGTGGTTTGAATAGTGAATGAACGATGAACAGGAGTGGATGGAACAGCAGTGGATTGCTGAGCTGATCTTGGGTGAGAGACACCTAGGTTATGAAGGAAGTGTAAATCAGGAGGTGTTGTTTCTCTACTACCAGGATGTTTACTTGTTTCGGGAGATGAAAGTGAAGACTCAGAATCTAGTTGATCTAAATCACCAAATGACCTAGTCCTAAAGGAATTAACTAAGTCAGCTTGTGATTGTTGTAGAGCTGAAAGATTTTCAGGGATTGAATTAGCTCTTGGGGGTGATCTGAAAATAGTTGAATATCTAATATTAGGAGACTTCCTAAGTATAATTTCAGGGTTATCAACTATTTCAGGTGGATCAGGGTCAGGATGGGTCCTAGTGTGGATTTTTCTAGGAGCCACTATGGTGTGTTTTTAGACCCAAACAAGCAGAAAATTTTTAACCAAGTATAACAATATTTGAGAGGTTAACTGATCTTTTTACACAAATTTTAACCCTACAGTCCTCTAACAGGATTTGAATGATATTATAATGATAAGGGTTCTCCCCAATGGAGTCTTAAGGTCTGTTCAGGATTGTGGAGTCGCCAGGTGGAAATTTTAGAATGTTTTCTGAAAGGTACACTGTCCACCACAGTGTTTGTGAAATATCCTTTTGCAAGGAGATTCTAAAACACAACAAACTCTAACCAGAGATTGACTGGGAGGGCATTCACCAGATATTTCACCTCAAAAAAGAAGATGAGATCCGGAGGCTACCTAGCCCTTTCCAGACTCTGCCTAAGAGTATAAGGTAAAACACATCAAAGGTAAGTGACATGTAAAAATAAGTGTTTTACTACAAAGTGGAAATTTTTTAGCTCCTGAGGAGGTAAAAGGTTTTATGGTCCACTACCATGTTTATTCTAAAGCCAAACTTGAATTATTTTTGGGTTTTTCTAAGTTATTTTGGTTTTATAGGTTAAGAGAGCGTTCTAAGTCTGATTATGCACTTAGCTAAGGTGTCTAAACAAACAGAGTTGCTCTTATGGCTTGGTAACTGGTTCCTTCAAGGTTTGGTAAGGCTTTATGAGAATCCTAAGGGTTACTTAGCTTGTCACTAATTCAATCAAGTCCTATCATGATTACCATTTGTTAGGTAGTGTTTGAAGAAAGTTACTTATGTTATACTGGACCTAAAGAGTTTGAAGAGAGGTTTTCAAACCTCAATATTCTCAGCAAACTCCCACCGTGATCGCCATTATGTTGGTGGTGATGAGGTGGCTAATAATCACTGGATATTCTTGAAAATAAGGGATTTCTGAAGTCCTAAGGGGTACTTAGATTTTATTGGCTCATAAGTCCCACCGTGATCGCCATTATGTTGGTCTCCCGTGTTTTGACAGTTTGGAAAATCAAAAGACAAGGCAACATCAGAACCAATATTTAGAGTTCCAGGATCTAGTCCTCCTGTTCTCAGAGAGGGATCTCTCAAATATTTGTTTGCAAAGGTTTATCTTGTGTGCTTTGATTATGGATTTTGGACTAGTTATTAAGTGCATATGTTTTTTTGGTTGGATGATTTGATACAACAGAACATGAAAGGTCTAAGAAAGATAGACAGAAAGAGGAAATATCTGGTTCATTGGGAAATGGAGTCAACATAAGGTCATAACCAACTCTTCAAGGGATATGAGATATCGAAGGGAAAATCTAACTTGGCCACAGGATCCTTTTGTTTTTGGAATGAGATGGACATTAATGATTTGGAAAGAGAAGTTTAATTCTCAACAAAGGGAAATTGAAAACATAACTTAACAATAAAGAGATATTTGATAGACAGGGCTAACCATAAATTATACAAACATTCTTTAAACAAATAATGACTTCAATGACAACTTTTAAAATGGAACCTAAGATTCGGGGAACTCCCTATTTCCTCAAATATTTTACTTTAAAGGACTTAGAAAACATAAAAGATTCACTGATAATTGCATTCATAGAGGAGGGAACACCTAAATAACATCTATGCTTACAATTATAAAAACCTTCAAAACAACTGGTCAAGCAATGGCAAAGGGCAAGATCAAAACCGACCTCTTTGATTAACTTAAAACAATGGTACTTCAAAGGGAGACTTCAATAACAGCTTTCAAGTGATAGCAGACAAGCAAGGAGAACCATAAATCATGCTGAAATCAACTATTTGAGCTATTAAGGAAATAAACAAGCATGAAGACTAAAGATGAAGTTTAAAGCCTCTAAAATACTTCCGCAGAAGAAAACATAAAATAGTGAAGTGTGAACAGGTCTAAGGTGCTTCCAAGAGTCATTTCTTAGCCTAAAACTTTCAACCTACTGTAGTAAGAAATTATGAAACATAATGAAAACAAGGGAAAAACATAAAATAGTTCAGAATACTTCACCAACAGCCAAGCTCATGGATCCAATGATAGAGCCTTCTCAGGAACAGACATGCAACAACATCATCAAGATATCCAAGACTTCAATTTGTTTTTCAACTTCAACAGATTTGTATATTTATTCAGAGAGTTTCAGTGTTACAACTTGTAATCAAAAAACAACCAAAAATCACTCATCTTCTGCTGTGGTATATACAGAAGGATGAGGAGGTGAGATCTGATTAAAATATCTCAATTACAATCAATACAGAATTAAATGGCTCACTAGCCCTCGAGGGGCTCAAAATGAGGAAATTTACATGCATATCCTCTGTATTAAATGTTTTACATAATGATTTCAAGCTTGGTAGGAGTTTTTTTTTACCTTTGAGGCACTGTGTGGCGTCGAAGTAACTTCGTAGATATTCTTTGCATTGAAGTTCCTGGCAGAAATAACTCCTTGGCTGTGCTGTGAGGCAGATATTTGATCCCAAGCAATAACTCCTGTTCCTGATTGAATACTTTGAGGCACAAGTGGCGGTTTAGTCGCTGGAAGGAATCAGTTTGCCCTAATTTGGGGCGGTGGAGGTCCTTTGTTTTCTATTAAGTAGGGATCAATCAAGTAAACTACAAGGATAGTTTTTAATGGACTAGTCCCACTTGTGGCTTCCATGCAAGGGGAAGAACGATCAGATCTGGGTGAATAATGAAGCTTTAATGAAATATTTTGTCACAGAATTGGAAGCACCTAACGAGCCTATAATCATTGCACAAAATATCTTGGGAAATTGTTTTCTAGAATCTGATATTGGATTTTAGCATGAACTTCCATCACTCGTATCATCAACACCCATCTAGAACTCCTTCCTAATCCTTTAGATAGTGATAATGATTCATGTATCATAGATTTAAATACTTTTAGCTTAGATAATAACCAGGTTTCTACTAATATTTAGACCTTGTACTATGACAGATCAAAGACATAGGATGGATTTGGAGTAGTTTGTATCTAGATGGACCCTGAGAATAATAAACACTTGAAATATTTCCATTTGGAATTCGAATATAGAAACAATGTTGTGGAATATGAAGAATTAATACTTGGATTGAATAAAGTCATTAAAATTAAGGTAGATGGGTTAAAGGTAATAATTTATTCTGAGATTATCACATGATAGGTACATAATACAATTCATTATGTTTCATCTAACCTCAAGAACTATTAGCAAGAATTATAGAGGTTAATTTATTATTTTCAAGCTTTTGATATTAAGTTTGTACCTAGAATAAATAATGTCGTTGTGGATACTTTAGAAAATGTAGCCACTAGATTCACTCTTCTTAGAGATTTTTTTTCAATTGAAATTATGTAGAAACCCTCTATTTTAGATAATGTAATTAACTTATGCATATCTATTGTTGACCAATAGATTAATGATTTCATGGAAAATGAATATATATTTAAGGAGGTGACTATCGAAGAGGATGAGAATGAAAATTCATTGCAAGATGGATCCAAAGCACATAATGGAAATCCAATCCCTAAAGGCATGGTTTCATTAGAAAATCTCTATGATTTTTAGGACCATTTTATAGGACCTCCAAACAGGAAACATATGAAAAAAATGAGTTTGGGAACTGAAAAATATACTTATTATGTCAATATCAACACATGTTGTTTACCAAAAGGATGACACACATTTATCTAATTATTCAAACAGTACCGAGATGATTTTACATGCACTTATGAATATTTGAAGACCTATGACACCAAGATCATATAGCATGTCATTCCCATAAAGGAAGGGTCCAAGTTGTTCCAACAGAAATTAAGAAACATACATTCCATGCTTGAGCCCTTGATACGGAAGAAGTTAAAAATATTGTTGTATGCTCCCATAATATTCAAAGTTAGTCATTCAACCTAGGTTTCAAATTTAGTGCTAGTAAGAAAGAAATATGATGAAATTATATTACGCATAAACTTTCAAAATATCAACCGAGCTTCTGAAAGAGATAATTATCCCATGCCATCCATGGAAAAAATACTATAGATGGTTTCTAGAGAAGAAATGATTTCACTACTGAATAAATTTTTAGGTTATAACCAAGTCCTTGTAGTAGAACATGAAAAACTTAAAACTACTTTCAAAATTAAATGGGGTATATTCGCTTTTAGGTGCATGAATTTTCACTTGATCAATGTTGGAGAAATTTTCAATGGGAAATGGATATTTCATTTAAAGGATTGATCAGTCGAAGTGTGGCAGTATATATTGATGATGTGACAATTTTCTCCAAAAGAAGATATGATCACCTTCATCATCTAAAAAAAAATCTTCAAGCAATGCAAACAAAATGACATATCTTTTTATTTGAATAAAATCGTCTTCGTGGTGTTTGATGGAAACCTTTCAAGGCACATTCAAAAAGTGGCATAAGAGTGGACCCACAATGAGTTCATACCATTTCTCAAATTCCTTTTCCTATAAATAAGAAATATATGCATTATTTCTTTGAAAAATCATTTTTTACTATGCGCATATCATGAAATAATTGCAGGACATGATCAATAAGGATGCCACATATAAATGGGATCAAAAGGAAAAATATGCTTTCACCTTAATAAATAAATCCAGAGTGGAAGCTCCAACATTGTACAACCCAAATTTCAAGAAGGATTTCTTACTGTATACTTATTCTTGTGATTCTTCGATCACCACCGTCTTGACTCAAAACAATAATCAATACAATCAATAGAAAATTTCATTCATGAGTGGTGGGTTACAAGGATTGGAACCAAACTATCCCACTATGGACAAGCAATCCTGCATAGTCTATAAGGTGATAAAACATTTCGGTCCTTATATTCTTAAGAGTCATGTTATAATCTTTATTCCCCATCTAACAGTCAAAATATTTTTGTACAACAATATTTAGGAAAGTGAAGGGTGAAATTGATGATGTGTTTACAAGAGTGTGAGTTGGAGTTCAAATCAGTTCATACCATTAAAGGCCACAGCCTTTTTCGACTCGTCAAAAGAAACCCAACTAGGGGAAAATGTCATGCCAACAGTTAGGGGGTCTCCATTGTGTGAAGTCTCAATAATAACTCACACTGTTTTGGATAGGAGCCCCATCCAGTATGTAGGTATGCCTATCATCATGTAAGTTTTACTCTTGGATGTCAAATCTAGATAAGTTAAAGAAAGAGCGAGAAACAAATTCCCAGAAAATGGGAATGAGGTCAACCCGTGATTAATAACCTACAGAACAAGATAGAATGACATAACAGTAAAACAACAAGAATAAGCATTCCATGAGAAGAATTAGTATTAGATAAAATCATCTCAAACATACATGAACAAGAAAGTTCCAGAGGTTAATTTGAAATCAATTCACAATAAGTTACCGACATTGCATGGAATAAGAAAGCAAAGATTCAAAGTGGACATGAAATCCATGAACTAATAATTAGTTCAATAAGATATTTCCCACATGAAATCACACATACAAACACAATGGAAATACATGAAATTAAATACAACCACCATAAAGATGCACGAGAATCCATGTTGAAAGTGAAGAACTTCTTATTATTTTTCTGCAATTACAAGTGCATGTTCTGCAAACCATCAAAAACCAATAGTGGAGCATGGGATACTCATACCACTTTCTAAATCAAAACCCTAGCCTCGCCACAACTCACCCTAGTAGCTCCCAAGATTTTAGTGCATCTAACTCTTCAAGCACAAATCAACTATCTATTTCTAGTCCTAAATCAAGTGCTAAATTCCCCTACAAATGAGGCATGAGTGTATATTTATATAAATGAGATAGTTGTTAAATTAGCATGAATTTTCTCCTACACTCATGACTCTTGAACTTCCTCATTAATCTCTCATCTATAATTAATATTACATGCGCAATTTATCTTTGCATAGATTTTGACATTATGATAAGAAGTATTTACACTATGAAAGGAGAGAAATTATGAGGAGAGTATAGCTAGTTATTTGAAACCCTAGATAAATTGTTGTCAACGGTGTTGCAAAGTCATGGAGACTTGTATGAGCTCATTAATGGGGTTGATATGTTCATTTTCTTCTTATTTTCCTACCACTGCATCTACCGTCAAGTATATTAGTCTTTAGCGATGATATCAACAGCCCACTACTCAATTGACACATCGACTTTAGAAGCTATATGGAGCCATCTTGTGATAATTATTCCCATATATCATAGAATGTATGTCATTTGTCTTTTTACGAAATCGATCATTCAACAAATTTATGATGCCATCCATTTTGGATTATTGAATGGTCCTTGAAGCCTATATGCAGTTGGCTTTATGGCTGGTTAAAACCCTATTTGTGTAGCCTTCAACTCAATCCCATCATCCATTATTTTTTTATCTTAATTACCTACAAGAAAACCTCATTTTTCAAACCCATTTGCAGCCAAAGACTAATATTGTAAACCTAAAAATTTGACTGAAAGAAAGATATTAATTTGAACCCTTGTACATTCCCTTTCTGCATAAAAATATTTCCATTGTATGTGGTATATGCGTGAATATTTTGAGTGGAATTTGATACAAATATCTTCCCTAATGAAGCACTAGAGCCTATACATCTTGGACCTATCCCATGGTTTAGGATTTAGGTTAATTCCCAATTTCTTAGTACACTTGTTTTCAAGTAAATTAATCCTATGCACAAACATAAAATCGAGGTTGAGACACCTGATAATGTGGTTCCTTCAAATCGATCTTTCTTTAAGGACATTTGCAATATACCACCTTAATCATCAACCTTGCCCCATAGGCTTATTCCCTATAGGTCGCCTCATGTAACCTCCCTATGATATCATACCTACCCATGGTGTGAATATGTCAACCATTATTGCATCTTTTTTGGCCAAAGGAAATAACAATCACGGCTTATTTTCAGAGCCTTTAGTATAGACATTTTAGAGGCTAAACAAGATATTTTATCACAAAATCATGTTTCTAAGACTTTATATTCCTTCTAGACTCATTTTAGCATCAAAATTCTCTTTAAACTCCAAAATTGGAGGAACCTTCGCTTCCACCAAAGAACAAAATAATAAGCCCACTTTTATAACAAGCTTTCAAACCATTGTGTTGTAAATTTTGTAGATGGAGAGGACCCGATCTAGTAATCTCCAGCATAATTTAATGCCTCTAAAAATTGTATAGTGTGGAAATTGCATGGTTCATGCACCCATAAATCCATTCAAGCTCATTTTATGCTCTTAATAATTTTGGATCAATTGATAACATTTCAGATGTACATTTTGTTGAAATATTGCCTCCCATCCCTCTATTCGCAACTGGGGTCATTCTTCCTAAATGGAAACTCAAAGCATCATGATATCTAACCTTTCCATGATCTATTCCTATTAGCGTGGCACCTGAGAGAGTCACATATTTCAACAAAAGTTTAGTAGGTTGCAATTCTCATTTACAAAGAAAGGCGCATTTTGATTGAGCTGATGTGGACTATAACTATGATTGGTGACATCTAGTAGCTAAATCACACCCCAAGTTTACTAGACAGGTCATAGTATTAATTCCTATTTCAAGTCATAGGAATAGATATAAGTGGTTTTTTTTGTATATGTGCATTGTAGGATCATCTTACTCACTGTTCCAAGTTACAGCACAAGACACACCGTGAGGATGTAGTCTTAATAAGTTATTTTGTTAATAAATGCAATTATCAATCTATTGAAGAAGTATTATGATGATTGATCACGAATTATTAGACCAACGTACGAATTGCATCCCTCATTAAATGCTTCCCATGGGCACCTATAAATATATGCATAAAAAAAAAATTGAAAATTTAAAACTCAAAGTTGCCTACAGAGTTCCAGCATTCATCAATGATCAAATGATTCCACCACAACACAAAATATGCATCATTTATAGAGAAATTGACCCATTTCCATGTAAATTCTACCTTCATACCCAGATTCTACAACTCCCCATGTCTTGGCTTTACTGCATAAAAATTCCATTGCCTACAAAGAACGCAACTTTCCATATATGTTTCCCATATTAATTACTAAGAGTTAGTTGCAAAAAACTTCTTAGGTAGAGGCTAATATTGAAATCCACAACAAAAGGTTTAGTGTAACATCAACATTATTGGTGTAAGTTGCATTTTCCAACTACAATAGTGACTTGTGACATCAAGGTGTAATTTATGACTTTATCATATTCGTAGCTTCAATTCAAGTTCGAGTTGCATTTGGTTATGTAATTTTCAACAAATATTATGGGAAAAACTTCAAAATTTAGTTAATTCCTAATAGGTGTTTAGGTCTAGATTTGAACTGGATCTAAATAGGTCCAAGATGGTTGTTGACACATCGTTTTCTTGTGAGTATGAGTTATGAATAATTTTTTAATTCAAACATACCACAGGAGTAGCAATGAAACAAAACATGTTCCCCATATTTTATATGGTCAAAGGTTCCAAGCTGGGAAAGTCCCAAAAACAGAAGAAAAAATAATGGTGGTGCATTTCCATGCATTGAATAACACTTTAAGTTACATATTAATTCAGATTCCATAATTTGCACTAATTTTGGAAGGGATCAACAAATAACTCTCAGTGTGGCATCGACATTATTGGTGTAAGTTGAATTTTCCAACTACAATAGTGATTTGTGACATAAGGTGTAATTTATGACTTTATCATAGTCGTAGCTTCAATTCAAGTTCGGGTTGCATTTGGTTATGGAATTTTCAACAAATATTATGGGAAAAAATTCAAAATTTATTTAATTCCTAATAGGTGTTTAGGTCTAGATTTGAACTGGATCTAAATAGGTCCAAGATGGTTGTTGGCACGTCGTTTTATTGTGAGTATGAGTTATGAATAATTTTTTAATGCAAACATACTATAGGAGTAGCAATGCAACAAAACATGTTACCCATATTTTATATGGTCAAAGGTTCCAAGCTGGGAAAGTCCCAAAAACAGAAGAAAAAATAATGGTGGTGCATTTCCATGCATTGAATAACACTTTAAGTTACATATTAATTCAGATTCCATAATTTGCACTCAATTTTGGAAGGGATCAACAAATAACTTGTTGCGAAGCCAACTCCAAAAACAGAAGAAAAGAGATATCAATGCCTTAGAAATAAGCCACTTTCAGGGGGCAACCTCCAATACATTACATGAATGAACAATTCTTGGATGATACAAATGACAAAACATCCTCTCTGTATATAGGAGTCCATGGGGCCACAATGTAATCCTAGCCGACCTAACAATAATAATGTAAGGGAACAATAATAACAATATGGGGGTTACAGGGGTACAACAATAACAATAAGGGTGTTACAATAACAACAATAAGGGACTATACTAGTAATATAGGGACCTAACATGCCCCTTTCCTTCAAAAAAGTGTTGTCCTCAACGCTTGAGTAGCTACGGATGCTTTTGTATAAAATTCTCATCCTCCCATGTAAAATCTTCAGTGGGTAAGTTCTTCCATTTGATGAGATACTTTGAAATTGATCGATTTCGTAGTTGTTGAGTTCTTGTTTCTGTGACTGCTTCAGGTTCCAATATGATTTTTCCTTCCTCATCAAGTTTTGGCAATATTGTTTGAACTGGAAGTTTGTCACCTATAACTTTCTTTAAGCATGAAACATGGAAAACTAGATGCACTCGCGAAGAAGAAGGAAGCTCCAATTTGTATGCCATAGTACCAATCTTTAGAAACACCTTGTAATGACCATAGTACTTTGGCGATAATTTATTATCCTTCTTAGATTTCTTGAGGGAAATTTGTTTGTATGTTTGTAGCCGTAAAAATACCCAGTCTCCTACATCAAAACTTATCTCGTTGCGATGTTGATCTACCTGTTGTTTCATTCGATTTTGTGCCAAATTTAGGTTATCCTTTAAGAGTTGGAGAACTTCTTCTTGATGCTCGATGTGATCTTCCACTGCTTGAACCTTAGAATTTTCTCTTAAAGATGATGTGATGGACGGTGGATGATATCCATTAAGTGCCATGAATAGGGTCATTTTTTTTGTAGTATGGAAGGAAGTGTTATACCACCATTCAACGAGAGGTAACCACTTAACCCGTTGTGTTTTCTTATCATATACAAAAAAACGAAGATTTCCTTCCAAACATTTA
Source organism: Pinus albicaulis (assembly GCA_034641835.2). NCBI lineage: Eukaryota > Viridiplantae > Streptophyta > Pinopsida > Pinales > Pinaceae > Pinus > Pinus albicaulis. Next base: position 345,821,346 of record CM076584.1, on the reverse strand, counting down.
TTCACTATCTCAATTTGACAATCGGATTGAGGATGATAAGATGAGCTATGAGCTAGTTGAGTACCCAAACAAGAAAATAATCCCATCCAAAAATTTTCAGTAAAACTGGGATCTCTCGTCAGCTTCTACAATAACCCTTGGGTTTTAAGGAAGTTGAATCAGGTCCATAAATTTAGTAGCAACTGTACTTGCTTTAAATGGATGAGATAATGCACAAAAGTGTGCATACTTGTTAAGTCTATCAACTACCACCATGATGACACTCTTTCCTTCAGACGTAGATAAACCTGTGATAAAATCCATTGAAACCTCCTCCCAACATTGACTTGGAATGGATAAAGGATGTAAAAGACCTGGGGTCTTAATTGTCTCAACTTTATTTTGCTGACAAACCAAACATTCCGCCACAAAATTCTGAATATCAAATTTAAGGCCATCCCAAAAAAATTCTTTCTTCACTGTGGTAAGTTTTTAAAAATATTGAGTGTCCTCCTAGGGGAAAGGTGTGCAATTCCAAAAGAATCTTTGTTTTAGTTGGCAATTCTTACAAAGATATAAGCGATATTTATACCATAAGGAATCATTTTTCCAACTAAATGTATCAGATGTACTAGGATCTTGTTGCAACTTTTGAATGAGCGTCCACACTTCTTCATCATTCTTCCATTCATCCTTTGCTTCTGCCATCCAACTGATGGATAATAGAAATGCATGCACAAAGCAATGTTTCCACCTCTTCATTCTTTTCGAGAGTGCATTTGCAACAAAATTAAGCTTCCTTTTTGTAGATTATTTCAAATTCATCACCCAACATCTTTGTGACCCATTTTTGTTTCTCTTCCGAAGATATTCTTTTTGTTCCAAAAAGTGTTTAAGACTATCATGATCATTTTTTACCCTAAGTCTCTTCCTTCTTCCCCATTAGGTAAGTTCACCATTTCTTTAGTGCATGCGCATTGCTAACATTCTCATAAATAGTTTTTTGTAAATATTTTCCTTTGATTGGATGACTTTCAAAAGCAATGGGTCTTCCTTCTTGCATTAAAACAACACCAATTACATTTCCTGAGGCATCTTTTCCACAATAAAGGTTTTTGTGAAGTGTCATGTAGCTAAGACTGGTGCTACGCACATTTCCTCTTTAAGATGTTCAAAGGCCTTAGTTGCTTCAGCAGTCCATGAAAATGAATATTTCTTCAATAATGTTGTTAGAGGTACTACTATTCTCCCATAATTATTAACAAAATTTCGATAATACCCTGTTAACCCAAGAAATCCTCGCAACTGCTTTATGGTTGTGGGGACTTTCCATTCCTTAATGGATTTAATTTTGTTAGGGTCTACCCTTAACACCCCCGTGAGATACAATATAACCCAGATATTCCACCTCTTGTACTCCAAAGAAAAATTTGGAGGTTTTTCATATAATTGTTTCTCTTCCAATAGTTTGAGCACCCTGTCAACATGTTGAACATGATCCTTCCTAGACCTGTTGTAGATTAGTATATCATCACAATATACTAACACAAATTTTCTAAGGAAGGGTTTGAAAACGGAATTCATCAACCCTTGAAATGTAGAAGGTGCATTGGTAAGGCCAAAAGGCATGACCAAAAATTCATAATGACCCTCATGAGTTCGAAATGTTGTTTTCAGAATATCTTCAGTCTTCATTCTAATTTGATGATATCCTAAATGAAGATCCAACTTGGTAAAAAAAAATTCTCCATGTAATTCATCCAATAATTCATCAATCACAGGAATGGGAAATTTATCTTTAATGGTGAGCTTATTGAGCTCCCTATAATCCTGACACATGCACCATGATCCATCCTTCTTGTGCACCAATACTACAGAGAAGAGAAAGAACTTGACTAGTTGAATTATACCCGCTCTAACATTTCGCAATCATACGTTCAATTTCGCTCTTTTGGACATAAGGATAACTATAAGGCCTGCTGTTTGGAGGAAAAATTCCTAGAATCAAAAGAATAGCATGATCATGATCACGAATTGGTGGGAGTCCTTTGGGAGTTTCAAACACCTTGGAATGATTGTCCAAGACTTTCTGGAGATCTGTAGAAATAGATGATTTTGATGTTGGAACTTCTAGTGAGCATAATTGTGCAATTACGCCTCGTTTTTCTTTCTTTAGAAGCTTTATCATGACATTAGAGTTTATTATCCTTCCTGGATTCCCTGCAATACCCCGTAATTCGACTTCCTTTCCTTCTGAAAAAAATTTCAAGAAGATTTCTTGAAAATTAAAAGTTACCGTCCCCAAAGATTATAACCATTGTACTCCTAGGCATAATTGCGCACTCTCCCATAGTAATGGAAAACATTGGATTGTCTAATACATATTCCCCCATGGTTAGCTTGATATTATGGCATTTCCCGTAGCAATTTATAGTTCCCTCCATTTGCTCACTCGACATTCGGGTGTTGGGTATAGGAAACAATTCAATTCCTTGGCTACCTTAAAATGAATAAAAATATGGGTGCTACCCGAATCAATCAACACTATTACCTTTTTTCTTCTGATATGTCCTTCTATCTTGAGAGTTTGAGGAGTGGTAATTCCCGCCAATGCATGCATGATATGGTTAGACTCATTTCTTCCTCTTCAGGACCTGGTTCCCTCGTGTGCATCCTTCTTGTTCATTTTCTTCTTCCTCTTCACAATCTATGTAAAATAATTTCTTCTCAGCACATTTATGACCTTTAGTGTATTTGCTATCACAACTGTAGCAAAGACCTTTTGATCTTTTTTCTTCCAATTGTCATGGTGTCAACCTTGTGGGTTGTGGAAATCTTGGAGTAGCAACATTTCCATCTTTATAGAAGTGAGTGGTAGGCTTCCTTGTCGCCATAATTTTACGTTCAATTTTTCTTGCTAACCTGAATGCCTTCTCCAATGAATCAGGTTGCAAAACTTGAACTTCATGTTGGATGTTATCCTTTAAATTACCTATGAAGAGATCAATCTTGTGATCCTCTAGAATATCAGTTACCCTTATATTCAATTTTTGAAAGTCCTTAATGTGCTCCCCCACTGAACCCTTTTTTTTGAGATTTATCAATTGGCTAAATAAGGTGTTTTTCTTTGTATCCTCATAATGTGCTATCATTTACTCCGTAAAAGTTGACCAAGTGACAATTTTTTTACGGGAGCAAAGCCATCGATACCATACAAATGTATTTTGTTCTAAATTTAAAGTTTCAAGGCGTACCTTTTGTGTATTTTTTCACATTATTGAGATCAAAATATTGCTCCATCTGTAGTATCCATGTTAGGGGGTCCTTGGCATCAAAATTCCTCATATCCATCTTTGGAATATGGTGGTTCTTCCTTCCAACATTAGGGTTTATGAAATCACGATTAACATTTATTTTGTTCTCGTCATGAGTTTCCTCTACTATCTTTTCATCATTAGGAAACATTTCTTGTATCAACTTTTCCAAACCTTCGATGTCTACTTTTAGATCATTCTTCATGTTTTCCATGTTGTCTTTCATTTTTTCATCGATCTTAGCTTCCATGTTATCCATCTTAGCTTCCATGCCGCTCCATGCCATCTATCTTAGATTCCACGCCTTTCTTCAAAACCATCCATAATATTCTTTCAAACCATCCATCTTCGCCTCCATGCCTTTTTCAAAACTTCCATTTCATTTTTTGTTGCTCTTTGCGAGAGTGAAATTTGGTGCACTTTCTCTTGTAATTTTGATAGATCATGTTGCAATTCTTCATCTTCATGAGTCATAGTAGAGCCTTCTGAAGGCTTAATGGGTGTTGAATTAAGTTTACGAGGCATTTTTTAGAACCCAATACTGATATCTATTCTACAATATCCCCTTGGAATCAATTCAAATTGATTCTTCAAACAAGACTTATGCAATTCGGAAAAAAAATACACACCTTTTTCTTGCTTTTGAGGAGCTCGATATTGAAATTGGATTATCTCTATGATTGCAGCTCTTCAATATCTGAAATTTGGCACTGAGGTAGCCTTTTGAATTATCTTTCGAATGCCACAGGTTGGACTTGATTTGGATTCTCCAAGGAAAATTTATGTCCAATCTCCCACAATGACCTAATTATAGACTAGTTCAGTAGAGCAAACTTGTACGACTTGCCACGTGTAACTGTTTCATCTTTTAGCTCTAAAATTGTTAGCAAAGAAACTACAGTCTGTGTACTTGCGACCACTTTTTACGCACTCCAATCTGATCCTCAAAGAGAGAGTGATGAATATTTTCCCATGATCACCTCTTTGAGATGAAATTCAGGAGCCTGAAAAAGCACTACCTTCCACGGATCATATCTCCACAAATATTGCGAACCAAGCTCTAAAATTTTGCAATGAGTTTCCTCAGGATTTTAGCTTCATGCCCTAAAAATTTTAGATTTTGAACCTTCGTAGAAAAAAAAGTTATAGCACAAATTCCATGATGACCTGTTTAGATTAAATTGCGGAGCCTACAAAAAGACCAAAATTCCACAGATCATATCTCCGAAAATATTGTGAACCAAGCTCTAAAATTTTGCAACGATTTTCCTTAGGATTTTGGCTTTGCACCCTAAAAATTTTAGGTTCTAAAACTTCGTGGAAAAAAATTTATAGCTAAAATTCCACGATGACCTATTTGGAGCAGCGAAACCCTACAATCCAAAGCTCTGATACCAAATGTTGTGAAGACAACTCCAAAAACAGAAGAAAAGAGATGTCAACGCCTTATAAATAAGCCACTTCAAGGGGGAAAACTCCAATACATTACATGAATGAACAATTCTTGGATGATATAAATTACAAAACCTCCTTTCTATATATAGGAGTCCATGGGGCCACAATGTAATCCTAGCTGACCTAAAAATAATAATTTAAGGGCACAATAATAAAAATATGGGGGTTACAGGGGTACAATAATAACAATAAGGGGGTTACACTAACTACAATAAGGGACTATACTAGTAATATAGGGACCTAACATAACTCTTATAGTTCATCTCAAAATTAGTGAAGCTAGATTATTTTTGTTATGGTATATAGTAGATCATGAAATACTTTTGGTAACATTTATCAGTCTGCCATTCTTTTTAATGACCTTTATTGGAAATCCTTGCTCGGGAATAAGGAAAGGACCATATTTTATTCCATTCTCTAACACTAAAATATCTTGCTTGTATTTTTTTGTAAGGTGGTGAATGAGGATAAGAATCTCTAGCTTTTCTAGCTCACTACTTGGACATGAGTGAGCTCCACTACAAAACATAATAAACAAAGTTGGATTTGGAGGCACTTGAAAATTTCCATAATAAATATCGCAAGGTTTGGATTCATTAACACAGATACCTAGCACATTTACTTTAATAGTGACCCTTCTTACTTATGTCGCCCATTAGTATCCACAATTATGAGATCACAAATTTTCCTTTTGAACCTTTCTACATCATCCTTAACAATTTTATAAGATTCGTCTCTTTTTAGCATAGGTCACATTCACATCGTCTAGTAGGAGGAGATGGCATGTATGGGAAGTCGCAGGTTCAGAATGCACTCTAAATTTATCGCTTGTGCTGGATCTAGTGAAGTCACGGGCTCTGGTTTTAGGTTGGTCACAATTGCAAGTTTCAAAGTTAAGGCTTGATCATGTGATTATCAATATGGCCTTAGTGGTAAGTTTCACCTACAAGGTAGGTCACACTCTTCATTCACTAAATAGATCGCATTTGAAAATTTTTCCTAGGCCAAATCACATTTCAAAATAATGGGTACAAGTCGTAGTTGTAAATGTGACTTAGGCTAATTCACATTCAAAAATGAAAAATAGAACTGTGATTTTGCCAGGCTGCAATGGCCATAGTGAAAACTAATACTGCAACTTATGTTAAGGCCTAGAGACGCGCCTCAAGTTCATCAACATTGTCTTCCCATTGTTATTTTATGGAGGGTGGTATCCAACAACACTTGTATATATTTGATATGATATCATGCCGATTCAAAAAAATGTAATCTGATACACCCAACGCGTTGTAATGTGTTTTCCAACGCACTGTATAATGATGCCTAACGTATTGCAAAATAATTCCCATTGCACTGAAATACAAGACATGCCTAATGTATTGAAAAATAAACCCAATGCATCACATTATTATCAATGCACAATGCATTTTTACAATGGTACTTAATTCTCCTACATTAGCATACATTTCTCCATTTGCACTCTCAATAATAAAATTGTTTGTAATCTTGCTTTGATATGAGTGGTTTTCCAATGTTGATGTGATTTGTTTAAAGAGTACAATAATGGTCTCTTGTGCCTCATCATTTTCTTTTGACTTATCTTGGTGTTGATCATAATCAGCTCCCTATTAAATTTTCGCAAGCAACCTCATTTAAATCCTGCAAATCCCCTCTTGTGGCCTAAGGAATCAATTTTCGGCCTACCGTCACCTTTCCTGCCCCCAAATTACATTTAAAAAGGCCGCAAAACCCATATTTGAAAATCTGTAAAGCCTAGCACCTTTCGGCCAGACCCCTGCACCCTTTCCCTCAACGTAATTCAGTGCTGGAACCGAGGGCAAAAGCACTAAGTGCTTATCAAAGTATATCGGGCGCATTCTGAGCCGTCCGATCAAACCATAGATCAACGTACCGTAGCCCTCCCGCCGTGGTGGTCCTCGCGCCCAAAAAAATTGTTCAAAACTGCCCGGTATTCATCGCACCGCCTTTCGGAGGTGGGCGGTAATTTTTATTCGGCCAACGATTCCATACACTGTCTGCCACGTGTCCCTGCATACGGCTCCAAAACCGTCGTTCATCACACGCTGTTGTTCGGCAGAAGATGCGCAACGATATCGCTGTCAGCCGTCAGATCTAGAGATCTTCATCCAACGGTCGTCGCGCTCCAAAGCTGCATGAGTGTTAGTCCATGTCAACAGTGCCCCTGGCCCACCATCTCACTACCCTCTGATGCGTTTTCAACCGTCGATCTCGTTTTGAGATCGAATGGTCCAGGTCGTCCGCTTACCCTGCCATTGACTCGGTCTTCCTCCACTTCATCATCCCACGTGTTTATCGCATCTTTCCCTCCGCCATTTATACATTACATTCATAGGTTATATTTTAATGATTCACATTATAACTTTTTCCAGCTCGTCCGCCATTGTTCCACTGCATTTTTCACCGTCACCTCTCGTCCTCCCACCATCTCATCACGCCGCACTATCTCGCCATTATCCCCACTGTGTTCACCTTCCCGTGCATGGTTTTCTTTAACGAGTTTGCAGATTTTGCAGGTTTACAGCAGCGGAGAAATATTACAATTCACAGTCTCAATTACTATGATAGAGAGCACGTCAAAGGACCAGTTTTCATAACTGAATTATGAAGAAAGCTCGGGGAAGGCAAATCAATAAGGCTTCCATTAAAGAAGCGGGGTTAAAATCTATCAAACCCTGCAGGGACATTCAAGGCGCCGATTTCACAGATGAAAACATTAATGGAGTAGCAGAGGAAGATCAGTGGATGGTTGAGGAATTCAGCGTTCAGCGTTGAATATTTTAAAGCTTAATTCATGATTGGGAAGATAGAGGGTACAATGCATAGAAAAAAATGCCCTCATGGTTTTATGTTAGAATAATTTTCTCTCCAGGAAGGACAGACCACCCATGAGGTTTATATTTCTTTACCGTGTTCATGAAGAGATCTTCAGCCAGTGCATTTATTTCAGAACGCCGGCCTCAAAATACATGCAGCACTTCAGAACCATTCAGCAATATGGGCATGCACGTCTCTGCCATTTTGTTTTAATGACACAATTAAATGTTCATCACCCACTTTCTTTATCAGTCTTCTTTGTTTCCTATAAAAACCCCAACGAACAGATTATGAAGGGTTCCAGATTTTATCAGAAAACTAGGCAGTGAAAGGATTTTTGTATACATTTTGTAAAACTCTTGTATGAAGGCTCAGAGCCCATAGGGTCTCAGTGAGGAGGAGTTCTATCTGTTAAAGAGGATTCTGGTCTTTGGTATTTCACAATGTCTAACCTTTTCTCTTATGTGTTATATTAATAGATCATTTCATTTCATCCATCTTTCTTGTATCATGTTTTGGAATGCGAGTGGCTCACTGATTTTGGGTATGGATTCATCCTAGTTGATGCCCATGCTCGGATCAGTAAAGCGCTTTAAATATGGCTCATGCATGATATTATGTTCCATTATTCAGCTAAACCATATTTTTGCTATATTAGTTGCTTTGGGAGGGTGCTTTTAAAATGCTATTATCATGTATGGATTCTTAGATTGGTAAGCCCATGCATGGTGGTATTGTATATCGGGTATCAGCTCAATGCTAACTAATATCTCCTCTACATTTCATTCACTACATACACCTTCTGATAACTTATTTCTGTGATATATTACTTGAACCGGCCCGCTTTGCAGTAAATTGTCTCTGAATTGTCTGATGCTTTGTATCAGAGTTTTACACCTTGCCTCTGCAGTATTTATTTTCCTGTATCATTTTCTGAGAGTTTGGTCCCATTCTAGTTTATTTACCTGTTTACAGGAGATAGCATGTGAGTTGAAGTTGAAAACTTCATACATTATATTATATGCTCCTTGCTAGGCTAATATGTCCTAGGCACTGGTCTATCACAACTCTAGGCTGTCTCTAGGAGCGACAACATCTTTCTGGCGCCGTTGCCGGGGAACGACGTTGAAAAATTTTAAAATCCCTGGGCCTCGACAAAATATAATTCACTCTTCAAGTAGGTGAGTATGGAGAGTTGAGAGTTGTAGATCCCTCACCTTGGCGACTCCACATTTTTTCATTTGATAAATCTATTTGCAGTCCTGGCTCCTCGTAAGCCACACCTGAGGTCAGATACGTCTAATCCAAAGACACCTTCAGTGTCTGACCCTGAAAAGATCATACATAGAAGAAATTGGAGGGAAAGAAAATCAGTCCATTCTAAGATTCCCGAATTCTCTCTGGAAGACTATCCATCCTCTTCCTCTCAAGAATTCCAAGTAGAAAATCCCTACTACACTGAGGGAAATCCCGAGTATTACTCAGATAGTCCACCCTGGGAGGGTATCAGAAATAAAAACAGTCTTCATCCTACTCCTGAGGTTGAATAGTTCAAGGAATTAACCGAAGTATCTGCTATTAACAGACCTTTGTTCCCCTCAACCCCTCAAGCTGCAGTTGAGTATATTCCTATTATTATTCATACTCCACTTCCACCTCCTCCTCCTCCTCTTACTCATCAAACTATTGCACTACCTCCACCTCCTCCAATGGCCAATTTTCCGGCTTTCTTGATGAATAAATATGCTCCCCTGGCATTACCCCAAGTGTTGAATGATATGCCTCAGGATTATCTTAAGATCTTGCCCAGATTCAATGGGGAAAATGAGATTTATGCTCAAAAACATCTTGAGACTTTCTGCTCCTTTGCAGAGAACTTTAATGTTGAACATTTAGATGTGGTCTTAAGACTGTTTGTGCAATCTCTTGATGGTGAAGCTCGAAAATGGTTTAAGACATTGGCTGGCCGTTCTATTACCACTTGGGATAACATGGAAGACACTTTTCTCAGGAAATGGGCAGAGAAGAAATATCATGGAAATTGTCTCATTGAGTTCAATACACTAAAGAAAAGACACAATGAAGGAGTGTCATAATTTATCAAGAGATTTAATAAATTATATCGGAGTCTCCTTGCTGATATGAAACCCCATCAAACTGCTGCTAAAGTTGTTTTTGTAGCATCCTTTGATTCAGAATTTGGTTTCTCTCTCAGAGAAAGAAAGCCTGCTACTCTGGATGATGCTCAGGCAGATGCACTAGAGTTGGAAGAAAACTTTTCCTCCACTGGAAAATCAAAAGGAAGATCTGAACAAGATACCAGAAGAAGGGGCAAAGAAGAGGCATCTACCTCTAACCAAGACAGAGACTCAGCCAATGAAAAAATGGAAGAAATGAGAAAATTGATTAAGAAAATGGTCAAGCTTGAATTGGAAGCCAAGAACACAGCCTTCAAGAATTTCTAGAATGCTCCAAACAGAGGTTACAATCCCCAGTACAGAAGACCACCCCTGCAAATATTTCCAAGGGAATCAAAGGAACAACAAGATCAAGTACCACACCCATTGTACTTGGAAGGTCCAGTAGATGACTCCACTAAATATGCTGCCTATGGACTGGAGGATACAGATCTTGCCTTTTCAAATAGTGATGGAGAAGAATGCCCTTTACAGGGAAATGAAGGAGCAGAATGCTCATTGAAAGAAAAATAAAAGGCTAGAGACACGGAATACTCAGAGATTGATCACTGTTGTAAGAAATTTTTTGACCTCATGCAAGCACAGCTCAATAGAAGATATGACCTCAGATCTTCTAAGAAGAGAACTCGTACTCAAGAGCAAGAAGAAGAGCCACATCAAAAGGAAGCACCTTCTCAGGAGGATTCAACAATGCAGAAAGCCACAGACAAAGGTAAGGGACCTCTAAACAAACCTTTGCAGTTTAATGATCAAATTCCTTCCTCTTCAAAAGCATTCATTCCCCCTAATGTCAAGTCTGTGTCAAAAGAATTCAAGCCCCCAGCTGAAAATAAAGAATCAAAAGAGGTTGTGATAGAAAATTCCCCTCCTTCTTTCAGTCTGCAAAAGGAACTCGAGAAGGTCAAAATCCTGGTCCCCTTGACTGAACTCTTGAAACAACCAGCATATCAATCTCAAGTCACCTCTTTCATGCTCCCTCCAGAAGCACCAATCATCCCAGATAGTCTCAACCTTCAAGAAGAAAGACCCATGGTAGTATTTGGCCCACATGTTGAGGAGTTAGATCCCGCTACTCCTCCCTTCTATGTGTCTCTAGTGATTCATGACCTGCTACTACATAACTGTATGCTAGATTCTGGAGCTTCCCACAATATTATGCCTCTATCAGTCATGGAACAACTAGGACTACAAATCACCCATCCATACAAAGACCTCTATTCATTTGATTCCAAAAGATTTAAATGCTTGGGGATGATCAAGGATTTGATGGTCAATTTGGCCCAAATCCCGGCAAAAAGTGTGGTAATGGACATCATGGTGGCTGACATCCCAGCTCGTTTTGGTATGTTGCTGTCAAGGTCCTGGGGAAAAAAAATCGGTGGATCACTCAAGATGGATTTAACATATGCCAAAATCCTGGTTTTTGGTGGCCAAGAGAGGAGGTTGTACAAGGAGACTAGATTTGTCAAGATGGTGACTATGGCTGATAACTCTGTAAATTCACCAATCTACAGTAAAGAAGGAGATTTATCATGCTTGATGCTGGAAGAAGATCAATATTATGCTCATGAGCCATCCTTCTGTCATATCAAGACTAAGCAGCCTTCAGAGAGTCATGAAGCAGGGATCTGGACACTCCATTTTGATGGAGAAAACTCAAAGGAAGGTAATGGGGCTGGAATATTGTTGATTTCTCCTACAGGAAGGTGGGTTCCATTTTCCTTCAAACTAGAATATGAAGCTACTAATAATGTTGTTGAATATGAAGCACTTCTGCTAGGATTGCAGACAGCCATGATTATGAACATACAAAGCTTAAAAGTTCTGGGAGATTCAGAACTGGTGGTCAGACAAGTCAGGAATTAGTGTCAGACCAAAAATCCTAGGCTAAGGGCTTATAGGAATGAAGTTTGGGACATGGTAGAAAATTTCTTCTTGGCATTCAATATCCAGTTCATGCCACGAGAACAGAATAGGATGGCTGATTCCCTTGTTGTGGCTGCTAGTACATTTCGACCACCTCAGAACCCTCGTTTGAGATATGAAGTTGAGGTACGTTATCAGCCTTCGATCCTAGATTACATCAAACACTGGCAGGTGTTTGAAGATGAAGAACAAATGAAAAGATTCCTGGAAACAGTGGGAGAATTCTCCAATATGGAGATTGATGCTGATGAAGAAGAGGTAGAGTCTGAAGATGCTTCAGAAAGAAATTGGGAGGAAAAAGTGGCAGGTAATAAGGTGTTGTAGTTAAAGGGAAACATTATACCTAGAGGACTGGTGCCTCTAGAAAGATTATTCAACAAGAATGATGTTCCACTGTAGCCAAGCAAAGTGGTAGAAGAAATGAATCTTGGTTCTGAGGCTGACCCCAAGATCGTAAAATTGTCCAAAAAGATCCCAGGAGAATATAAAAGGCTATATCAGAAATTATTTTAGTCTTACAGAGATGTGTTTGCATGGTCCTATCAGGAATTGAAAAATTTTGATATCAGTATTATGCAGCATAAAATTCCACTGAAGGTAGATGCAAAAGCCCCATAAGCAGAAGCTCAAACAAATCAATCCCTTGCTCCTTCCTTATATCGAGAAAGAGATTAAGAAGCTGTTGAAGGCCAAAATAATTGTACCATTGAGGTACTTTGAGTGGGTGGCAAACCTTGTCCCTGTACGAAAGAAGAATGGAGAAAAAAGGCTGTGTGTGGATTTTACAAATTTAAATAGAGCATCCTTAAAGGATAATTATCCACTACCTAAGATGGATTACATCCTGCAGAAAGTGGTTGGATCTTCTAGGATGTCAATGATGGATGGATTCTCTGGTTATAACTAGGTGGCTGTACTTCCAGAGGATCAAAAGAAGACTGCTTTAACCACACCATGGGGTACATTTATGTATGCCAGGATGCCTTTTGGACTGATTAATGCAGGGGCCACTTTTCAAAGGGCCATGGACATTTCTTTTGTTGGGGAGAAAGATAAATTTTTGGTGGTCTACCTCGATGATATCACTATATTTTCCAAGAATGATACTGAGCATATTGAACATCTGCGGAGAACTTTTGAGAAATGCAGAAGGTATGGTCTCTCTCTGAATCCTCAAAAGTCTTTATTTGCATTAGAAGAGGGAAAGATTTTGGGCCATATTGTGACTAAAGATGGGGTCAAGATACATCATAAGAGGGTAGAGGTTATAAATGGTATTTCTTTTCCCAGAAATAAGAAAGAGGTACAAGTATTCCTAGGGTGCATTAATTTCTTGAGGAGGTTTATCCCTAACTATGCAGAGATAGTTAGGCATATAACAGATATGCTAAAGAAGAATAATGAGGTAAAGTGGTCACAAGAATCACGGGAGGCATTTACCAGGATAAAGAATGCTTTTGCAGAAGCCCTTGTGCTTGCTGGACCAGATTATGATAAACCTTTCATGATTTTTTCTTTTGCATCACCTCATACAATGGCAAGAGTTTTATTACAGAAAAATGAGGAAGGGTATGAGCAGCCTATTGCCTTTTTCAGTCAGGTGCTTCGTGATGCAGAATTAAAGTACAACATATTGGAAAATCAAGCATACGCCTTAGTGAAATCCCTCAAAGCATTCCATTTATATGTCTTACAGTCCCACATCACTGCATTTGTGCCAAAGATATTCTTATTCAAGGGGATAGTGAAGGAAAAAGGGGTAGGTGGATTGCTAAAATACAGGAGTATGACTTAGACATCCGCCCTACTAAGCTGATCAAAGGACAGGGGCTTGCCAAAATGTTATCTGAATCAAACTATCAAGCTTTGGGCATAAATTTGTCCATTATAGCAGGTGAGGAATCTGAAGAGAAAGAAGAACGATAGGGAATTGGAGTAGCTACTCCAGAAACACATCTAAAGTACTTCACCAGTCCGTGGTACAAAGAGATAGTAGAATATCTCCTCACACTCAGCTGCCCACCAAGATGTGATAAAGCTAAATATAGAACACTAAGATTGAAATCACAGAAATATATAGTCTCAAATGGCCGGCTATACTGGTGAGATCCCTCAGGTATCCTACTGCTATGTCTCACAGAGGATGAGGTAGGAAGTATCATAGCTGAATTTCATGAAGGGATCTGTGGGGGTCACTACAGCTGGAGGGCCACACCTCATAGAATCCTGAAGGCTGGTTTCTATTGGCCCAAGATTTTTGGAGATGTTTTTGCCCAGGTTAGAGCATGTGAAAAATGTCAGAAATTTGTTGAAAGGCAGAATTTAGAACCTCTGCCCATGATTCCTGTGCACGTGGATGAACCCTTCAAACAATGGGGAATTGATTTAATAGGTGAAATACATCCTCCATCAAGTGGTCAACACAAGTGGATTTTAACGGCCACTGATTATTTCACCAAATGGGTGGAAGCCATACCTACAAGGAATGCTACAAATACTGTGATCATAAATTTCATGGAGGAAAACATCATATCCAGGTTTGGTTGCCCGGCCAGAATAGTGATTGATGATGCACAGGCTTTCAAGTCTGCAAAATTTGTGAGTTTTTGTCAGCAATATAATATCACACTAAGTCACTCTACAGCCTATTATCCGCAGGGAAATGGCTTGGCATAGTCTTCCAATAAAACCCTCGTGAGGGCATTGAAGAAGGCTATAAGTGAGAACCAGAAGAATTGGGATTCCCAATTGAAATTGTCTCTGTGGACTAATAGAATTACCAGCAAGAGAGCAACTGGGAAATCCCCATATGAACTAGTATATGGGAGAGCAGCAGTATTTCCTATTCAATTAGCTCTACCAATGGCCCAATTCATGTAGGAAATTCAAGAAGAGCCAGATGATATGATCAGGAGAATAAACCAGTTGGTGGAATTGGAAAAAACAAGCAATCAGGTAAATCAAAGGCTGGCAGAATATCAGGAGAAGATGAAATACCTTTTCGATCAGCATGCTAAAGACATGAATCTGCAAGTTGGTGATCTAGTGCTTAGATGGGACATCCGGAGATCTGAGAAGGGAAAACATGGTAAATTCGACCCTCTCTGGTTTGGCCCCTTTAAAATTGTGGAAAAGGGTGGCAATAACACTTTCAAGTTGGAGAATTTACAGGGGGACTTACTCGACGCCCCTGTGAATGGTCAGTTTCTTAAGCCCTACTTCCAGTTTTGATTTAGGCCGAGAGAGCCTAATGTATCATATTGTATATAAGTTTTCTGCTTTGTCTTTATTTGACAACGTGGATGTTATTATCAAGTGAAAGGTTAGAAGTGCTAAAAAGCAGAGTCTACATAGAAGATGATCGGGAGTGTCTACGAAGTTCTCGACACGTTCAGGGATGAACGTGTCGTCCCCAGGTGGAGCCAATGTTGATCATAATCAGCTCCCTATTAAATTTTCGTAAGAAACCTCGTTTAAATCCTGCAAATCCCCTCTCGTGGCCTAAGGAATCCGTTTTCGGCCTACCGTCAACTTTCCTACCCCCAAATTACATTTAAAAAGGCCGCAAAACCCATATTTGAAAATCTGTAAAGCCAAGCACCTTTCGGCCAGACCCCTGCACCCTTTCCCTCCACGTAATTCAGTGTTGGAACCGAGGGCAAAAGCACTAGGCACTTATCAAAGTATATCGGGCGCATTCTGAGCCGTCCGATCAAACCATAGATCAACGTACTGCAGCCCTCCCGCCGTGGTGGTCCCCGCAACCAAAAACACTGTTCAAAACTGCCCGGTATTCATCGCACCGCCTTTCGGAGGTGGGCGGTAATTCTCGTTCGGCCAGTGATTCCATACACTGTCTACCGCGTGTCCCTGTGTACGGCTCCAAAACCGCCATTCATCGCACGCTATTGTTTAGCAGAAGATGCGCAACGATATCGTTGTCAGCCGTCGGATCTAGAGATCTTCATCCAACAGTCGTCGCGCTCCAATGTTGCATGAGTGTTAGTCCATGTCAACAGTGCCCCTAGCCCAGCGTCTCACTGCCCTCCGATGCATTTTCAACCGTCGATCTCGTTTTGAGATCGAATGGTCTAGATCATCTACTTACCCTGCCATTGACTCGGTCTTCCTCCACGTCATCATCCCATGTGTTTATCGCATCTTTCCCTCTGCCATTTATACATTACATTCATAGGTTATATTTTAATGATTCCCATTATAACTTTGGCCAACTCGTCTGCCATTGTTCCACTGCATTTTTCACCGTCACCTCTTGTCCTCCCACCATCTCGTCACGCCGCACTGTCTCGCCATTATCCCCACTGTGTTCACCTTCCCGTGCATGGTTTTCTTTAACGAGTTTGCAAATTTTGCAGGTTTACAGCAGCGGAGAACTATTACGATTCACAGTCTCAATTACTGTGATAGAGAGCACGTCAAAGGACCAGTTTTCAGAACTAAATTATGAAGAAAGCCCCGGGAAGGCAAATCGATAAGGCTTCCATTAAAGAAGCGGGGTTTAAATCTGTCAAACCCTGCAGGGACATTCAAGGCGCCGATTTCACAGATGAAAACATTAATGGAGTAGCAGAGGAATATCAGTGGATGGTTGAGGAATTCAGCGTTCAGCGTTGAAGATTTTAAAGCTTAATTCGGGATTTGGAAGATAGAGGGTACAATGCACAGAAAAAAATGCCCTCATGGTTTTATGTTAGTAGAATTTTCTCTCCAGGAAGGACAGACTGCCCATGAGGTTTCTATTTCTTTACCATGTTCATGAAGAGATCTTCAGCCAGTGCATTTATTTCAGAACGTCGGCCTCAAAATACATGCAGCACTTTAGAACCATTCAGTAGTATGGGTGTGCACGTCTCCACCATTTTGTTTTAATGATACAATTAAATGTTCATCACCCACTTTCTTTATCAGTCTTCTTTGTTTCCTATAAAAACCCCAACGAACGGATTATGAAGGGTTCCAGATTTTATCAGAAAACTATGCAGTGAAAGGATTTTTGTATACATTTTGTAAAACGCTTGTATGAAGGCTCAGAGCCCATAGGGTCTCAGTGAGGAGGAGTTCTATCTGTTAAAGAGGATTCTGGTCTTTGGTATTTCACAGTGTCTAACCTTTTCTCTTATGTGTTATATTAATAGATCATTTCATTTCATCCATCTTTCTTGTATCATGTTTTGGAATGCGAGTGGCTCACTGATTTTGGTTATGGATTCATCCTAGTTGATGCCCATGCTCGGATCAGTCAAGCGCTTTGAATATGGCTCATGCATGATATTATGTTCCATTATTCAGCTAAACCGTATTTCTGCTATATTAGTTGCTTTGGGAGGGTGCTTTTAAAATGATATTATCATGTATGGATTCTTAGATTGGTAAGCCCATGCATGGTGGTATTGTATATCTGGGTATCAGCTCAATGCTAACTAATATCTCCTCTACATTTCATTCACTACATACACCTTCTGATAAATTATTTCTGTGATATATTACTTGAACCGACCCGCTTTGTAGTAAACTGTCTCTGAATTGTCTGATGCTTTGTATCAGAGTTTTACACCTTGCCTCTGCAGTATTTCTTTTCCTGTATCAGTTTCTGAGAGTTTGGTCCCATTCTAGTTTATTTCCCTGTTTACAGGAGATAGCATGTAAGTTGAAGTTGACAACTTCATACATTATATTATACGCTCCTTTCTATGCTAAGATGTCCTAGGCACTGGTCTATCACAACTCTAAGCTGTCTCTAGGAGTGACAACACTTGGAATGTTTCCTAAAGGATACGGTTTTCTTCTAACATAATCCCAAAATCAAAAAATTTCTCATCAAGATGCCTCATTAAGGTAGCAATTACTTATTGAAAATATGATAGTTATGTGCCATCGACAAAAGCTTCTCCAATTCTTGTCATCCTCTACTTCAGAATTCTCATTTTCTCATTCTTCTCTTCAATTTCATCCTCCATTTTCAACATTTGAATCTTTGATTGAGAGTCACCTAGATTATCTGAAACTTGTTCAGATAAGCGTTTTAGTGAACTAGTACAAAATGCAACTTCTCTACCTAGCATTTTCACTTGTTCTGTTATCACCAAAAAATTATCACCTGACCATTTCTATCTAGTTGGATCAAAATACACCATGTAGGTTCAATTTTACCATAGTAAAATCACTTTCACTATATGAAATAATTTAATAAACCACTTTTATTAAGTTATTTGTGATTAAAACCCATGATAATAATTAAATAAACCATTATCTATTATATTTTATCTAGGAATAATTATTAAATTATTGTTTAATAATCATTCCTTGTCACATTTGACTAAATCGCCTAGGAATAATTAAATATATCATTATTAAGTTTATTTTTCCTTAACTCCATCCTTGGAATAATTGTTTCATTATTTAATAATTATTTCATTTCACATTTTTCTTATTATTCACTAAATAATTAATAAATAAATTTATTTGTTAATTATTTCTAAATACAGATATTTTACCAGTCTGAATATCTTTTCCCTCTCCAAAAATATAATAAAGTATTCCAAGAGATTAGATCTAGATTTTTTTCAATAATTTTTTATTATTCTTTTTGGAACAGGGTCTCCTATGAGCTTCGAAATTGGTCTAAGTTGGTATATTTTTTATTATATTTAATCTAGCGCAGGGGTTTTGGGGTGGGTCAAAACCCCGAAAGCACTGTAATGGGAAAAAGGGTAAAACCAGGGGTCCAAAAACCATGGTTTGCGGACCATATGAATGTTTAGGCTAGATTATTATAAATAAAGGAACATTTTTTATTGTAAGGTAAGAAATGAAGAGCTATTGATGCGAATTGAGGTTTAAGATATATGTTTGGGTTTTTGGGGAAATGACTACTGCTAGCTTTGTGCGCGGAGATCCAGGTGTGCAAACCCTACTGTTGTGTGCGCAAGTTGGGAAGGGTATTGTAAGAAGGAATTGATGAATTTATGAATATGAAAGGTTGCTTGAGAACTAAATCTATGTGTACTGTCTTTTGTGAACCATTGGTACTTACTGCATTCTGTACTTTCTATATTTAAGCTGTGAAAAACCTATGTAAGTGTGTTTGTTGTATCTGGATCTATTTTTTTTATGCTATATTGTGCTACTGTCATAGAAGTATATAACTATAGATCTAGCACATGTGGATGCGAAAGAGACTTATCGACCTTGAACGGGAAGAGGAAATCTGGGTATTACAGGGTCGAATGCAGCTCTTCTTACCTTACCTATCCTTTCTCAGGGTGTGGAAACCTGGTTCCAACACCCACCCATACTACTTTGAGTGAGACTCTGACCTGCGAAAGCAGGTCACTACTAAAAGGGCCAGTAGTATAGGGGTTTGTTAGCAAACCTTGAACTCTGAACCTAGGTCAGGACCCCTCGAGCCAAGAAATGGTTCCGTTGCCGAGACCTGGAGAATTTTGAGGAAGGGATCAAGTAAAGACAAGCGAATATTGGAAACCTGACACGGAAGTGAATAAATCCTCGACTGAGACCCCGCTAGGAGGAGACATGGCAGCACACTTGAAATTACCTACTTTTAAAGGTGCAGCCGATGAGGACATGGATCGTTTTTGGTTTGTGGCCAATTTGGTATGGACCACGCAGGGTGTGGTAAGCGATACTGTGAAAAGAGCACAGCTATCCCTAGCCTTCAAAGAAAAAGCTCTGCACTGATACATGCGGTACATATCTCAAAACGGGAGCACATCTATTCAAGATATTTGTTGAGAATGCAGCAAGATGATGGAGCTTAGTGAAATGAAGTCGCCTTCACTAAGTGGGCCCGCAGGCAAATTCTGGCGCAAAGTCTATTTTTAGACTATGTCTATTTTTAGACATACGGAGCATAATTTGGGAATTCTACTTGGAGATTCTTGATGGATGCGACATGTCGATAAAAATAGATGAGACCCTATTTTTTAGGACCCAGGCTATTTTTAGACTGATCTCCTAAAAATATGGAAGTCAAATATTATTTACCCTTAATAATATTTTGACTATAAACAGCGGTTTACTCTCTTGGCGCACTTCAGTTTGAGTCATGGAGGTGGCTCATGCAACTGACACAAGGAATCACGTGGTTCCTAGGGTTTGATGGCATCTTGCATGGTTTACTTCAGTTAGACTTCAGTGGCAGAAGTTTTGGAGGAGTTAACGGGACAAATAGTGGAGTTGTGTTCTATTTATTTCAGTTGAACTAGTTGAGATTAGTTAAACTAACTAATCAATTAGATATGAGTGGAGTAAATTAAATAATATTTAATTTACTAAATATTAACTCATTAGTCAACTCAAGAACACTTCAGTTCACTACAGTGCATGATCAGTTCAGTGAAGACCAGTGAAAGAGATAGATGAAAGGGTAGAGTTAGCTATCAGTTGTAACTATACTGTTGCTATTTGCAACACATAGATAGGTGGAGTAAGCTATGAGTATTGCAAAGTTTAGGCTGGTGGTTTATCTATATAAGGAGGCCATCACCGAGCATTAAAATACGCAATCAAGGTTGGCTATCAAGTGGCTAAGGATTGGAGCAAGTGATTTGCTAGATCTAGCTTGATAGTGTGTAGCATGGGAGGTAGTGCATGAGAGCTTGTAAAGAGTTTTTGTACTATGATTGTTACATGATTTCTCCATTATAATATACACAATAGCTGGGGGGTTTTCAGCTATAAGCTTTCCCCATACATACTGAGTTAATGTGTGATTGATTTGATGTGCAATTGCTTCTATATTATTTCCGCATGTGACAATTAATTGTAGAAGAGGGTTATGTGTTATGCATGCAATTCGAAATTGATGTATGATCGGGTTAATCTTCATTGAATAAGTGATTTATTCAGCTAATTTCTACATGGTATCAAAGCGAAGTTAATTGTCGAAGTCTATTACGGTGATTGCAAACTTATTTCCTCGGACAGAGTCTGCATGCGGGCCAGGTAGCCTCCGGAATATTCATCCTTCTTTGTAAGGTGAAAGATCTGGTGAATGCCCTTTGCGGTCAATCTCTGATTTGGAAATAATTTGTTTTCAAGTATAGATCGGAAGCGATAGAGCTTTGAGTTTGGAATTCGAATTTTGCAGAAGGTTGTTCTTCTTGGTGCCAGTGTTGAAAGATGTCTTCTTTCAATGGTTTGCGACTCGAATATGCTCTTGAAGGCGGTTCGAACTATGTTGCATGGAAAGATCGAATGGAAGCAGTGTTAGAAGATAATGGTCTGAAGGAGTTCGTGGATGCGGATGTCCCAAAGCCCACTGATGCAGCTTTGGTCGATGCATGGCAAAAGAAGATAGCGAAATGTCGAAGGATCCTGTTGGAGGGCGTCAAGGATCATATTGTATCCAGCCTGCATGGAAAGGCTACTCCATATTTAATGTGGAAAGCTTTGACGAATCTATTCCAGAAGAAGAGCGACCAAAGGAAGCTGGTGCTCAAAGATAAGCTCAGGAACATCAAGATGGAGAAGGGCGACAACATCGCCGAATACCTCACGAAGTTCACTCAGTGCAGAGATGAGCTGGGAAGTGTGGGGGTGGTTGTCAAAGTTTCACTGATTGCATGCTTAGTTTCAAGTATGCTGGGATCGGTGTGGTTCTTGAACAGCGGTGCGTCATTTCATATGACGGGAGATCGGGAGTTGTTCTCAGATCTGGAGGACAAGGATTTGGGTATGCACATCGAGATGGGCGATGACGGTAGATACGGTGCGACTGGTATCGGTACCGTATCCTTTCAGAGGGAGTCTGGTAAACCCTTTGTCTTAAAGGATGTCATGCATGTACCTGGATTGAAGAAGAACCTGATTTCGGTAGCGATGTTGGAGGATAAGGGGTATGATGTGGTCTTCAGCGAAGGAAAAGCTTTCCTACGCAGTAAGACTACTGGGGAGACCCGGAAGATAGGGGTTCGAACTCAGAACCTTTATCAGTTGCAGGTAGATGACTGCGCAGCTATGGCATGCAAGGCTGGAGATGTGGTGAGCCGGGATGATGAGGGCGAACTATGGCACGGGAGATTGGGCCATCTTCACCATGGAGCTTTGAAGATTCTGCAGCAGATTTCTACTGGACTTCCTAAGGGCACCCTTGCGCAGTCAGATCAGTGCAAGGGGTGTACTTTAGGGAAGTATGTGAAAGCCACCTTTCACGAGAAGGATAGTCGCGCCACGACGATCCTTGAGAGAGTTCACACGGACGTGTGTGGTCCTTTCTCAGTTGCTTTGACAGCAAAGCACAAGTATTATGTGATCTTTGTTGATGATTTCTCTCGAAAGTGCTGGATCTTCTTCATGCAGAAGAAGAGCGATACATTCGCGAAGTTCTGTGAGTTTAAAGCACTGGTCGAGAAGGAGTCGGGGAAGAAGGTGATTGCTCTAAGGAGTGATAACGGTGGTGAATTCATCTCGACTGAATTCAAGGAGTTCTGCAGCGCAGAAGGGATTCGGAGAGAGCTCATCACACCCCATAACCCATAGCAGAACGGGGTGGCTGAGCGGAAGAACAGAACGATCGTGGGTGCTGCACGGGCGATGTTGCATGATCAGGGCCTACCCCTTCACTTGTGGGGTGAGGCATGCAATACAGCAGTGTATGTGCAGAACCGTTGTCCTCACAAGGTTCTTGGCATGAGTACACCAGAGGAGGCTTATTCTGGCAAGAGGCCTGATATTTCCCATTTGCGGATTTTCGGATCTCCTGTCTACATGTATGTGACGAAGGATGCGAGAAGGAAGCTGGATCCAACTGCTGAGGTTGGAATATTTGTGGGGTACACTGATACACCTCACAACTATCGGGTGTATTTTTTAGACAGTCGAAAGACTGTTGTGCGACGGGATATAAAATTTCAGGAGGAGAAAGCCATGCGGTGTTCGCTTGAGAGGGAGCTACACTTGCATGCAGATGAGGAGCTGTTAGTTCCTAAGGAGGAGCTTCCGGATGTGGATCAGCCACAAGAGGAGGTTCAGGAGGTGGAAGAAACCACCCAGGCAGCGCCAACCATCAGAGGGCGCATGCGCACTACAGAAGCTGAGCGACTGGCTCGGGATGCGGAGAAGGTTGTAGGACCACCTACAGCACAGCGCAGACAGAGACAGTCACCGGATCGGTACACTGGATACATGGCTCTTATGAGTCAATGTGTTGTGACAGAGCCATCCTCTTTTGAGGAAGCTGTGGAGGAAACCGCATGGGTTGATGCCATGATCGAAGAATATGATTCGATCATCAGGAACAGTGCATGGGAGATTGTCCCAAGACCGGTTGGGAAATCAGTTGTAGGTTCGCGATGGATCTACAAGGTGAAGCAGGCGGCTGACGGGAGTGTGGAGAAGTACGAGGCGAGATTTGTCGCCCGTGGCTTCTCACAGATCGAGGGGATTGACTATGAGGAGACTTTTGCACCTGTCGCAAGGTACTCTTCCATACGGACGATCCTTGCTCTCTCAGCGCAGATGGGGTGGCACATTCATCAGATGGATGTGAAGACTGCATTCCTCAACGGAGTCATTGAGGAGGAGGTGTACATAGAGCAGCTTGAAGGTTTCGAGATCTTCAGCAGTGAGTCGCATGTGTGCCGACTCAAGAGAGCACTGTACGGGCTGAAGCAAGCACCTCGTGCCTGGTACACTCGGATAGACGACTACTTCACCGGGCTTGGATTCTCCAAGAGTGAGGCAGATCCAAACCTGTACCAGATTGTGGTGGAGGGGAAGCTGTTGATCATCGTACTGTATGTAGATGATCTGATTTTGACTGGCGACGAGCAGTTGATACTTTCATGCGAGGAGGATCTTGCACGAGAGTTTGAGATGAAGGACCTGGGCATCCTTCATTATTTCCTGGGATTGGAGATTTGGCAGCGCAGTGGAGGACTGTTTGTTTCTCAGGGCAAGTATGCCCGGGAGATTCTGGAGAGGTTCAACATGCAAGGCTGCAAGCTTGTTGATACCCCTCTTCCTGGTGGATGGAGGAAGGGAGATGCTACTTCGGAGGAGGTAGTGGATGCCACTGTCTATCGACAGTTGGTGGGGTCGCTTATGTATTTGGTCAATACACGACCCGATATATGCTATGCAGTTAACCAGATTTCACAAGCTATTGTTAAGCCTACCAAGCTCTTTTGGAAGGCGGGCAAGCATGTATTGCGCTATATCGGAGGCACATCGGGATATGGTCTATGGTACAGACAGGAGGATGGAGTGAAGCTTTCTGGCTTCAACGGTACGGTGGGCGAGGGGGCAACGGACGGGAAGAACGCACGGAGGTTTCGACGTGGGTCGACGGCGGTTTCTGAGTACGGCGAGACGGTCCGTGGCACTCAGTTCAGCAGAGGCCGAGTACATGGCAGCAAGCTTGGCTGCATGTGAGGCTATTTGGATGAGGAAGATCCTCGCGGGTTTGTTCAGGTTGCATTTGGAGCCTACAGTGATCTACTGTGATAACCAGAGCTGCATCAAGCTCTCGGCTAATCCAGTATTTCATGATAGGTCCAAACATATCGACATCGGGTACCATCACATCAGAGATTGTGTTCAGCGGAGGATCATGATGCTTTCATATGTTCCCACGGAGGATCAGGATGCCGACATCCTGACGAAGGCGCTCACCAGGAGCAAGTTCGAATTCCACAGAGGCAGGATAGGGATTGCGGATAATCCATATCTTGCTGAGAGGGAGTGTTGAGAATGCAGCAAGATGATGGAGCTTAGTGAAATGAAGTCGCCTTCACTAAGTGGGCCCGCAGGCAAATTCTGGCGCAAAGTCTATTTTTAGACTATGTCTATTTTTAGACATACGGAGCATAATTTAGGAATTCTACTTGGAGATTCTTGATGGATGCGACATGTCGGTAAAAATAGATGAGACCCTATTTTTTAGGACCCAGACTATTTTTAGACTGATCTCCTAAAAATATGGGAGTCAAATATTATTTACCCTTAATAATATTTTGACTATAAACAGCAGTTTACTCTCTTGGCGCACTTCAGTTTGAGTCATGGAGGTGGCTCATGCAACCGACACAAGGAATCACGTGGTTCCTAGGGTTTGATGGCATCTTGCATGGTTGGCTTCAGTTAGACTTCAGTGGCAGAAGTTTTGGAGGAGTTAACGGGACAAATAGTGGAGTTGTGTTCTATTTATTTCGGTTGAACTAGTTGAGATTAGTTAACTAGCTAATCAATTAGATATGAGTGGAGTGGAGTAAATTAAATAATATTTAATTTACTAAATATTAACTCATTAGTCAACTCAAGAACACTGCAGTTCACTACAGTGCATGATCAGTTCAGTGAAGACCAGTGAAAGAGATAGATGAAAGGGTAGAGTTAGCTATCAGTTGTAACTATACTGTTGCTATTTGCAACACATAGACAGGTGGAGTAAGCTATGAGTATTGCAAAGTTTAGGCTGGTGGTTTATCTATATAAGGAGGCCATCACCTAGCATTAAAATACGCAATCAAGGTTGGCTATCAAGTGGCTAAGGATTCGAGCAAGTGATTTGCTAGATCTAGCTTGATAGTGTGTAGCATGGGAGGTAGTGCATGAGAGCTTGTAAAGAGTTTTTGTACTATGATTGTTACATGATTTCTCCATTATAATATACACAATAGCTGCGGGGTTTTCAGCTATAGGCTTTCCCCATACATACTGAGTTAATGGGTGATTGATTTGATGTGCGATTGCTTCTATATTATTTCCGCATGTGACAATTAATTGTAGAAGAAGGTTATGTGTTATGCATGCAATTCGAAATTGATGTATGATCGGGTTAATCTTCATTGAATAAGTGATTTATTCAGCTAATTTCTACAATATTAAGGACGCCCTAAAACAGTAGTTTCGAAAACCTAAATCTTACTCTCAAATCGTGGCAGATGTGAAATATTTCAAGCAAGGAGTGACTGAGTCTATCTAGGAAGCTAATCAGAGCCTAAAAAAAGCAATTATAGAAGGATTATTTAAGTACGATGACCAAAAACACACCGAATTGTTCATTGCTATGCTACTACCTCACTTGCTTATACCGATGGGCTAGCAGACCTTAGAATCACAGGAAAAATCATTGGAGGCCGCCATGAAACTAGAATTCGGGCCCAAAGACGATACTTTGGGAGGAGTACAGCAAATTCAGGAGCAGCTCGAAGCCATGCACATGGAGATTTAGAACCTACGGAAGTAACGGGGAAAAGGAGTTAGCATAGATCTCTGGTGCAAATGATGTCGGGTATCAGGCCATATGAAGGATCAGTGCCCTCTACTGGCAGATTACATGTAGCAAGGAGGGCCTAGTCCGCTACGTCTAGGATCAAGCGGGTCTGTGTTATGGTGGGATGATTTCCGGGTAGCGGGACTACACGATACTGCCCACTGCCCTCGGCTAAGTATGGGCGAACTAAAGAAACAGTGGTGCAGGTTCTGCCAGTTAGTGGGACATGATGACTAGAACTGTTGCACTTACAACTTGATGATAGATCGTGGGAACTTATATAGGGTACAAGCAGACCCTGCATCACCAAGATCTCCCGCAAGCTTTGGTGGCTCTTCCGCAAGGGGCATAGGAGGTCGGTGAGGAAGCACAGGGAGGGGACGGGGACACCTAATCCGTTATAACTGCGGAGATGTAGGGAACTTTGCAAGGGACTACCCAAACCCTACCAGGAAATCCTTAAAATATTTCCGGCAGCTGGACCATGAGATTGAAGACTGCTCGATCCTAATAGAAAAAATGCAGGAAAAATAACCAACACCAACATAGAATGTACAAAGGTTTAAGACTGAACTACGAGACAGAGGCTCCAGCACAGCACGCAGTAGGATGATCACCGGGAAGCCTGTAGGAGAAGATACAAGGGATCTTCCAAGCCAATAGACATGTGACAACCAAGAAGGGTTGGGCCGCGAACTAGGGTAAGAAGCCATCCCCCAGACACCTACACGCCTAGGAGTGGATGACGAGGTAAGACCCTTCTTATAGGCATGTATAAATTGATTACGTCACCCACGGGCCGAAGAAGACCTTTAGGTAGTAATTAATAGCTCTGCAGGGCAATCCCACCTATCTTTATAATTTCGTGCCGTGCACAAGTTAGGCAGGCATAAAAAACATACTAGTAGGGAGATGAGATTAAATGCCCAAATTGGTGATTATGAGATGAATCAGGTTATCTTAGACTTGGGGTTAGATGCAAACGTGCTACCGAAGCAAATGTGGCAGCAAATGGGAGAACCCAAATTAGAGTGGTCTAATATCCAACTGCGTATGGCCAACCAGCAGCATATCATACCTTGGGGAAGACTACCAAAACTCATGGTAGATATCACCGGGGTCAGGGCCCAGGCTAATTTCGACGTAATTCAGATTTTCGACGATGCAGATCCATACCTTGCGCTTTTAGGACTCGACTGGGCCATAGATATATGTGGCATTGTCAATCTCAAGAAAAGAAGCTTGGTATTTGAGAATAATGGGACAAAGGTGACAGTACCATTAGATCCGGTGAAAGGAAAGCGCTACACAGAGCCAGTACACGGTAACAAAGAGGTAGACCACATGTTCAAGATGGCCACACGAAACAAAGATTGGATCCATCCCACGGCAGATGGGGTATTCTGTTGGGAAGAAGACAACGAATACTTCTCTGACTCTAATGAGGAGCTGCAGAATTGGAAAAATCGGTTGCACGATGTCTCGGTGCTGCGATGTCCTCAGGTCGCGAGGGCCCTCTGATGCATTTCTTCGGAGGTAAGAGATCTACCCCATTTTGATGAGTTTGGTAACATCCAGGAATTCCTGAGAACACTGGAAGCTATGGTTCTAAGAGAAAGACGGCTCTAGGCCCTTAATCTATCTATGCGTGGGACACCTGCGTGATTGTGGGATACCCACAAGAAAGCATTCCCGAACTGGGAGACATGTCAGGATATGATGAGTCTGCAGTTTGCACCCCCAGCTGACATACGCACCAAGATATTTCTCGGACCCGAGGATCCTCCCACGCATCTGCTCACCTGGATGAACAAATGGTCCAATCGAACTACCGAAAAATGGGTTCATCTATTTTTTCATGCCTTGGGCCCTATCCCCACCGCATTGTATTTAGAGGCAGAGCTACATCAGCTCAGCCACCACTGGGAAATACTAAAATATGACTTTATAGGAACGTTCGGACTAATTGGGGGGGACAGAGATGCTCGACGAAGCTCTACAGGACATCGATGTGTTTGTATTTAATAAATCGCACCATCAAGCCACACTAGAGGTCCTGACATGGGAAGCATAGATGCAAGACATAGTCAACTGTCAGAGTTTGGCGATTAATGAAGAAGAAGACAATCCTCGAAACGTCTCTATTCCAGAATCTGAGGGGGAATGCACCGTTATTGGACCGGCGCTGCATAATATTTATGTGACGCAACCTCTTAAGTTGCACGAAGTTAATATTGGGATGGAAGAAAACCCTAAGTTGGCCAAAATTGGGGACTATTGGGACGAAGGAACCGTAGGAAAAATTGCAGAGATACTTATAGAATATCAGGACTTATTTGCGACGAAGTTTTCCGAGCTCAAATGAATCATGGGTGATCTAGGCATTATGCACATCACTCTGAAACCTGAGGCATGCCCCATAAAATAGCAACCTTATAGACTGAATCCTAAGTATAAGAAAAAGGTCAAGGAAGAACTGGACAAAATGCTCATTTCAGGTATCATTGAACTAGTTGAACGGTCAGATTGGGTAAGTCCAATGGTCATCCAGGAGAAGAAAACAAGGGGGAAATACGCATCTGCGTAGATCTACGCAAGTTAAACGACGCCTGCGTCCATGACCCCTTCCTCGATATTGGCGAACCTGCGGCCACAGTGACTGAGGACGAGTCACAAGATTGTGTTGGGGGACTGTTGGAACAGGGTCTCCTACAAGCTGCGAAATTGGTCCGAGTTGGTATATTTTTTATTATATTTAATCTAGCACAGGGGTTTTGGGGTGGGTCAAAACCCTGAAAGCATTGTAATGGGAAAAAGGGTAAAACCAGGGGTCCGAAAACCACGGTTTGCAGACCATAGGAATGTTTAGGCTATATTATTATAAATAAAGGAACATTTTGTATTGTAAGGTAAGAAATGAAGAGCTATTGATGCGAATTGAGGTTTAAGATATATGTTTGGGTTTTTTGGGAAAGGACTGCTATTGGCTGTGTGCGCAGAGATCTAGAGTTCGGCTGTGTTCGCGTAGATCCAGAGTCCAGCTTGTGCGGACCCTGCTGCTGTGTGCGCAGGTTGGGAAGGGTATTGTAAGAAGGAATTGATGAATTGATGAATATGAAAGGTTGCTTGTGAACTGAATCTATGTGTACCGTATTTTGCGAATCATTGGTACTTAATGCATTCTGTACTTTCTGTATTTAAGCTGCGAAAAACCTGTGTAAGTGTGGTTGATGTATCTGGATCTGTTCTGTTCTGTTTTATGCTATATTGTGCTACTGTCATAGAAGTATATAACTATAGATCTAGTGCACATGGATGCAAAAGAGACCTATCGACCCTGCACGGGAAGAGGCAATCTAGGTATTACAGGGTCGAACGCAGCTCTGCTTGCCTTACCTATCCTTTCTCAAGGTGCAGAAACCTGGTTCCAACACCCACCCATACTACTTCGGGTGAGACTTTGACCTGCAAAATCAAGTCACTGCCGAAAGGGCCAGTAGTATAGGGGTTTGTTGGAAAACCTTGAACTCCGAACTTGGGTCAGGACCCCTCGAGCCAACAATTCTCCATTTTTTAGATCAACCCAATACTTTAGTATAAATAAGAGGGTTTTTCATTCATTTCTCATCATGATACTTATCATCGTCACCATTATCATCTCATGCTTTTTGAGCTCCCATTTTGAGTTCTACATATTATTTGTGTTTTCACACATTTGAGAGAGCAAGATTTGAATACTGAAGAAACAAGGACATCAAACAACCCATCCCACTGAGGGGGACTTGCAACTCTTTGTAAATCTCCTTCGCTAGGTGCCATTAATAAAATATTTATTCTTTCAAAGCTTTTCCATGATTGGTTTATTACATCAGATTCATTTTTGTTGTTTTTTCTTTTAGATCTAATACATCTATTTTTCTATAGGTTTTTCTCACATATTTGTTGTAGATCTGAAGTATGAGCAGCCACAATTTTTGTTAGCATCACTAGTCACCTGTGAATTAAGTGATATATTTTTGGTACACCTTCCTAGAAATTTCATACTAACATGTTCCTTGAGGAGGTCTACCTAATATTCTATGGTTGTGCAAATAGGTAGTGGTTTCTACCCAAAACTCATCCCACTGAAAATTTTGCATTAACTTGTTATAAATGTTGACCTTTCTCAATGTTTGTGTTGACCTTTACAAATAGGCATTGTGAGCAACAACTAAAGGAGATGTGTATTTATTTAATATTCTCAAAAACAAACATTATTTTGGAAAGTTTCATATTAAGAATGTGACTTGTATTTATCACCTGCGATAGAGGAAGATTAGGTCATGGATGGGAAAATGATGGATGATAATTGCATTTGGGAATGCGAATTAGTGTGGAAAAATATGATTATAGTTAATAGCCTCTGGAAATGCGACCTAAATCCATTTCAGATGAGAAATGCAATTCTAGGCAGGCTAATGTGACTTAGGAAAATGAGATTTTTCATCATTTTACATAGAGAATTTTTGAATCTTAGGCGGCCATGGATATGAATATTACATAATAGGAGTTATTTATAATATATGGAAGCACAAAATTTGTTGCATAAATTGTGAAGAAAAAATCATTTTCTAGTCTTAGGATGTGTAGTTGTCCAGGGACATCTGACAGAATGAGGTGGACATATCTGATTGGTTGGATTCCTCTACAGCACATCGTTAAAATTGGTATTGTAAATATCTCAAAGGAAAATGGAGTAAATGAGAGAACTCAGCAGAAAATAACTCGAATTTTTAGGAGCTCTTTGGCAGGGAAAATTTTGGTTCATCTTCCTCATTTGTGCGTATGGAAAGAACACTCCTAAAATACTAGATGTTATCAAGAAACACTTCATAAATAGACCTATAGCTGAGATTGAAATTGCAGCAGGGGAACAAAAAAATATAACTGAGTTGGCTATATCCAAACTCCTTGGTGAGACAAATGTTTTCCTCAAAACATAAATAAATGATGTTTTACCATGATTGAAATGATACATGACTTCCAATACCAAAAATTATTTTTTCAACTTTGCACCCTTCTCTAAATGTTCCCACTTAATTCCAACAATATCTATTGCAGGTAATTTTCTAACAACCATGGTGATAGGTTGGAATTATGAACCAACTTTCTGCACTACATCCAGAATGATATCTTACAGAGTATCATTAACTTCATTGGCTTTATTTTACAATTTGTTTCAAGGTCCTTTTATCAAAATGTCAATAATTTTTCCAGGTGTAGACCATGGGATCTTCTTTGGCTTTGGTGGAATGTAAGGAGCCTCAACTGGTGTTTGGTGTTGGAAAATATTTATTCATATCTATTTGACTTCATGATAGAGGTGGTTGATCATGCTTGCCAATTTTATGGTTATGGTAGCACCAACTCGAATCTACCATCATAGCATCCTCCCATGGAAAGTAAGCACTCATAGGAAATAAATGTTTTTCCCCTAGTATGAATGATATACAATGAATTATCAAAGAAGGGAAGAAAATGATATACAAAGGAACAAGTCGCCTGAGTGAAATCATTAAAATCAAGACTTTTTATCTATTCATGTAATTGATCCATTCTTCTTCCCTTGTGAAAAAATATCGACTGAGGCTTTTACTATGTTATTGAGGTAATACCAAGAAAAGGCCAACCAGTTTCAATATCTGCAAAAGATCTGTTAAGCCTAGAAAAATATATGACTTCGAGCATCTTTATGGGATGACCTTTAAGTAAACTAGGCCACCAACATGTTATCAAGATCCCTCTTCACATTAGGTATCCAAACCTACAAACATATCCAAGAAAGTAGTGAAATTGGAGGTATATTAGCCTTGTTTATTCACAAATATCAATCTGAACACTTGTATTTCAAATTTGGAAAATGTGATTCATGTGATTCCCACAATGACATGAGTCAATTGTAATGTAAGGGTAAAATACATCTACTGATAATTTAATGCAACATGCATATAGTTAAATTAAACTAATATAATCATGTAATGAAATTTCTACCGTAAAATTTCCATCACTTCCATTAAAATTTCTCATGAAAGGCTCACTAGGTGATGGGAACCAGGGAAAAGAAGGTTTACTAAATCCATGTCCAAACAACGCAAAATATGTTCTACGATATAAGGTTTAAAACTACATCATTAGATCATAAACTTCCCCAAACCCTAATAAATTAAGAGGATCAAGAACCAAGATGAATCAATGTGGATACATGAAATATGTGTTGCAATTACATGTGCATCAATGATGTTTAATGGAAAATGAGTCATTGTGGGATTCAATCAATTCATAATAGGAACATAACTTTTGAGACTTATACATAAATTTTTGAGACTAAGAAGAAAACCTTAATTATAAAACTCTTATAATTAAGCACTAATTAGCAAACTCTAACAAGTAAAACTTAATTTAAAAGCCCTAAAATAGCCTAAACCTAAAACCCTAGTATAACTAGAGAGGAGATCAATTCATGTGAGGTCAAACTTCCAATGTAGCCACCACAATTGTGCTCGCCCTGCAAAAACAAAGAGGTCAATGATTAAAACCAGTATAAAGTGTTGTGCAAAAACAAAAATACTTACCTCTAAGTCATACACAAGAAAAATAAATTTACGCCCCATTAGAGAAATTTTGAGGTATAAAATGGGCCTCCTAAGGAATATTCTAAAACAATAGTGGAAATAATAAAATAAGATTAGATTACATCATCAAATTTTAGAGGAAATTAATCAAGATAACCTATCTCTGCTAGCTTTTACTCAAATTTCAAGGGGAAGCAATTGTTGGATGTAGAATTTAATTCCTCATCCAAGGATTACCCATGTTTCATACTTTTGATGGACTCTATCACAAGAAAAATGACAAATACATTAAAAATGTGATTACAATCATGTTTTTTCATGTATTTCTCATTTTTCGTGTAGTAGGGTCCACTGAAAGTACGAAAAATGGGTACTCCTTCAATAAGGAATTAAATTATGCATTCATAAGAGTGCTCATGCTTGAAATTAGAGTAAAACTACAAGGAGATATGTTGAAAATACGAGTTGAAAAAAATAGTTTTATTATTTTATTATTTTTTAATATTTTAAGATTTTTATTCCAAAAATGGTGAATCATCCCCCATGGTTGACATCATCATCTTGAATCCCATTGGTTCTTATAAATTTTATTTTGGTTGTACATTTATTTTTTGAGGCCCATTTCAGACCTCAAAATTTCTCTAATGGCTAGGAGGGAAACATGCCAGAAAATATTGTTCTAAGGTCGCAATTCTATCCTAGTAAAAATAATGATAAACATGAAAAATATACTCATTTCTCCATGGTATGAATTTATTCGTGTCTAACCCTAAATCACGCACATGAGATATGATAAGTCACCTACTGAAAAAAGGAATTCTCTAGATAAAACTATTACAGCTAGTCATCTATCCTATCATGATATTCAAAATTACCAACTTAGAAATCCGGAAGATCTCTAAAAAATGAACATTCATCTGAAAACATAATTTCAAAAACCCTAATTTGTGCCTGTTCATGGAGTTTTTGAAATACTTGATGACATGACATAACTATCATTGAAAATTGAAGTTCTCCACCATCCTGACAAACTTCTAAACCCTCAAATGGTAGATCATCAAATATCGGTGGTTTGGTAATATCAACAAAAGAATTCACACGATCATAATAAATTGTGGCAACATTAACATTATTGACTATATTGTTGTTTCGATTAGATTTTTTATGGATGAAAAATTGTTTGTTCAATAGGTAAGATTATTTTGGTCTTGAAAATGCATATGAACCAACTAGATGGGATTCATGAAA
This sequence comes from Pinus albicaulis, assembly GCA_034641835.2. Taxonomy (NCBI): domain Eukaryota; kingdom Viridiplantae; phylum Streptophyta; class Pinopsida; order Pinales; family Pinaceae; genus Pinus; species Pinus albicaulis. The sequence continues at coordinate 345,787,502 of CM076584.1, read as the reverse complement.
GAGATTAGTGATGTGACTTCTTCCCTTGCATACAATGGATTTCCAATTGGAAGAAAGATGGGAAAGATTACTATTATTCTCCTTTTCTGAAGGTAAGGTAGCACCAACTTGTATCTAATCACAATCTACACTTGCTAGGTGATCATCTAAGTGACTTGAAACAATATCTGGTGTACTATCTTCAAGAAACAAATAAGAGTACAAGGAGAAGTGCATAGTGGTTTATAGAAGATGAAAAGATTCAGTTGAAGAAACATCACTTCTATTAGAATATTTCAAGAATGAGCTTTCATATAGTGAGATGATGACAAAGGATACTCTTTTGAGGAAACCCTAATCTGACCTGCTTCAGGGATCTCATCAGGATTGTGAGAACCAAACATAATCATCACCAAAAGCTAAAATGCCTCAACTTCCTGACAAGTCCATAAACTCTCAAAACGTGGCTTATCAAAATTTTATGGATTAGTAAGGTCAACAAGTGAATATAAAAAACTATCATTATACGTATCAATAAATACCTTGTCAATAGGATTAAAACTATATTATCCACTAATTTGATCATATTCAAGATCTAACACATGAGACTCTTCAAGGATTAAGAATGAGGATGAATTGATTGGAGGACTTTCTTGATTTTTTTTGAGATTTCAACTCTTACTTTTCACCTGTTAAAGATCGCAGATTGAAAATATCATGAACAAGGGATTCAATATCCTCATATTCTAATTGTGAGACAACATTGCAATGTACCTAATTGTAATATAAACTAGTAGGATGACTATCTAAATGGTTTAGAGAAACCACTAGTGTAGTAGATTCATTAAATAAATCAGGGTACAGAAGACAAAAAAGACTCGATTGAGGAGGCATGAATTCAAAGAAAAACTAATTCAAGACTCAAATCATGCACCTTAGTTTTAGAATGAGGAAGTAGTGGATCAACATTCATATTATGCTACATGGAATTGATTGCAGCTTCAATATTATATGAGATAGGTTCTAGGTCATTGCATGCAGGTGAAGACGAGAGCATCATATGAGGAGATTCAAAAATAGATTCAGGAATATGCTTAATGAGCTCAAGTTGGATCTTATCAACAGGAAGAGACATTAAAACAACTTGATTTTCAAGTTCAATATGATTTATGGGAGCTTTAGAAGCAGGACAACCAGGTTCCTTTCCCTGTGAACTCTCTTCATCACTTAAAATATTAATGAAAGAAAATTAATTTGGAAATGAAGTAGGAGGAGGATGAGGAATTTAAAAGGTGGTAATTTTCTCCTTATAGGCTTGAGATTTTTCTCGACTCACAGAAGTTGGCAAGAAAAAATGAGTGACGTGATTAAGCTAATTTGTAACTTTCAGATTATCATTAGACTCAGGATTCATTTGAGATTCAAATTGTTATAGAGGAATAAAAACCAATAATAGAAGTTTTTCACTCAAATATATCCAATCCATGTCTCTTTCAAGAAATTAATAACAAATATGGCTAAAAACATCGAAAAAAAAATCTAAATATTCATGTGGTTTCCATATAAGCTCATTGATCTTTTTAAACCAAATTTAAAAAGCATACATGTTGAAAGAATGATGAAGTTCCTTGATGAATTATTCGAAGGAATTGATGGGTGCAGCTAGAAAGGATTTACATCATTCCTTGATTCATCCTCTAAACTTAAGGGTGAAAATTCCAAAATCACCATCTTCACAATGTACTTCATCAAAGATCAAAAAAAGTTTAAGAAATCGATGTGTATGTTCAAACACAAATATCTCACCCTCGCTATCAAACTTATTTTGCGACAAGTAATGAACTATTTCCTCGAGGAATAAAATATTAAGAGTTTTATAAGAAAAAAACGGGATGAATATTTGGGATGTAACGTTTTGAAGATATTATTTTTTGATATAGGCTCCACAGGCTCAGCTTGTAAGTTGTCCCTCCTTCTAGCATCAAAAATATGTTGACGGGGGAAATGTCCTGCCAATAACTAGGGGGTCTCCCTACTGTGAAGTCCCAATTAGACCTCACACTATTTTGGATAGGATCCCCATCCAGTATGTAGGCCTAGTTGGCATCATGTAAGTTTCTCTCTTGGATATTGAATGTGGAGATGTTAGACCAAGAGAAAGAAATAAATTCCTAGATAATTGGAAATAGGTCAACTCACAATTAATAACCTACGGAACAAGATACAATGATATAACAGTAAAACAAGAAGAAGAAGCATTCCACAATAAGAATTAGTAAGCTAAAACCATCTAAGAAATACATGAACAGGAAAGTGTCAGAGGTTGATTGCAAATAATTTCATAATAATTTATCGAGGTTGTATGGAATAAGAAAGAAAAGATTCAAAGCGGACATGGAATCCATAAGCCAAGAATGAGTTAATTAACATATTTCTCACATGAAAGCACAGATACAAACATGATTGAAATACAAAAAATGCAATGCAACCACCATAAATATGAATGGGAATCCATGAAAAAAGAAAATAACTTATTATTATTCTACTTCAAAAACATGTACATGTTATGAAAATCATCAAAGCCCAATAGTGGAACATGGGTTTCTCGTACCTTTTTCCAAATAAAAACCATAGCCTCACCACAACTCACCCTAATAACTTCTAAGAGCTAACCACCTCTATCTCTTCAAGCATATATCAACTATCTAATGCTAGTCCTATCTCAAGTGCTAAAGTCCCCTACAAATGAGGCACGAGGGTATATTTACAGAGATGAGGTGGTTGTTTTCCTAATGTGACTTTTATTCTACACTTATGTCTCTTCAAGGTTCTAACTACTCTCTCATGTCTAATTACTATTACATACCTAATTGATCTCTTCATACCTGTTGACATTATGATAATAAGTATTTACACTATGAGAGGAGAGAAATTATGAGGAGATTAGAGATGGTTATTTGAAACCCTAGAGTAATTATTGCTAGTGCTATTGCAAAGTCATGGAGACTTATATGAGATGATGGATGGGGTTGATATGTTGATTTGAAACATATTTCCCTTCCACTACATATGTTATCCATGTAGGTTTTAACCCTGAAAAGAAATTATCTACACACAAATCTTATAACATAAAATAAACAATAGCAAGAGCATAAAAAATAAAACAGATAAACACAGAGATTTTCCCCTGGATCCCAAATCGGGACGACCAGCTTCATTTTTCATTATATTCCTTTTTAGTGTTACAAAACATATATATATATACATGTCGAAGCATACATAAACCCCAATCCATTAACCCTGGATTAGAACATAACCGTAGTTCCATTGACCGGATCTACAAAAATACCAGGGGCCGAAAACCATCATACCCCAAAACCATGTGCAAAACCATGCACAAAACCATGGGCGTGGATCACCCACCAGAAATTAAGGACCATGGGCGCGGATCGTGCGTGATTAGTCGTGGAAATAATATAACACATACCCAACAATCCACCTATTTTTCTCCATAGGGTTATCACCTTTGATACATCGTGTTGGCTAACATTTTTCTCGGCCTCAAACCTTCTTTTTTCTAGTCATGAAACCCAGTCACATGGAAGATGGCTTATAAAAGTGACTAGAACCTTTTAGTCACTGAAATATTGACCTATGAGACTGATTTTTGTTTATTTCTCCTTGTTCTATGCCTGCAATAGGGGGGTATTTCTATATACTCGCAGCTCTTAGGAGATCAGTTCAACTCATCACATATTCGAGCTGGCCAGGGCTTATCATTGAGAAGCTTTCATAACTTCTCGCTATCCTAAGTGTATACATTCATCCTCTTAAGATATCTCTTCATTCTATTTATACTGGAATACATGAGAGGGTGAGGGATGTTAGAGTCTTTGAGATCCATATTTTATGCTTCAGTGTCATATTTCTTCTAAGAGTGATAGAGTTTGTGATGATTATGCTATTAGAGCCTTTGTTTTTCATGGATATTTTGTTATTATAGTGGGTATACTCTTCCATATTTTAGAGAGCTAGCCTGGAGTGAAGGTATATTTTTATCTTTATTTTGGATTAATATAAATATATTTTCCTTCGTTGTATTTACATGCTTTCAGCAGTTACATGTATTGATTCTATGATGTTACGAGCTAACGATCTCTTGAGGAAGATCACTTATAGTCCTTGAGTGTTTTGGTTGTGTGCAGGTGTTGAGATAGAGTATGGAAAAAGCATATCATTTTAGTGGAGCATTGGGATTATACAACAAAATCAAGACCCTTCGCTGACCTATGAGGAGGCCAGGTGCATTATTTTTATTAATAACATTTAGAATTGTTTGTATCTTACATGTGTGAGCATTGGACTGGGATTGATCTATATATCTATTGTCAATTTTTCCTTTTGTTTTTTGGTGATCCTTTTGTGACAGAGGATCGCGGAGAAATATCTCCTTGCATTTAAAATTCATTTCAACAACATCTTCCATCAAGAGATTAGTCTTAAGGGGAAATATCAACACCCCATTGCTTGGTTGACACAGTGCCTTCGGAAGCTATATGGAGCCATCCTATGACAACTAATCCCATATCTCACAGAATTTATCGCACCTATATTTGTACGGAATCAATAATTTAACCAATTTATCATGTCATGCATTTGGGAGTTGGCTTTCTATCTTATCAAAACCCTATTTGTGTATCCTTAAACTTGATCCCAACCTCCATTTATTTTTTCTCTTAATAACCTCCAACAAAAACTCTTTGTTCAAACACATTTTCATCCAAAGAATAGTATTAGAAACCTAACAAATTGATCAAAGGAAATATATTAATTTGAACCCATGTATAGTCCCTTTCTGCATCACAATATTGCGATTGTATGTGGTCTATGCAGGATTATTTTGAGTGGAAGCATATATAGTTATATTCCTTGATGAATCATTGGAGACTATACTTATTGAAATTTTCCCATGTTTTAGGCCTCGAGTTAAGGCCCAATTCTTGATTACACTTGTCTTCAAGTAAATCGATCCCGTGACGAAGCATAAACTTCAGGTTGAGACACCTGCTAATATGGTTCCTTAAAATCAAGCCTGCTTAAGGAAATTTTCCATATACTACTTTTTTCATCAACCTCGCCCCATAGTTCTATGCCTTGTGGATTACCTCATGGAAATTCCCTATTATATCTTTCCTAGCCACTATGTGATTAGCCAACCATCATTGTGACTTATTTTTCCTAAGGACAAAACAATAATTCTTTATTTTCATAGCTTGTTATATAGAAATTGTAGAGGCTAAACAAAAGAGTTTATTGCAAAATCATGTTTCTAAGGCTTTTGCTTCCTTCCAGACTCATTGTACCATCAAAATTCTCTTTCAACTAGAACATCAAAAGAACCTTTTCTTCCACCATTGAAAAAACTAATAATACAACTTTTATAACAAGCTTTCAAGCCAATAATATTTAACATTTGTGGATGGAGGGAACCTGATATAGTAATCTCCAACATCATTGAATGCCTGTAAAATTATATAGTGTGTAAGTTGCATGTTTCATTCCTCTATAAGTCCGTTCAAGATCATTTTCTACTCTTAACAATTTTGGATCAATTAAAAATATTTTGGATGTACATTTTGTTGAGATATGCTTTCCTCCCATCCCTCTATTTCCAATTGGGGTCATTATTCCCAAATGGGCATCCAAAGCATTGTGACATCTAACCTTTTCATGAGTTATTCCTATTATCTTGGCACTAAATAAAGTCACATATTTCAATAAAATTTTAGTAGCTCACATGTTATCCTTGATAACAAATAGGTTGGTCTAGGTTTGTCTTAGTTGAGTTAGGTTAGGTTATTAGGGTGTTATAAGGTCATGAAATTCATTAAATTTCAAATTTTTTATATAGTTTAAGGGGTTCAAAATGGTCATTGGCCATGTAATTAAGGTCTTATCAAAGTAAAATTCAAAAACTTGTTTGCATGGGCTAAAAGAGTGATTTTTTGACACTTGGAAACTTTTTCTGGAGTTTGCAATGTTTTATGTGTAAAATACTATGTTTTCACTACGGACTTGCGTGACAGTTCTGTAGCAAATCTGCCCTCCCACTAACAAAAAACGCTACGAAATCCGTATTTTCTACTAATGGTGGGGTAATCAGTATCTTTTCATCATTTTATTGGTTAGAACACATTTTTTCATCATAGTACATTTATGTTATGTGTCATCTTGTGTCATGTTGCATGCATGGTAATCATCATGCCTTCCATCATTTCGTTTTCCCTCTCATCTCTCTTTCCTTATTTATCCTAATCCCTCATTCGAACAACATCACTTTGCCTTTCATACTTGTAAGTTGTTGAAGCATTTTTCCAACAGTCTTCACTTTTGTTTTTTTTCTAGTAGTTGTCTTAGGTTAGCTGTTACCTCTGTTAAGGAAGCTACTTGATGTCTTAGATAATTTTTTAGGTGTCAAAGTTTGAAGCTGATCAATGTTGTATTATAAGGCATGGCTTCACGTAAAAATAGAAATAAAGGTGGCTCTGTAGTCATATATGAACCCATGAACATGAAGCTACTTACAGAATACCCTAGCTTCACAAAAGGCTTTACAAATGTAGGTTGTTTGAGGTTTTGCCAAAAATTTAGGGATATCATGCACAAGTGTCCAAGGATTTAGCTGTAAACTTCATTGGTACAGCTTCAAAGGTGGGCATCCTCAATTTTACTTTTTCTCATGAGACCGTTGCAAAGGCAACTAAGATTCCAAGGTCTGGAGAGGACTGGTTAGAGGCAACAAGTGCAAGCTTAAAAAATGTGATGAATTTCTGAAGCAAGAGCACATAGGCATTGACATGACCTCAGGCATCATCATGAATTTCCTCAAGGATGAATACTCAAATTTTTTTATTTTGATTCAGAAATATTTTACTTTTGAAGGTATATTTCACATGATCTACCAATACCACTTCAGACTATTGCTTCATTTCATAGGTAAACAACCTCTTGATCTATATGATTATTTATTATCAGAAGCATAAGAAAATGGCTGAAAAGGTGCAAGATAAACTTGAGAGTAGTGAAACTTCTATTTTTCATCATGGTTTAATCAAATTGTTAGTTATGGAGTAGTTCAAGAAGTTGAACAGGGATTGGGCTGCTTTTCTGTTTTTGAGTGGGTATGAGGTAGATGTCCTCACTCCAATAAAGGAACCTATGTCAAAGACAAACACTCCTTAGAAGGACAAATAACAGGAGATAAAATAGAGGTAGAACTTGAGGTTGAGGTGCATCCCATGGTGGAACCAATGGAGGTAGAGATTGATCAGTTGCAGGAGACAGTGGTACCTCGGCAAACCCCTACCAGCAGTAAAGTAAAAACTGATAAAAATCTCAAAGAAGAATCACCGGAAGTCATGTACAGGGGAAAGGCAAGCTTGAAAGCATATTGTAAGTAATTTATATTGAAGAAACACCTGTGGTGAAGCCTATAGAGGTTAAAGGAGAAAAATGAAGAAAATGGGTCTTAAAGCTAAGAAGCTAGATTTTTCTAGTGAAGATTCAGGATTTGTTTAAAACCTAGGAAGCCACTCACAAGGTCACAACAATCAAAGGGAGAAAAATACGATAAACTACATAAAGAGCCAGAAAATAACTAACAACCATCAAGAGAAGAAATCATAGAGCTATCTCCAACATAAGCATAGGTGATCAAGACAAGGAAAGGCAAAGAAAAGGTTCAAGAAAAGTATGAATTGGAGCTTCTAATAGAACAGCTTAAGAAATCCAAAGAAGATGTTTTAGAAGATAAAGTGGAGTTATCATATTTTAAACAAGAGAGGATCGAGCTCACAGACTTCAAAAAATAAGCGAGGAAACAAATTGATTTTTACGACGAGGTTGCAAAAAGTTCAAGGAAGATGCTGAGAAGAACATTACCACTGCACAATATGTTGAAACATACCTTTATGATAAATAGGTGGATGCATTGAGAAATAAGGAAGCTACAAGGCCAAGTCAAGGAATTATAAATCCAAATGGAGATGGTGCAAACAGAATTGAAGAAAAAGGGTTTGAAGATGATTGTAATGGATGACCCTGCTGCCCCTTGAAAGATGGTAAGACACATTTTTTGGCCATTTTTTTCTTAGGATATTATATCAAGTTATTTACAGAGCTGAAAACATTTTTTCTGGAGATAAGGAGTAAAAATTGCAAATTCTTGAGAATTCAGGCAAGTTCATAGCGAGCTCCAGGCTTAAAGTTTTTTTTTTGCTACGAATTCGTTGTAGAATGTTTTGAGGTAAAATTTCCAAAATGTATCATGACAGGGGTGAATAACAACATGTGTTTACCTTATTTTACCTAATGAAGACCCTTTAACTGGTAGAAAAGTCAAAAAAGGTGCAGAAGGGGATGAAATGAAAACGCTACAAAAACTACACTACGAGCATGCCTTAAAATACTTTGTTTTTACAGTGAGCTGAAGTTTTGGAATTTAATTAATGTATTTAGGGGAGCATATGAGTCATCAAAAGAGGTTGAAGAGTATCATTGAGATAACTGCTAATGAATTCCACTCAGCAAAAGGATGATATGGTTGCCATCTCACCATTTTTTCCACCTCACCAACGCACAACTCATCCTCAAATTCCAAATATCAGAGCCTAAATTCTAGCATGACAGTTTGCCACCTGATCATGGTTGTTGCCACCTTAGACAAAGTTTTTTGGTTCGATAAGCATCATTAGTATGGGTTTCTTAAAATTTTGTTAATGAAATTAATAGTGATTGAGTCATTTTAGGCTACAAACTCTTTCCAATAGAATTATCTCTATTTTCTCTCAATGTAATGAATTCCTTTTGGGATTAGAACTCTACATCAGTTTCAAGAGTCTGGCCCAGGTGGAAGACCTATGTAATAGTTTTTCACTCTATAAATATAGGAATTTTAGAGTTAGAGGGGGTTTATGGATGTAATTACTAATGACTATTGTAATATTTTTCTACTAAGTTAATATACAGTTGCAGAAAACTTTTGTTTTGACCTGAGATTCTGTTTGAGTTCTTATGTATTTGTGTACTTTATCTTTTTAATGTTATCTCAGCTTACTCTTACATAATAACTTGGAATTTATATATTATTATGCTCCAACTTCCCTTATGTGTCTATTTTATTCTCATAATTGTTCTATAAGAACTTATGTGCCTCAACATCCATGAATGATACCTTTGTGTAATTGAATTCCAATTCTGACTCCATGCCCAATGGTATCCCTCACACATCTTTCACTTGAAAAAAATCATCTAAAAAACATATGAGAGTTATCCATATTCATTTTAAATCTTTTTTATTAAATATCATATATTTTCTTGAGAGAGCCCTCTCTGGTTGGAAAGGCTAACTGCCAACCCTAATTGGTTTGAAATAGCTACACTGAATTGACTATTGAGCATCCAAATTAGTCTTAGTTTGGTGATAACATTTTGGTGTGTCTTCCGGGAGCCTCAAGCTACATTTTCCTGAAAATTTGTGTTGAATCAAAGCTGTTGAACTCTTGAAGGTAGCAGGAGATCAGAAATATTAGGGGTTGCATTCTACCTTGGTGACTCCACTGAGATTTTCGGCTTAAAGGTTGCTTCTAAGAAGATTCATACAATGAGAAATATGTACCTTAATCCACCTGAGATAGTTGATAATCCATAAATAATTCTCAGACTTATTAGAATGTCATAAAAAAAAGAAATTTATATCTTACAAGAGTTTCATCTTTTCCCTCTAAGGTTGTTCGAAGCTTTGAGGAGAAGATTATTTTATGAAAAGATAGAAGAAGTTATTTTTAGATCTAAATCTGAGAATGAATTGACTGAAATTATATTAAATCTACAAATATTAGGAATTGATACATCATCTCTTGTGTCAAAAGAAGAAAAAGAAGAGTTTTGGGAGACTGTTACATCAAAATTGTCACTAGAACGAGAGTCATTTGAAAAATTAAAAGAACTTGATCCTTTTGATTTCTTGTTAAGAAGGAGGTCCAGTGTCCCTTTGCCTGAGTGGAGTTATTTTGTATCTAAATTACAAATTCCCACCTCGAAATATGTCAGCATCACATATGTTGCGGGCAAAACTACCCTAAGGTCTCAGTTGAGGGACCTAACAGCGTGAAAGGCATACAACAACAAGAAGCAATCAAATTAAAGGTCCTAATGCTTAAACTAGTAAACTAGGGAGAGGTGATTGTAACCGTATGTCCTACATTTGAGTTCGTTACCGTAGGATGCAAACCCATTACTTCTCCACGTGCTTTGAAACTTGCAACTCACTCAAGAACAAGCACATATACCAGTTGTACATCATATATATCCTAAATGTCAGAATGTTAGATCATATAAACTCATAAAAGATAACATGAAATAAAAATCTATAAGATCATTAACATGTATAAGAAACATATAAGATAATGACATCAATAACGGGAAAGAGCTTCTTTCGTTGATTTATATAAGGTAAATGTGGATATATCACCTAAAACCAGCCACGGCTCCAAGCGAAACCATTCTCTGAATCCATCTAGCCCAAGCCTCAACAATATTTTTTCATAAAAGGTGCACAAGGATGCCACATAAAGGAGGTGAACATCTCAAAGAAGGAAACAAGGGTTTCCTAAACCTGGGAAGTGCAAGGGGCATAGGGATAATCTGTAATGTTCCTAAATTAGCTTCAGCTAATTGGAACATTAATTTTGCCTTGTTTATTTTTGCATTTCATGATTGAGGAATAAAATGTAAAGGAGGACATGAAAAGCTCCTTAAATCAAAGAATAAATACATGCCCAATGTGAAAAGGGATAAATCTGGGCCTTTTTATTAAAATCCACTTGTGTGTGAAATAGGATTGAGACATTTGATTGGGTCAACAAGACCAAATCTCAGTTCTATCCATATTCATTGAACCTCCTAGACAAACTGCGCAGTTCTAGAAGGAGGGCATCAATGTGAAAGGGGTTAAGTCCATTGAAGTGGTTTAGGGTTTGTGCACACCTTCAAGTTATAAAAAGGAGGAGAGGACTCATGTAAAGGTTGTTGAAGTATTTTCGAAATAGAGGTTGCTTGAGAAACTCTAGCTCTCTAGGCTGTTTAGCCTAAGGGAAGAGGATTTCCTATTTAGGAATCCTCCCTCCTTCCTTGAGTAGCTCTTGGAGGAGAATGTACTGAAATGAGCCACTATTAGGTTGAAGACCAAGCTCCATCTCTGGTAGCAGTGCTGATCCTGTTGAAGGTTTTTCCGCTGCTTGAGTTGCAGCAAGTGGTATCCTAGATCTGCAGAGATATAGTGTTTTGGAGGAGTTCTCTCTCAAGGAGGGTGTCTTGTGACCACCCGAAAGAGGATCTCTCTCCCTTTTTGTATTCAGATATGTACTCTATAGAATTTTCTTCATATTTCTAAAGCTACTGTGCATTCCCTTTCAAGAACTGTATTTATGCATTGGGGTTTAATGTATATTTGATTTTTGTGCAATAGAAGAACTCCAGTGATTGAGGCTTCCCTCTCACTTTGTAAATTTTTAAAGTAGCTACTCTTCTAAGCTATTTCAGATCTGATATCTGTTATAATAAATTAATCTTCATAAATTCTATGTATTCGGTAGTTGTGTAGCTTATAAGTCAGATCTACACTTCTTCATGCATTATTTTGATGAAATCCCAAGGGGATCTTGTAGAGGAGGCTGAGTAGTTTCCAAATCTGGTATGGATCTGATGTTCCAGCCATAGATTTTTCATAGATCTAATTTTTCACCTACATCAGCTGAATCTCCTGAAAAATAACGTTGTCATTGTCTGCAGTCTTTTTCTATGTGTTGCAGCCACTCATTTGTAGGGTTTTTCCTCATGAAAATTTTTGTTTTCCTTTGCATAATCCATATGAGTCTCATTATGAGCTATAATATTTAAATTCCTGCATAAACTCAGTCATAACCTTCAGAAATTACGCTACCCATGCTTCAACACTTTTCTACATAATTTAGGTCATGGGATATCAGGGTTTTTCTTGACTAGTCGGGAAGGAGGAGTTGTTTAACTTATCAAAACGATTTTTTTTTGCTGAATTTTTCCATGTGAATCCCTCTTGACCTATTCTAACATATGCCAGAACCTTGACCCTTCATTTTACGTATATTTTCTTATACACCTATTTTAGTGCATAAAAAGTTGTTTTTCCCCATATTTCTGATGTTAAAAGATGAGTAAAGAGTGATGCTATTATTTCTATTGGTTTTTGATCATTATCAGACATATTCTATGGTAGCTGAAGCCATCATACCTGAATAATTCATTTTCCAGGCATGATTTGCTGAGTAAACCCCTTTGGGATATTACCTCTCGACAAGAGTCTATAGACAGAGTCTGAAAAGGGCCAGCTAGCCTTTGGATCTCATAATTTCCTGTAAAGGTGACATATCCAGTAAATTACCCTTCATTCAATCTCTGGTTTAGATCAGATTGTTGATTGTTAATGTCTTGAAAAGGAATATCTCACTGATACCAGTTTGTGGGAGATCTGTTTAGCAGATCTAAGTTGATTTTTTTCTGATGAAAATCCATATTTAAGTCCCACACATCATATGCAACAAGAACCAAGATTTGGTCTACATTTTATTTGCATATTTTTCCTTATACAATGTTCCTATTGAGCAACTTGACAATATTCCTGAAAAAGGAACATTACAGTGGTATCAGAGCATGATCTCTGGGACAGCCTATGAGATCAAGCTATCATTGAATTAAGAGCAGAAGAAAGAGAAAAATTATGGAGAGGATAAGACTACTTTCATCCATTTTCAGATCAGAAAAGGGCCTCTCCAAGGAGGTTCAATCAATGGAAGAAGAAGGGTGCAGTGAAACTCCAAGAGGGTTTCAAAGCAAAAGAAGCTACAGTGAAATTCCTAGAGAATTTTAGGAAGATGAAGGAGTACCCAATACTTCTTATGATGTGTGTGATCATTCAGCCACACAATCTGATTTAAAATGTTGTCACATCCCCACTTTCTTGCTGAGAGAAAGAGGAGAAGAAGAAGGAATGACAGGAAAATAGATTCCCCCACTCTTTTTCCAGACCTTGAACGATATTCAAGAAAATCTCAAGGAGTTTGAGGGGGTAGAGACTTGTACCAGCGCTGGCACAACCTTGGAGGAGCAGCCTTCATGTTCAATGGACGAATACTGCACAGTTGCAGAAGAAGTTCTTGCTTCTACATTTCACCAAGGTATGGTCAAGCATTCATTTGTTCTCATTTCAGCCCATTACATGGAGAGATCTACATTTCTATGTGCTATTGATCTAGAACAACAGAGTTGCACTGTGTTGTGCAAGAGCAGTAAGGGAGGAATAAGATCTTCCCTTGGAGATATCAAAGGGGCTACATTTCAAAAGCCCTTGAGATGGAGAAGGTGCAAAAGCATGAGGATACCAAGAGAAGATGGGGAAGAGGGCCAATCTCATTCCTATCTATTGCAGAAGGTTGATGCACCTAAAGAGGTGATTGGATTGTGAAGTGGAAGCATGGAGGGTTTTCTCCATTCATGTGTTCAGTCACCACTTGATAATGTCTCATTTCCTGGAGACATTGCACCAAAAAGGCCACTTGATCAGCAAGAAGAGGTGAATGCTTCATATGGTGAGGAATTTCCCATGGATTTCAAAGAAGTGGAGACCTTGGGAGGTCTTGAAACAACGCTGAGAGTCTTGGGTAGGCTCAAGGTGGAGAGAATAATTCTCTCAACATCAACCACACCCACTCTCATTTCAGTTTCTGCGTTGTGGCAGGAAAATCAGGGGAAGGATGGCAGCCTTCCCACATCTACATTTGGCATGGGAGCTATGCATGCACATGACTCTTGGGAAGAGTTATTACAGTATTCTCTCTTCTCTTTGAGAATGGAAGGAGGCTCATCTATGAGTTTCTCCCATTGCATGAGAAAAACTTGTGGTAAGGGTGTTGATTATTTTGATTTATCTCATGTATACATGCATCCCTTAACCACATATGTGCAGGATGTTGCTCCAAGGAGGAGCATTCTTATTTTGAGGTTGCATGGTCTACTTGAGGCCATGACCAATGTTGATAACTACTCCCTAGGAGGACTTGGGGAGGAATTTTGTTTTGGAGGACATACTTGCATTTCCTCATCCATCATACACTTCCTCCAATCTTATGAAGAGATTGGGGCAACATGCAAGTGGTTGGAAGACCACATTTTTCAGCAGTCTATGTTGCAGTTGAGGCCCAAACTGCGTTGGTTGCATATGAGGGATCATTTCCCTTCACATTTGTTGCATATGGCAGCCAACATGAACTCTATTCTTGCTCCCTATGTTGCTGATTTTTCTTTTTTTATGAGGAGCATATGTGGGAGAGGAGGATTGATACATTGGGTGAATGTATCCATTGGGAATGCACTCTCCCATATTCAATTAAATTTCAAGAAGAGGAAGGAAATTTTTGTGGCTGCTTTATGGTACCTTGTATCATCTTCTAAAAAGGGTTATGTATTGAGTTTGTATCATGAAGGGAAGCCTCTCACATGGGAGGAATTAGAGCAAGACATGTTTTTCTTGATCTCCATTCAACCAACACTTATTTTCCTCTATCATTTCCAAGCTTTGAAGAAGCTTATTGCAGCAAGCAAGTGGTGGGATGGCCACTTATGGTATCATGACTTGAGGAAGCAAGGTGATGGATAGCGCTAGTCTCAAGGGAGGGACTACTATCACCATCCAGCACATCATAAGGCACTTAATCCCCATGTCTTTTGGAGCACATGTGGTGAAGATAAATTGTTCACTATATGCCTAAGAGGGTGGGCAAGGAGGCTCACTGAAATCAATGAAGGAGATCATGAAGTTTCAAATTCCTTTTGGCTTCATGGTGACCACATTTTTGCAGCCCAAGATCCACAGCTCCACATCCATCAACAGTGGGAAGAGGGACAATGTGAGTTGGGTATATTCATCCCTCATTTCCACGCTTGTAGCCCCTACTTAATGCACATCATTGGGATTAATAACTGTTTCTATGAGCTATCAAGAATGGCTCCTTTTATTTGGATGATAGCATGGGTGTGGGAGACACTCATTGGGAAAAATTTCCCCATGCCCTTCATCACTCCTACCTGATGAGGCCATGGAGCAACAAGAATATCACCACTTGCACCTCCCATTTCTCATGATGTACACTTGCTATATTGCACTTGTATAAGGTCATTGGAGGGCAGATTCATTGCTTACCATTTTCAGCCATGGTGGGATCCATTGGTGAGGCCACAAAAGGGGAAGGAGAATTATGTTTCTTCCTTGCAGTTGCTTGAGGACAAGAAACATTTGGGAGGGGGAGACTGCAATGTTCCTAAATTAGCTTGAGATAATTGGAGCATTAATTTTTCCTTATTTATTTTTGAATTTCATGATTGAGGAATAAAATGTAAAGGAGGACATGAAAAACTCCTTAAATCAAAGAATAAATACATGTCCAATGTGAAAAGGGATAAATCTGGGCCTTTGTAATAAAATCCACTTGTGTGTGAAACAGGATTGAGACATTTGATTGGGTCAATAGGACCAAATCTCAGTTATGTCTAGATTCATTGAACCTCCTAGACAAACTGCGCAGTTCTAGAAGGAGGGCATCAATGTGAAAGGGGTTAAGTCCATTGAATTGGTTTAGGGTTTGTGCACACCTTCAAGTTATAAAAAGGAGGAGAGGGCTCATGTAAAGGTTGTTGAAGTATTTTCGAAATAGAGGTTGCTTGACCAACTCTAGCTCTCTAGGTTGTTTAGCCTAAGGGAAGATGATTTCCTGTTTAGGAATCCTCCCTCCTTCCTTGAGTAGCTCTTGGAGGAGAATGTACTGAAATGAGCCACTATTATTTTGAAGACCAAGCTCCATCTCCAGTAGCATAGCTGATCCTGTTGAGGGTTTTGCAGCTGCTTGAGTTGCAGCAAGTGGTATCCTAGATCTACAGAGATCTAGTGTTTTGGAGGAGTTATCTCTTAAGGAGGGTGTCTTGTGACCACCTGGAATAGGATCTCTCTCCATTTTTGTATTTAGATCTATACTCTATAGAATTTTCTTCATATTTCTAAAGCTATTGCGCAATCCCTTTCAATAACTGTGTTTTCTGCATTGGGGTTTAATGTATATTTGATTTTTGTGCAATAGAAGATCTCCAGTGATTGAGGCTTGCCTCTCACTTTGTAAATCTTTAAAGTAGCTACTCTTCTAAGCTATTTCAGATCTGATCTCTGTTATAATAAATTAATCTTCAGAAATTCTGTGTATTCTGCAGTTCTGTAGCTTTTAAGTTAGATCTACACTTCTTCATGCATTATTTTGATGAAATCCCAGGCGGATCTTGTAGACGAGGCTGATTATATTCCAGATCTGGTATGGATCTGATGTTCCAGCCATTGATCTTTCATAGATCTGATTTTTCACCTACAACAGCTGAATCTCCTGAAAAATAATGTTTTCATTGTCTGCAGTCTTTTACTATGTGTTGCAGCCACTCATTTGCAGGGTTTTTCCTCATGAAAATGTCTGTTTTCCTTTGCATAATCCATATGAGTCTCATTATGAGCTACAATATTGAAATTCCTGCATAAACTCAGCCATACCCTTTAGAAATTACGCTACCCATGCTTCAGCACTTTTCTGCATAATTTAGGTCATGGAAAATCAGGGTTTTTCTTGACTAGTCGGGAAGGAGGAGTTTTTTAACTTAGAAAAACGCATTTTTTTTCTGAAATTAGGCATGTGAATCCCTATTGACCTAATATAACATATTCCAAAACCTTGAACCTTAATTTTACACATGTTTTCCTATACACCTATTTTAGTGCATAAAATATGCTTTTCCCCATCTTTCTGATGTTAAAAGATGAGTAAAGAGTGTTGTTTTTCTTTCTATTGATTTTTGAGCATTCTCAAACATATTCTATGGTAGTTGAAGCCATCATACCTGAAGAATTCGTTTTCTAGGCATGATTTGCTGAGTAAACCCCTTTGGGATATTACCTCTTGACAAGAGTCTATAGACAGAGTCTGAAAAGGGCCAGCTAGCCTCTGGATCTCATCCTTTCCTATAAAGGTGACATATCCAGTAAATTCCCCTTCATTCAATCTCTGGTTTATATCATATTGTTGATTGTTAATGTCTTGAAAAGGAATATCTCACTGATACCAATTTGTGGGAGATATGTTTAGCAGATCTAAGTTGATTTGTTTATGATGAAAATCCATATTTAAGTCCCACATAGCATATGCAACAGGAACCAAGATTTTTTCTGGATTTTATTTTCATATTTTTCCTTATACAGTGTTCCTACTGAGCAATTTGACAATATTCCTGAAAAAGGAACATTACAGAGACTCGATCTGGGCTATAACAGGCTATAGTATCAATTCCTTTCTCTATCCTCCCTTAGGACTTCCCAATGAGGTATATTTATACTTCCTCAAATCATTCTCTTAGTTGGGAAACAATTTGGTCATGGGCTGGTGTAGGTGGGCTTCAGGTAAAAATCATAAACCCTGCCCAATTAACATGGAGATTATATATTTTTTAATATTTTAAATTGTATACGCAAGCCAGATATGAGTGGACACACGTCTTCACGTGTGTAAGACAAGGCAGAGTCGCGTATTGAATTCGAAATAATTTTTTTTAAGAAAATAACCAAGTATGAATGGAAAGGGTTGCCCAAGGCCAACATATAGATCATCAAGTATATAAAGGTGACAAATTATTCTATAACATATTCCCCCTAATATATGAGGTCAGAAGGGGTACATGATGGCCGAAATGTATTATGTGAATAAGAAATAACCTTGTGAGGAATTGAGAGGACTTCACCAGATTTCAGCCTACCAAAATCTAGTGAAAGAAATCAAAATGAAAGCTCATGTCTGAGGCAAGCATGCCCATGCTCAGTGAAAGTAAAGCATGTTCGCATAATAAGTATGGATCGGATCCAATATGTATACAAGTATAGCAGAAACTATAAAGTACATAGTGAATCATCTGATCAGTGCCCGGAAGTACATATCAAAGTCATGTCAAATTATCACATATAAAAGACTGATCAATGATGCTGCAAAGATATATGATCACTGAAGTCACAACTTAATCTCCAGGTACCAAATCATAAGTGGTGGAAAAATTGGTACTGCACACAGTGCGAGTGACAACATATAAAATGTTGTTGTGATAAACTACAACATATAAGGGTGGATGGTGTCACTGGCAGAAAACTGAAGGGTTTGTCAAAGTGAACCAAAGCATGTTGATGCAAACCCGAGGACTTCACGGATCACTATGGTACACTTCTACACAATGGGGATAAATGAGTTGAAGTCAACCATGTGAGAAATCGTTTGATTACCGGTCATTGATGTATACCATTCACAAATGGGATACAACCCACCAATAATGATGATGAGAGTCAAGGTACCTTGGTACAATCTAACAAGTGTGAATGAATCAAAAGAAGTCGAACACGTGATAGAATCTATCAATCAGGAGAAATTTATGTATTCTCACTGTCGATAGCTAAGGAATCTGTCACTATTGACTACAAACCCTAAGGTAATGACAAAAGGACTCTAGACCTTATTTCTAGAGAAATGTGTTGGGGTCGATGGGAAAATATATGTTGGAAGGAAGGCATTAAGGCACCCCACAACAATCCAGCACGAGTATAACCTGCAGGCCAAAATTTGGAAAGAATCAAACAAAGAAAAGTGAAGTAACCAACCCGAAAAACATTTTCGGCATGCACAAAATATAGTTAGTGCACAGAAAAAATCCTCTGAACCAACCAATAATGAAATCTGACAAAGAGGTGAGTAATCCACTAATAGGGTCAAATGGAAACCAAGGTACTACATGAATATCAGGTGCGATAATGTAAGCTGAAGTCGAACACAATGGAAACCACTCAGTCAAAGACCCATGGTGTTTATCAAATGATGAGCAGAAGGTCACCTATCAATAATGAAAATAGGGCCAGTGTGCGGCTCTAGGTTTACTCTAAGAATAATTTTTCGAACTTGATAAGAGACAAACCTGCCGGCAAGAAGTCAATGGATACCTTCTCAAACCAACATGAGCAAAGGACCAAATAGCTGATGTGACAGAACAAGACTCTGACCAACCCAGGATGGCCGACTGAAACATGAGTCAAGAGAGACAGCAGAAAGGCCAACTTAGGTTTACTTCCCTTGAAAAAAATAACTACTCATTTTTACTATGGCAGCATATGATAACATTGTATAAGTTTGTCATGCAGGAGGCACGAATAAACCCTCCATATGATTGGAAGAGATAACCAACCAAGGGAGTATTGACTCGATAGCAAGGTTATGGCTTCTCCTAAGTCAAACTAAAGCCCTTCCCAAGATGGAGAAAAGACTTAGCATTTTGTGCTTTGTTCAAGGGTGACACAACTGACTCTTATTTACCATCAAATATGGAAGTAATGTTTTGATCCCCCTCTTTTTGGGATATTTAATATTTTTGTCTTTTTCATATTGAAAACTTGAAAAGGAATAAAATAATGCCAATAGTACAGTGGATAGAATGAGTGTCCATGAGCAGATGCACTAGTTCCTGGGATAGGAACAACCCTATGCTCAACGTAAGGTGGCGAAACTCGTAAATGACACTCAGAGGTATGTTCAATCCATGGGAAAAGGTGTCGATTCACAAAGGCTAAGTGATTGCAAGGATGAATTTACAGAAACACATGGTAAAAAAGAGGGCTTATACACGAGTCCAAGTGAAGTTGGCTTAAGGACAAGATATTCAAAAGGTAAACATGCAATGCAGCAAAACAACTCAACAGTAAAAATGGGAGCCTCTATGGTATAAATCCATAAACATAGTGAAGAAGAAGAAGAATGAAGCTTCATCGCATAAGTCATGGCGGGACTAAAGAGGACACCCAAGCCTACACAGTTTGCAGCATGGGAAACATATGTTAGCGAGGATCTAACTAAGAATCCCATGTAAAGGATGGATCTACCATTATATCATGATTTATAAGTCGACGAGTGAAAATTATTTAATAATCACAACATGATGGGGTCGACCCTATGGCAAGATTTCAATATGGAGGCTAGTATTCATAAGTTCAATGGAAAGTGAATTCCCTAACCTATATGCCAGTTCTGAACACAATACCTACCATGATAGGTCAACAATAATAGAATCGAAGCAGACATGGAATAATCTCAAAATCATTAAATGGACCTGAAAACAGCCTATCCCAGCACTTACAAGCCAAAAGGTCGTAAAATATTGGACAAATTCAAAATGTAAACTCAAAACTTTAGACAAGTAGGTTTTGAAAAAAAAAAAAATGGGCATAAATAGGCCTTTTGGACTCACATTTGGTCATTTGTGCTTTGAAGAATTGGTGAAAGAGCTCTGGAGAAAAAAATTCCCAACTTCGAATTGAACCAATTATCAGCCGAATCAGCCCAAATCTTCTAGGCATTCTTCTCAATCAACTTAGTAATCAATTTAATTGTTAATTCAAGTAATTTTTTATGAATTTCACTGTAGGATTCATGTTTTTTTAGAAACCCTCTTCATATACACAGGTTCAAAATTTCTGACTTGCATCTAGACGCGACTGTGTAGGAAGGAATTCGCGTATGTGTTGAGTGAAATTTTAAAACAAAATTCTAATGGTTTTTAATGTATTTATCCAGGATGACCATTATCTGGAGAGAGGGAAAGCATAGCACAATTGAAAATGAGGTCATAGAGGACCAATTATCCTTAAATATACTCCAAGGAAGTGGTTTGCTCAAGTTTTTTAAGATGCCAAATATGAAAACAAACACCAAACTGCTTGAAATGCTCGTCAATTACTGGGACCCAGAGGAGTATTTCTTCATGATTGATCAAATTCCATTAAGGATTGATATTGAAGACATATACTTTATAACTGGACTCTCTCGAAGGAGAGAACTAGTAAATTTACAAGGAAAACCCAAAGGAGGGTTGAATGTGGAAGATTACATTCGCATATACTGTGTTGAGGGTACTCAAAAGGTTGGGACACAGATCCCAATTAGAGATGTGCAAGGTCTGCACATGAAGATACTTCTTTTCACCATTTTCAGAGTAGCCAAATCGGCTTCATTGCACCAAGCCTCACGAGGGAACATGAGTTTGGCATTTTACTGCCTGACTACACTATATGATTGGTGCACTGCCTTGCTAACCAATTTGAAGAAGCAGTTAACCTCCATCTAGAAGAATAAAACAAAACACTTTGGTTATGGGATCATTTCATGCACATTCTTCTTCGAGAGGATTCCAGGGTTTCGTCCCAAATTTATCTCTACCATCAGCAGCCCACGAGATCCATGCATAGCACACTGGGTTGATCTGATGAAGAGACTAGGGGGTGGATGAGTTCCTAGAACTACTTGGGATGACGAGTTCTTCCTTTGGTGGGGAGAAAAAGTGATCACAATGGAGGATTAACCCTATGTTGGCATGGATTTCAGGGGAGATGTTTATTTTCCCTTACCACCCGATGCAGCATGGGGAGCGATTGGTAAGATCACATAATGATTTTTTTTATTTTATGATTCTTTGGATTTTCAATACAAGTATGAAAAAGAACAAATATTTTTGATAAGATGATTGACTTACAAATTTATTGATCATGTGACAGATATTGGACCAGTCAGACCAGATGGCTTCCCGAGGCACAGGCACCGTGGAAGAGAGGTTGAGGATGTCGTAAAGGAGACTGGGAGATTTCTCCATGTTTTTCAGAGGAACTTGGAGGGTTTGACCCGCCATGTCCCTATGGCTACAGTATAGGACCTCCCTGAGGCATTTCAGAGACGTGTGGTCGGTGTACCACACGATTGGGTGTGGTTATTCCGTCATGTGGCCACATCCATAGTATTCTTCCATGACACCTATCCAAGGCAGGGCCCACAGGGATAGAATTTTTATGATGACCGGATGACTATAATATTTTTTGACGATGGACATGATCAGGCATAAGCCCTAATTTTGTAAGACATAATTGTCCAATTTTTGTATATTTTGAACACAAATCTGACATATATATATACAACAATGTTATGATGTGATTGTCTCATATGTACAATGATGATTGATTTTTTTGATATTTAATGTATTGAATGATTAATATACCAATCAATTGCTTGATTAGCTAATGAATCTACAAACGAATTTTTTGAACGTGGAATGTGAATGTATGTAACATAATTAAATGATCGTTGAAACAAACACACTCTTAGAAATAATCAATATAAAAATGAATCTCTCACACAATAGGTGTTCTTCAATTATGAAACCACCAGTTGTGAATCTAATTACACTACTGACGAACCAATACCAAGAGACATTTCCTTTGAAAGTATATTTATCACCGCAATATATTCTGCTACATTGTTCAAAGAAGGACAAATACACATGCCCCTTGATACTAGCAACTAAACAGATGGATAGTAGATTACCCAAGCCACGGAAGCAAGATTTTGGGTATGTCGACTAGCACCATCGGTAAGGCCAAAATGACTCATATCATCCACAAACACCTGCCAAAGAAGATGAAAAGCATCAAGGTCACACCAGACTCGATAGACATATATGCACAAAAAATACAATATATACAACCAAAACAAATGCTAGGCAACTGCCTAGGCATAATAATTCTTCATATAGATCCCATTTTTGGGCTCTGCCAGCTCGTTTCCATCAGAATCAATCAAGGCATAAGCTCCCTTATTAAGGAATATTTTTACAATGAAAGGGCCATACCACATGGATTTGAATTTTCCTACCCCCAAGGAATCCTTGTCCTGATCATAGACCAAAATGAGGGCATCTTCAGAGAAAACCCTAGGTTTGACCTCTTTATCGTATTGAACCTTCACTCTTTTCTTATGAGCCTCATTAATCATAGATGCATCTCGGCATTTCTCATCAAGACATTCTAGATAGACAGGGCGTTCTTCTAGATTTAAAGTGTCGGGAAGAAGCTCAACAACCAGATTAAGGGAAGGAATATCACACTCGATAGGAAAGGTTGATTCCAAACCATAAACTAGCTAGAAAGGAGTGAACCCGGTTGCAGTCTTAACATAAATCTTGTATGCCCAAAGCACAGGGTAGAACATGACATGCCAATTGGACCTAGCTTTATTGATTGTCCTTTACAGGATAACATTTAAATATTTATTCATGGCTTCAACCTGCCCATTGACCTGAGGATAATACGGAGACGAATTCTCTTGCCGTAAACCTAATTTAAGAACTAATTCAATCATCATGGAGTTTTGAAAATGAATTCCATGGTTAGTTACAATATCTTTGGGAATACCGAAGCGAGAAATGACCTGGTTGAACAGAAACAAGGTTTTTGTTTCACCATCGTTCCAGAAAGTAGGCATAGCCTTGGCCCACTTGGTTAAGTAGTCCACTACTACGATAATGTACTTGTGACCTTTTTTCGAACGTGGGTTGAAAGTAGTAAAATAAATTCCTCACTTAGTGAACGGACCAATAGTGACAATAGGAAAGAGTGGAGCTGGATGAGCGTGCTTTTTCTGATTATAAACTTGACAACGATGACATTTTTTGACCGCCTTAACAGAATCTTTGAAAATCGACGGCCAAAAATATTTGGCACGCAAAATATTTTGAGTTGTAGCAAGCCCAGATAAATGACCACCACAAGATCCATTGTGGCAATAATTCATCACAACCTCAACTTCTTCAAGAGTTAAGAAACGTCCAAGGATTGAGTCGACCCCACGACGATACAAAGTGTCATCGATAATGAGATAAATTTTTTCTAAGTGATGAAAATTTCGATGCTCATCTTTCCAAGAAGCGGGGGGAAAATTTTAAGACCGCAGATAAACAATGATATCCCCATACCAAGGTTCGTGTGAAGAAATGAGGAAAATATGTTCATCAGGGAATGACTCCTCATAAATAATCTCATCTCCACAAGGAAATTCAAAGATCAGCTCTACAAATACCAACGATTTCTTTGATTTGGCAGATAAGAACTCAAGATCGAACTCTTGCAAAATGAAAATCCATCGATTGTATTTTCCCCCAATCACTTGCCTACTGAGAACAAATTGAAAAGGATTAATTGTTGCCAAAACATAAGTTTTGTGAAGGAGAATGTAATGCCTGAGCCATTGGATAACATGGACAGTTTCTAAAGCTAACTTCTCAATAGGAGAATATCACCATTTAGGACCTACCAAGCTTCAACTTAGGTAATAAATAACATGCTCAAAAATATCATCATCCTCCTGAATCGGAACCATACTGATAGTATATTCTGTCGTGGCGAGATACAAAAGGAATTCTCTACTATAATCAAGTGGACTCAACAAAGGAGCAGAGGTCAATGCTTTTTTCAACGCATCGAACGAGCGTTGAGAAAATTCATCCCATAAGAATGGAATTCCCTTCTTCAAAAATCTCATAAATCCTTCTATTACCTCAGCGTAGTTAACGATGAATCTCTTAAAGAAATTAGCTTTTTCATGAAGACTTTGAAGTTGATGAATATAAGATAGGGGAGGCAACTAAAGTATTGCCTCAACCTTGAAGGGATCTACACGAATCCCTTCAGTAGACACGATGAATCCCAACAACCGACCAGATGTGACGGCGAAAATGCTCTTACTAGGGTTCAACTAGATTTTATAATAACGACATCTTTCAAAAATTTGTCGAAGATGATAGGAATGATCAATTGTTAGGTCCCTATATTACTAGTATAGTCCCTTATTTTTGTTAGTGTGACCCCCTTATTTTTATTATTGTACCCTTGTAACCCCCATTTTGTTATTATTGTACCCTTAAATTATTATTGTTAGGTCGGCTAGTATTACATTGTGGCCCACTAGGATTACATTATGGCCCCATGGACTCCTATATATAGAAAGGAGGTTTTGTAAATTGTATCATCCAAGAATTGTTCATTTATGTAATGTATTGGAGGTTGCCCCCTCAAAGTGGCTCATTTCTAAGGCGTTGATATCTCTTTTCTTCTCTATTTGGAGCTGGTTACACAACATTTGGTATCAGAGGTTTGGATTCTAGGGTTTCACTGCTCCAAATAGGTCATCGTGTATTTTCGCTATAACTTTTTTTCTACGAAGCTTCAGAAGCCGAAATCCTGAGGAACATCGTCAAACAATTTTAGAGTTTGGTTCACAATATTTTTGAAGATATGATCTGTGGAAGTTAGGTCTTCGTTCAGGCTCCTAAACAGGTCATCGTGGAATTTGCACTATAACTTTCTTTCTAAGAAGTTTCAAAATCTGAAATTTTTAGGGTGAGAAGCCGACATCCTGAGGAAACGCGTCAACAAATTTCAGATCTTGGTTCACAATATTTTTGGAGATATGATCTGTGGAATGTAGTGCTTTTGCAGGCTCCATAATTTCATCTCAAAGAGGTGATCGTGGGAAAATATTCATAACTCTCTCTCTGAGCATTGGAATGGAGTGCCATAAAAAGTGGTCCCAATTAAACAGATTTTAGTTTCTTTTCTATCAATTTCAGAGCCGAAGGACGAAAAAGTGACATGTGGCAAGTCATACAAGTTCACTCTACTGAACCAGTCCATAATTAGGTCATTGTGAGAGATTGGACACAACTTTGTCTTGGAGAATCCAAATCAGGTCAGACCTATGGAATTTGAAAGATAATGCAGAGGGCTACGTCGGTACCGAAATTAAAATATTGAAGTGCTACAATCACAGAGATAATCCAATTTCAATATCGAGCTCCTCAAAAGCAAGAAAAAGGTGTGTATTTTTTTTCTGAATTGCATAAGTCTTGTTTGAAGAATCAATTTGAATTGATTCCATGAGCATATTGTAGAATAGATATCAGTATTGGGTTCTAAAATATGCCCTGTAAAAATAGTTAAACACCCATTAAGTCTTCATAAGGCTCTACTATGACTCATGAAGATGAAGTATTGCAACATGATCTATCAAAATTACAAGAGCAAGTGCAACAAATTTCACTCTTGCAAAGAGCAACAAAACATGAAATGGAAGTTTTGAAGAAAGGCATGGAAGCTAAGATAGATGGCATGGAAGCTAAGATGGATGACATGAAAGAAAACATGGAAAACATGAAGAATGATCTAAAATCAGACATCGAAGGTTTGACAAAGTTGATACAAGAAATGTTTCCTAATGGTGAAAAGATAGTAGAAAAACCTCATGATGAGAACAAAATAAAAGTTAATCGTGATTTCATAAACTCTAATGTTTGCGGGAAGAACCATCATATTCCCAAAATGGATATGAGGAAGTTTGATGGAAAGGATCCTGTAACATGGATACTACATATGGAGCAATATTTTGATCTCCATAACGTGCAAAACACACAAAAGGTACGCATTGCAACTTTACATTTAGAACAAAATACATTTTTATGGTATCGATGGATTTGCTCCCGTAAAAAAAAATTCACTTGGTCAATTTTTACGGAGGAAATGATAGCACATTATGAGGATACAAAGAGCAACACCTTCTTTAGAAAATTGATAAATCTCAACAAAAGGGTTTCATGGGGCAGCACATTGAGGACTTCCAAAAATTGAATATAAGGGTAACTGATATTCCAGAGGAACACAGGATTGATCTCTTCATATGCACTTTAAAGGATAACATACAACATGAAGTTTACATTCTAGAACCTGATTCATTGGAGAAGGCATTTAGGTTGGAAAGAAAAGTTGAATGTAAAATTATGGCGACAAGGAATCCTACCACTCAATTCTATAAGGAAGGAAGTGTTGCTACGCCTAGATTTCCACAACCTACAAGGTTGACACCACAAAAATTGGAAGAAAAAAGAGCAAAAGGGCTTTGCTACAGTTGTGATAGCAAATACACTAAAGGTCATAAGTGTGCTGGGAAGAAATTATTTTACATAGATTGTGAAGAGGAAGAAGAAAATGAACAAGAAGAGGATATACACCTAGAACCAGCCCTAGAAGAGGAAGAAATGAATCTGATCATATCATGTAATGCACTGGAAGGAATTACCACTCCTCAAACTCTCAAGATACAAGGACAAATCAAGAAGAAAAAGGTAATAGTGTTGATTGATTCAGGTAGCACTCATAATTTTATTTATTGTAAGGTAGCCAAGGAATTAAATTGTTTCCTATACCCAGCACGAGAATGTCAAGTGATGGTTGTAAATGGAGGAACTATAAATTGCTCTGGGAAATGCCATAATATCAAGCTAACCATGGGGAATATGTATTGACTAGTCCAATGCTTTCCATTCCTATGGGAGGTGCTGATGTTGTACTAGGAGTACAATGGTTACAATCTTTGGGGACGGTAGCTTTTAATTCTCAAGAACTTTTCTTGAAATTTTTTTCAGAAGGAAAGGAAGTCGAATTACGGGGTATTGAAGGGAATCCGGGAAGGATAATAAGCTCTAATGTCATGACAAAGCTTCTAAATAAAGAACAACGAGGCGTAATTGCACAATTATGCTCACTAGAAGTTCCTACATCAAAATCATCTATTTCTGCAGATCTCCAACAAGTCTTGGACAATCATTCCAAGGTGTTTGAAACTCCCAAAGGACTCCCACCTATTCGTGATCATGATCATGCTATTCATTTGATTCCAGGAAGTGTTCCTCCAAACATCAGGCCTTATAGATATCCTTACTTTCAAAAGAGCGAAATTGAACGTATGATTGCAGAAATGTTAGAGGCGGGTATAATTCAACCTAGTCAAAGTTCTTTCTCTGCTCCTATAGTATTGGTACACAAGAAGGATGGATCATGGCAAATGTGTTTAGATTTTAGGGAGCTCAATAAGCTCACCATTAAAGACAAATTTCCCATTCCTGTGATTGATGAATTATTGGATGAATTACATGCAGCAATTTATTTTACCAAGTTGGATCTTCGTTCAGGATATCATCAAATTAGAATGAAGACTGAAGATATTCCAAAAACAACATTTCGAACTCATGAGGGCATTATGAATTTTTGGTCATGCCTTTTGGCCTTACCAATGCACCTTCTACATTTCAAGGGTTGATGAATTCCATTTTCAAACCCTTCCTTAGAAAATTTGTGCTAGTATATTTTGATGATATACTAATCTACAGCAGGTCTTGGAAGGATCATGTTGAACATGTTGACAGGGTGCTCAAACTATTGCAGGAGAAACAATTATATGCAAAAACATCCAAATGTTTCTTTGGAGTACAAGAGGTGGAATATTTGGGTCATATTGTATCTCACGAGGGTGTTAAAGTAGACCTTAAAAAAATTAAAGCCATTAAGGAATGGAAAGTCCCCACAACCATAAAGCAGTTGCGAGGATTTCTCGGGTTAACAAGGTATTATCGCAAGTTTGTTAAGAATTATGGGAGAATAGCAGCACCTCTAACAACATTATTGAAGAAAGATGCATTTTCATGGACTCCCGAAGCAACTAAGGCCTTTGAACATCTTAAAGAGGCAATGTGCCTAGCACCAGTCTTAGCTACGCCAGACTTCACAAAAACCTTTATTGTGGAATGTGATGCCTTGGGAAATGGAATTGGTGTTGTTTTAATGCAAGAAGGAAGACCCATTGCTTTTGAAAGTCGTCCAATCAAAGGAAAGTATTTACAGAAACCTATTTATGAGAAGGAAATGTTAGTAATATTGCATGCACTAAAGAAATGGCGAACTTACCTAATGGGAAGACACTTCAAGGTAAAAACTGATCATGATAGTCTTAAACACTTTTTGGAACAAAGACTATCTTCAGAAGAGCAGCGAAAATGGGTCACAAAGATGTTGGGTTATGACTTTGAAATAATCTACAAAAAAGGAAAGCTTAATGTTGTTGCAGATGCACTCTCAAGAAAGAATGAAGAGGTGGAAGCATTGCTTTGTGCTATTTCTATTATCCAACCAGATTGGATAACTGAAGCAAGAGATGAATGGAAGAAGGACAAAGATGTATGGACACTCATTCAAAAGTTGCAGCAAGATCCTAGTACATCTGCTACATTTAGTTGGAAAAATGATTCCTTATGGTACAAAGATCGCTTATATCTTTGTAAGAATTCCCAACTAAAACAAAAGATTCTTCTGGAATTGCACACTTCTCCTTTAGGAGGACACTCAGGATTTCTAAAAACTTACCACAGGGTGACGAAAGAATTTTTTTGGGATGGCCTTAAATCTGATATTCAAAAGTTTGTGGCGGAATGTTTGGTTTGCCAGTAGAATAAAGTGGAAACAATTAAGACCCCGGGACTTCTACAACCTTTATCCATTCCAAGTCAACATTGGGAGGATATTTCAATGGATTTTATCACAAATTTACCTAGGTCCGAAGGAAAGAGTGTCATCATGGTGGTAGTTGATAGACTTACCAAGTATGCACACTTTTGTGCATTATCTCATCCATTTAAATAAAGTACAGTTGCTACTACATTTATGGACAGAATTCAAAAGCTACATGGAAGCCAAAGGGTCATTGTGAGCGACAGAGATCCCATTTTTACTGGAAATTTTTGGACGGAGTTATTTTCTTGTTTGGGTACTCAATTAGCTCATAGCTCATCTTATCATCCTCAATCTGATGGTCAAACTGAGATAGTAAATAAATGTTTGGAAGGATATCTTCTTTGTTTTGTATCTGATAAACAAACACAATGGGTCAAGTGGTTACCTCTCGCTGAATGGTGGTATAACACTTCCTTCCATACTGCAGCAAAAATGACCCCATTCATGGCACTTTATGGATATCATCCACCATCCATCACATCATCTTTAAGGGAAAATTCGAAGGTTCAAGCAGTGGAAGATCACATCGAGCATCAGCAAGAAGTTCTCCAACTCTTAAAGGATAACATGAATTTGGCACAAAATCGAATGAAACAACAGGCAGATCAACATCGTAGCGAGAGAAGTTTTGATGTAGGAGATTGGGTATTTTTACGGCTACAACAATACAAACAAATGTCCCTCAAGCAAGCAAAGAAGGATAATAAATTATCGCCAAAGTACTATGGTCCTTACAAGGTGTTGCAAAAGATTGGTACTATGGCATACAAATTGGAGCTTCCTGCTTCTTCGCGAGTACATCCAGTTTTCCATGTTTCATGCTTAAAGAAGGTTATAGGTGAAAATATTATAGTTCAAACAATATTTCCAGAACTTGATGAGGAAGGAAAAATCATATTGGAACCTGAAGCGGTCATGGAAACAAGAACTCGACAGCTACGGAATCGATCAATTTCAGAGTATCTCATCAAGTGGAAGAACTTACCCACCGAAGATTCTACATGGGAGGATGAGAATTTTATACAGAAGCACCCAGAGCTACTCAAGCGTTGAGGACAACACTTTTTTGAAGGAGAGGGGCATGTTAGGTCCCTATATTACTAGTATAGTACCTTATTGTTGTTAGTGTAACCTCTTTATTGTTATTATTGTACCCTTGTAACCCCCATTTTGTTATTATTGTGCCCTTAAATTATTATTGTTAGGTCGGCTAGGATTACATTGTGGCCCACTAGGATTACATTATGGCCCCATGGACTCCTATATATAGAAAGGAGGTTTTGTAAATTGCATCATCTAAGAATTGTTCATTTATGTAATGTATTGGAGGTTGCCCCCTCGAAGTGGCTTATTTATAAGGCGTTGATATCCCTTTTCTTCTATTTTTGGAGCTTATTACACAACATCAATTATCTTTCTAAAATGAGCAACTAAATCATCAAAATAAGCTTCGATGATATGCTTGATTTCATGGAAAGCATAAGACATTTCTCGCTGGAAAGTAGCTCCAACATTTTTAAGACCAAAAGGACTCTTTTTGTATGAAAATGTACCCCAATGGAAAATAAAAGAAGTCTTGTGCTGATCTTCATATGAATGGCAATCTGATTGTATCCCAAGAAACCATCCATGAAGGAGAAAATCTCATTCGCCACACACTCATCAATAATCTGATCAATAAATGGTGTGGGGTAATTATCCTTCAGACATGCCTTATTCAGATCCTTGAAATCAATGCAAACTCAGATCCTTCCTTGTTTCTTGTCCACAGGCACTAGGTTTGAAACCCACTCAGTTAAAGTTATGGGGTATATGAAACATGCCTTAAGCATCTTCTCAACCTCGGCCTTGATTGGACAAAGATTTTGTCGTATATTCTTAGCATTCCCGTAAGTCTTGATCTCATAATGGATAATAGATGGATCAATTCTAGGAATTTCCTCATAAGATCAAGCGAACACATCATGAAACTATTGTATAAGTTTGAACCTCTTCAGGGGAACATTCAGGCCCGATGAAAACGTTCTCTATAATGTTAAGATTCCTGGAAATGTTCACCGAGATAGTCTTATAAATTAGAGCCTTGTTCCCTTCAGCAAAAACATGTGTTGGAGCCAAAATCTTCAAGACCAGGTGACCAAAACCAAAAGACGAAGGGCTAGACATTCTTGACTTAACTTCTCACAAATCCAGCAGAAAATAAGATTGATGATGCAAATAATCCCACGGTCTTTCCACACCAGTAATTTCCTCGAGGATAGCCTCTTCAGATGGTAGAACAGTATCAAGGCAGTCTTGAGCAGAAGATGGATTAATTGTCCAAGCCGGAGCCACATCTCTGTCCAACTCCTCCCATGAGAGATAAATTGGAACAGAATCTACAGAGACAACAATAGACTAGTAATAAATCTCTGCTACAGATATAGGGAACTCCATTCCACCCACTTGACCTTCTTCTAATGTGGTAGTATGAGAAAGCAAGGTCCAGGGGTACAAAAAATAATGAGTTCGAAAGAACTTTCTTCGAGTAGGAGCCCTAGAGGATGAGATAGCATTAATATGAAAGGAAGGAGGTGGAATATCAAAGGTGCCCATCAATGATGTATACATTCTGGCCCCTAAATTCTTCACGGGTTGCTTGGCATCATTCACAAAGGGTACAGTCGATTCAGAAGATGCATTTAGATCTATTGGATAATAGTCCGTCTAATCAATAGTGAAAATCCTCCCTTCATGGGGAAAACACAAGATGTGAAATAATGATGAATCAATAGCATCCATCTCATAAATCCAATTCTGCCCTAATAGACGGTTGTATTCCAAATTTGCATCAACAATCTCAACTTCAATATTCACAACTTTACCCCCAACAAAGATGGACAAATCCGGAAAATGCCATGTTGCCTGTGAGAATGGCCAACAAATGCAGTGAGAAGAGTAGTTGAAGGCACGAATTGATGGGATCCAATGGATTTCCGAAATGAGATAGACACGACACATTTGGAAGTTCCCTCATCAACTACCGTTCGAAAAATATTTATTTCTGATACGTATATTTGATTTGAAAAGCCATATGATGAGGAAATCTCTTATTACGACTAGACATATCGAATGTAATCATAAGAGAGTTCTTTAAATAAATTTTTCCAATCACACTGAGCAACGCACTCCTTTATGATGGGCACAACTGGAGTACCTCCAACGCAGACATAGCACAAGGACTCTGAGCCAGATCTTCTACAATGGAATATTTCTGGGTTGCCTTGGCATTAGGGTTGATTTTCGAACGTTTAACAGAACCTTTTGGCATGCAAGTTATAGGCTCCACTGTGGGCCTCTCAATATGGAGTGGCTCAGAAGTATCAGGATCACCCTTAGCCTTAAAAGAGTCGGATTCACCATAATCAAGTGATCTCATAGATACATCAACGTGAGTGCTTGTCATATATACATTTGAGGAATTTTCCCCCAGCAAGAGCTCCAGTAGTAGTATTAGCACCATTAAGCATTTTCTACACTTGGGGAAAAGGGTTAGTCAATACAGCCTCGGAACTAGAGGAACCTTGTTGAGCTAACAAGTTTTGAGCATCGTGAATCTTAGGGCAGATATGGGTGAGATGGTCTCTAGTGCATAACTTGCATGGAAACATCACTTTATTATTTTCCTCTCTTACCCTCTCCAACATTATCATTGGATCTATTCACATTACCCTTCCCATCCTTATCTTTCTTCTTGTTATTATTTTATCGCTTCTTCTTCCCATCGGATTGTTGATTTCCTTTAGGGTTAGAATATTGAAAAACATTAATAGTTAAGGGTTGGGAAGAAGCATACGCTGATGGCGTACCCTGAATAGGAGCAGATCGTATATACAACTGTTGTAGTTGATTCAAAAGGTGAGTCGTGCCACTATCAATCATACCAACAAGTCCGTCAGCATGAGGAACTATCTTTGGTTTGGCTAAACCCACTTTGGAATGAGGAGCATCTGGAAAAATATTATTAAGAATCCCAGATTGAGAATAGATGAGTTCCAATTGTTAGGCTCTAAAGATAGCCTGTTCCTCAGAAAATACCCCAGAAAGAGATACATCCTTTGAGATTTTTGGTTGTAAGTATTTAAGGAACCATTCGAGAAGGAATTCATTCGGGAATTTGGGCTTTAATGAGCCTCTTCCTTATCCTCCATTCCTAAATATGTTCAGAAATGTGTGTTGCCATATACTTCTGTAAATTTGATAGAAGCTTAGTTTCGACATAATATTGAACAGGCAACTAAAAATGGTTGAAAAACATGGTAGCCAACTCGCCAAACGAAGCAAAATTCCCCCCAGTAAGCTCAATGTACCATTTAGCAGTGTTTCCAGGTAGGGTGTGCTGAAATAGTCTCAATAATTAAATCATCAATGAGGGATTTCGACGAACACCCTAAATGGAAAGTGATAACATGGTCAGTTGGATCCTCACCAGTCTTCCCTTCAAATTTGGAATATCTGATGGAAGTTTAGTAGGGACTAGAGGCCAACCTGGGTAGTATCGAATAGGATCATTAGTATATTTTGACAAATATGGAAAATTTAGGGTTTTCAGGAATGATAAGAGTGTAGGAGCTCGATAATTCCATCCATCGATGGAAGGATTCCCAATAATCTGAAAAGAATACCATGGATTTGCTGAGGCACCAGGTTTCCATGGATTGTTCGTAGAAAAATCTAAGCCATAAGAGAAGCCTTGTGGCCAAGAAGCATTTGGAGTAGGACCCCCTACCATCATAGTGTTATCACTCTGAATATTTCCAAAGGTTGTTCTAAGTGTTTAAAATAAATATAATAGGTAACTACTATCCACTTTTGGAGATTAGGATCTAGCCTTTCTAATGCTCAGAGAGGACTCTCTCTTAATGATTTAACTTTTTTTATTTTAATTGATTTTAGGCTAGTTATGTATGATTGATTGGGTTGGTTTCTGATTGGTTTTGGTTGGTAGGTGACATTACTGATTTAGATGAATAGGTGCTTATCATCTTTCCATTGGATTATGGATTCAATATGCTTTGAAACAAAACTAAATCAAATTATAAGGAAAGTGTTACAAGGCAAGATAGGTGAGAAAAATCAGATCTCAAGGCTGAATGGTGAAGTGGTTTTTCAATCGGGATCAAGGATCAATTAAGAATTCCTTAAACTAGATAATGAAGAAGGGTGAAGAGGTAAATCGGGATCAGAGAGAAATTAAGAATTCTCTAAACTTGATATCAGAAGAAAACATAAAAATGTACAACAGTTAAAAGCAAAGTGTAATTAAAAAAATTCTACTTTAAAACTCTAGATATAACATTCAAATTCAAAATACATTTAAGTTTATAGAATACTTAAAGAAATAACATGAAAAATTGAAATTATACCTCACTGAAATGCCTAATCACATGATTCCTATAAAGAAGTTTCTTTATTACTAGTTCAGTCTGTCAACTGGAAATTCTTACAATAACCCTTTGGCAAGAAGATCAATCAGCTAAAAAAAATGTTCAGAAGTCCACACTTGACCGACCCTTAATACTTCGAATGATGAAGTATTTATACAAAATATTACAAAAAATATCTTGTCAATTGACTAGGATATATTTTATGAAAATAATATATATTTGCAAAAATATAGTGACACCTATTAACTGAATGAAATCTGGCCCTGTTTCTTTGATTTCTGTTACTGTTTGTTTCTTCCATCTGTCTTATTTCATCTGTCTTTCTTTCACAGTGTCTTTCTTTCACATGTCTGATATTTAACCTATCATAGTAAATCACACCATTTTTTCCATGTTTCTTCATCTAGAAGTTTGATTTTCATCATCCTTCCGTAAATTTCATCTGCCTTTGTATATTTGGAAAATGTCGGTTTATTCACAAAAAGGTGATTTACCTCATGTTGGAGGTAAAAGAAATTTTCTAAACTTTGGAGTACTTTGCCTGTGGAAACTCCCTTCATTGATTAATTATTGGAAGTTTATTTGGCTACTTCCCTCATCTTCTTATCATATTCTTCATGTATCATGAGTTTATCATTTATTACCAAAGGATTAGGCAGACCTTTCTGTCTCAATACCTCAAACTTATTCAAAATCCTATTCACTGAAATTTCCATGGCTTGACATTTATCTTCCAATTGTATCATCATATTTATTTTGGAAACCACTTTATTCACCTCTAAGATAATTTTTGTTCTGTCAGTTATCTTGAGTTCCTCCAATTCCTGTTTATTTTTAGAATTCAAGAATTTCATTATCTCAGAAGCTTCCTCGGGTTTCTTTCCAAGCTTGTCTTTGACCTTTTGAACTGCATCACCAGCCTCCTTTATCAATACTTTATGTTCAAATATAACCTGTATAGAAGGCCAAATATCATTAACTGAGTTAATTATATTGGCTCACAAATTTTGTTTTTCTTGGGCTAAAGGCTCTTTTAGTGATAACTCCTTTTCCAGCTTGTGGATTTTGTCCGTCAATCTATTTTCTTTCTGCACTTCAGTTTGATATTTAACTGTTGCCAATTTCTTTTCATCTTCTAAACTCCTTACTTTTTCCTTGATTTTTTTGATCTCTGTGGTTTGAATGGACATTTATTCCATTTCTTTGATCAATTTACTGGCCACATCAATGGGATGGGCTACTGCTGATGTTGTTGCTGATGTAGTTGTTGGAACTGATGTTGATACTGGAGTTGTTGTAGACAATGGATATGATGTAGATGCACAAGTTTATCCATTTCTGTTTCCATTTATTTCAGTTGAGATTTCAATTGAATGATGAGATTCATCCTTTTGATTATCAGTTTCCAAAACCTCCTTGGTTTGTGGATTCTTTGTAGTTGGTAACTTTATTTGTTTCTTCAGTGCAGCTATGTCTACATTCTTTTTCTTTATTAGTTCTTCTACTGCTTTGATATCTTTTGGATTATAACCAAATTCCATTACCAAATCTTCAATTGACTTTATCCTATTATCTTTAGCTTGTGATGAAGTTGTCTTTAACTTTAACTCTGTCTTTATATTTTCTAGATAATTTTGTAACTTCTGGACACTTAAAGCTTTCTGTGTCATAGTAGAATAAATCATTTCTCCTGCCTGTTTTTGAAACTCAATCTGGTCAATTGGATCTATATCTTTGGCAAGAACTTCAAAGGTTGTATTTTTATAATCTTCTAATGTTTTTGGGGCCTGCACTTTTGGCTGTAGAAATTTCATTTGCATCTTCCTTATTTTGAAGTCAAAATTTGAAAGAAATATATTCTAGTCAGTAAGAGTTTGCTTCCAGTATTGTGTATATGTTTCAGCCTTTAATGCTTCATTTCTGATTTTAATCTCTTTGTATGTTTCCCTGGTATCTTTTTATTTCTCAATTGGTTTTCTATATGATGAAACCTCTGCACTATTCTTCTTTTGAATAATTTGTGCACTGGAAGTTGATGGCTAATGTGTTACTTCTAAAAGTGTTGTAGGTGCATCATCTCTTACAACAATATATGTTTCTGTTTCAATTGTCTTTTCCTACTCTATCACTGGATTTAGCTTTGTTTTCTTTTTATACATAAGATTAAATTTACTATCAGAAGTAGTTTCTGCAGAATAAGAGCCTTCTTCTATAGCCCTTTTTTCATTTCTGTCCTATGGGTCTGGAGTAAGCAGGATGGAACTAGTATCAAGCTGCTTCACCACCTCTTGCAAAGTATTTTCCAACCACTCTGACTAGTTGGAATTATTTTCAATATCAGGCTTTGACTCATGAAAGAAAGGGGTCGATTTGAATTTAACTCTTAATTTTCTTATGACACCCAAGGGGTCATATGACCATTTTAAACTGCTACTGAACTTTAAATATTGTAAACATATGTCTGTTTCCTGTCTAGCATTCCTATTGTTGCATATAAAAGGCCCTAGTTGGTTTTTAATCTTGAATTGAGTCTTCTTTTTAGTTGAAATGAAATTGATTTCATCTGAATTCAATATTTTTATAATGTATTCTAAAGCAAATATCATCATTGGGAGGTATTTGGGAAGCTTGTATGGAGTTATTTGGCTTCCATACACTCTTATTTATGTATGATTCTGGTATAAATACCAGTCCCCTATTTTTCTCTGATCTGACAATAGTAACACCCTTTTGATTTCTTCATTAATTCTAGGTTGAATGGTATTGCTGAGCATATTCACTATTGGATAAAAAAAAGAATCAATGAAGTCTTTGAAACTGAATTCAATGGAATCCTTTCTGATCAAAGATGTCTAGAAGACAACAGAGTAGGGATTACCCTCTATGTCCATTTTTTTGAGGTTGAATACAAACCTTTCTAATTGAAAATATAGGAGCAAATGAAATAATAGTGAGGGGTATTTGAATAATCCTTCTTCTGGTATTTTGATCAGTTGATCATGCATGGAAACTGCTAGGTATTGGTCAAAGTTAAAAAATGTAGATGGAGGTTGACATGGGAAAAATATGGATAGGGAACCAAGGATGGATGCATCTACATAATCATCAGTGAAATATCCTAAAATACATGACATCATGGTTAAAATTTTCCTTGTTCTTTTTGAAAACATGGTAGCTGAGTATGGAGGATTGTTCTTAGGAGTTTCTACTGATGGAGGGAGGAAAGTTTGAATGATTTGGAACCTTTTAGGGAAGTCTAGCTTCAAGTAAAGCTTAGTAAGGGTTTCAATTGAGAAATGTACTCCCTATGGTTTTGGTTGAATCTGCAACATTTGATTGATAGATTGAGCAATAATAGTAAAGAGGATTTCTTGGTTTGGAGTAACCATAGATCTTTCATTTGGAAAATAGCTTATTTGGCACAGTCTGAAGAGTTTTGGGAACTGATAGGTTTGTGGGAATATGTATTTGTCAGGTTAGAGTCCCATAGATGAATATCATCTGCCTGATCAACAAATTTATCATGGCTCCAACAATGGAGCTCCAAAAGGTTGGAATCAGTCACAGTATCATTGATTTTGAAATATTTATCAGCCAAAGGGACGTGGTCGACATCTAACACTGGTGGTTGAAGAGGGTTTACAGTCGTAATGCTCTGGGAATCCATTAATTCATTTAATTATTGATTTAATACGAAAATTAATGGTTTTAGGTAATTAGGATAACCTGGAATATCGAAACTTTTGATTGCATAAGGGTCCAGGTGGTAGCAAGGGATTTAATTCCAGTTGGTGAAGGCTTTTGGTCTTTTTCGAAAACAAACAGAGATTGGAGAAATAATGAAAATGAGGGGTTTTATTATTTTTTTAAACACTGGGCTTATCGCATGGCGTGGGGGTTTATTCCAAATAACGGTGGTTTATCGCAAGGCGTGGAAGTGGTTTGATGGTTTATTACATGGTCTATCGCAAGCCGAAAGATGATTTGGTGGTTTTAGGATGGGGGGTGTGATAAGATCTGGTGGCGCCGCGTGGCAAAGGAGGGGGTGGATAAAACCACCCATTTCGTACCCCCCCCCTATGTTTTAAAGTTCGAACAACGAGGAGTGCAAAATAGTGTGGGGGGCGTTAGATTTGGTCAAAGGAGATTGGGTGGATGGTAAGAGTGGCGGGTTTTCAATGAGGTGGGGTCGGGTATTATATGTGAAGGGGTTGAAATGATAGTGGGAAGGGTTTATGAAATATATTAAGCATGATGTTAAAAATACATTAGGAGGAGGGGTTAATTAAAGGGGGGTCCACTTACTATTTCTTTTTGCGCTTTAAAACTTTGGATAAGTGCGTTTTATTTATTTTAGAAAGGGGAAAGGAATTTTCAAAGGGAAAAGGGTTTTTAGTAATGGAAATGGGTTTTTAACAATGGGAAGGGGATTTTTTAGGAGGGGAAAAAAGGGTTTTTAGGGGTGGGGGAAGGGTTAGGATAAGGGGAAAGGGTTAGGATAAGGGGAAATGTTATAAAGACATTAGTGATAAGAAATAAACCAAATGATGCTTTCCATAACCTTTGAAATTATCCTACCTACCTTTATCCTAACATTTTTTGTTTCCCTTATTGGGTGCATTTGAGCTTGTTGAACCTTTTATTTTCTTTTTATAAGAAAACTAACTTATTTCTAACCTTATATCTTCCAATGGCACAGATTAAACTTATGAGCTCATTTTATTCTCTACCTCAATATTGATCTACCCATATTAAATGGTTTGGTCAGATCTTTATTCACTAACTATTATGACATGAAATTTAAAGGCATGAATGATCAATATTATATTGTTTTATCATCACGAATTGTGGCATTTTGGACAAGATGCACACAATTTTATTTGAAAAAGCAAAGTAAACTAAGAGTAGCGGCATTTGAATGTGCAACACTTTCAGAATTTATTTTTGATTCTTTTTTGTGGGGTTCATATTTTATATATTTTCCCATCTTTCTTTCTTTTGGTTCTTTGATTATTCTTTTAGGACACACCCTCTTTTATTCAAACATATGATGTTATATCTTTTAATCTTGGGGCATTCTCTTCGGGCTTCAACTTTGAAAGATAAACATCCAATCTAATCTAAAATTTGCTATGATATTTATAATGAGTAAAATAGAATCAAATGAACTACTAGTTTTTCTAGTGAAAAATAGTGCTCTAGAATTCGACCATTGACTAGTCCACATGGTAGATTTGTTCCATCTAATTATTTTAAGAAAAATGCATTATTGCCTCTGTAACCATAAATCATGTATGGGCCCTTCTAGAGAAATTAAAATTTCCCATGTTTTCCTTTTTCTTCCCTTCTGGAATCCCATTTGAGTACTTGAACACCTATGAAAAAAATCATCTTCTTTAGTTTTCTTATCAAAGATATTCTTGATTTTGTATTGAATTATTTGGGATTTTACATAAAAAAATTTCCCTGGTTTGCTGCAAATGAATTGTTTGGTTTATCCTCCTTTGGATATCATTTGGTTCTACTTGCAGCTCTTGAATCATTTTCATCACTGATACTCCTAATGAAGATGGAAAAAAAACATACGTCCCATATACTAATTTATAGGGAGAGGTACCAATAGATTTCTTAGTAGTTAGTCTATCTGCCCATAAAGCATTAACTAAACTTTTATTCCAAGTTTTCTTGTTATCCTCTAACAGTATTTTGATGATGTTAACTAGGATTTTGTTTGAATATTCTACTATTCCATTACCTTGAGGGTAACAAGCAATGGAATGGCCTAGGGTGATATGGTATTTTTTACAAAATTCTATCATTTTCTTGGATTATAAGGCAACAGCATTATCAGTAATGAGCTTTTGTGGGCATCCAAATATAGAAAGGATGTTGTTCTCAAGAAATGAAATAATGACAGAGTTTGTGGCTTGTCTACAAGGGATGGCTTCTATACACTTGGTAAAGTAGTGAGTGCCTGGAAAAATCCATTTATGTTGGGCAGAGGAGGGTGGGTGAATTTCACCAATGAAGTCTCAGCCTATTTTTGAAATGGAATTTCTACTGAGTTAGGTTTGAGGGGTAATGGTAAGAGTTTCTTCTTCCCTTCAAATATTTGGCATTTGTGACGGGAGGTCACATACTTTTAGACATCTGCAAAAAGAGTGGGCCAATAAAAACCCAGCCTTATAATTTATTCAACAGATGTTTTCCAGTATCGGTATCCTCCACAATCTCCTGCATGAAATTCATGCATGAATTTGTGAGCTTCACCTTTTAATAAACAATTTAACAGAATGCCACCATGATCTTTCCAAAATAAAACATTATCTAAGATATAATATTTCATTGCTTTCATTTTTAAGAATCTACTTTTGGTTCTAGATAAACCAGGAGAAGCTTCTAAGTTGAGTAAAAAAAATATAGTGTCTGCATACCAGGGTGAATCTATAAATATTCACTGATTTGTGGAGTCTCCATCTCTTCCTGATCATCTAGGGCAGCAATGAAATTTATGTCTAATGCCTAACAGTTCAATTCATCCATGAGTTTGGCTAAACCTTTGCCTTTAATTAATTTTTTAAGATTGATCTCAATGTCATATTCCAGTATTGTGGAAATCCATTTGCCTCTCTTTCCATCAGGCCCATTCTGAGTTAGAATGTCCTTTACAACTGATTTTGGAACATATTCTATTATGTGAGAGTATAAAATGTACACTATGAAATCTTTTATGGCTTTCACTAAAGCAAGAGCTTGTTTTTCCATGATATTATACTTTAGTGTTGCATCTATCAAAGATTTACTGAAGAAAGCAATGGGTTGTTCATAACCCTCATCATTATTTTGCAACAAGACTGTTGCAATGGTGTGTTCTGAAGAAAATGAAAAAATTATGAAATATTTGTTAAAATTAGGACTTATGAGGATAGGTGTTTTAGTAAGGGCTTCTTTGATAGCTTTAAAAGACTTCTTAGCCTCTACTTTCCACTTAAGTATTGAATCCTTTTTCAAAATGTTATTCAAATTTCTAAGTATTTCTGCTAAGTTAGAGATGAATATTCTAAGAAAAATTATTTTTCTTAGAAATGCTTGTAACTCTTTAATGTTTCTAGCATGACTGATATTCAAGATTGTTTCTATTCTAGTTGGATCAATTCTAATGCCCTCTTTTGAAATGATGTGTCCCAAGATTTTTCCTTCTTCTAATCCAAAAAGTGTCTTTTTAGGATTTAATGATATACCAAACTTTCTGCATTTTATGAATACTTTTCTTACATGATCTAGATGTTCATTATCTGATTTGGAAAACACT
This sequence comes from Pinus albicaulis, assembly GCA_034641835.2. Lineage (NCBI taxonomy): Eukaryota > Viridiplantae > Streptophyta > Pinopsida > Pinales > Pinaceae > Pinus > Pinus albicaulis. The sequence goes on along the minus strand of CM076584.1, from coordinate 345,745,363 downwards.
GTGATATCCTCCAGGTAAATCACTAAAAATTCATGGATTTCCTTTGCAAAGAAATGTCCATGGCTCTTTGGAATGTTGCTCCAGCATTCATCAGTCCAAAGGGAATTTTCAAGTACATGAAATTTCCCTAGGGAGTAGTGAATGCATTCTTAGCTTGATCTTCAGGTTGGACTAGGATTTGGTTGTATCCAAAAAATCCATCAAGTAATGAAATTCTGGATGACCCTACTACCCTCTGGAGAATGTGGTCCATTTTAGGGAGAGGATATTTATCCTTCAATGATGCTTTGTTCAAGTTTCTGAAATCAACGCAGAGTCTGATTTCTCCTGTTTTCTTTCTAGGGGGAACTAAATTAGAGACCCAATTAGAATATCTGATGGGTACTATGATCTGAGCATCGTACATCCTTTTAACTTCTTTCTCTATTAATGGCATAAGAATAGGGTTAATTGTCCTTAGCTTTTGTTTAAAGGTATTTTGATTTTATTTAATTGGTATCTTATGTTGGATAATGTTGGTATCATAAGAATTGAGGTCTTCATAATTCCAAGTAAAGATATCTTGGAACTCTTTAAATAAGCTAATGTATTTCAAATTTTCATCTGGAGGTAATTTCTTAGATATCTTGATAAGCTTGGGATTTTCCTTTGTTCCTATGTTTCATTCCTCTATATCTAACCTTAGAGGCTCCATTTTAGGTTTTATGGCTACATCATTGGAGTCAAAGAGATCTTATAATGGAGCTAATCCCTTAGGAAAAATGTTGTCTTTGAGGTTTAAAACTTCTGATTCATCATTTATTAATTCCTCAATTTCTAATATTTCTAATTGTTCTATATCTACTTTAGTGAATTTAGTTGGTTCTATTTTATTTACATTATTTACATATAGTTAATTATTCATGGTATAATCTGTTGAGATTGCAACAAGATGATGAGCTTAGTGAAAAGAGTTGCCTTCACTAAGTGGGGCCGCAGGCTATTTTTGGCACAAGTCTATTTTTAGACTATGTCTATTTTTAGACATGTCGATCATATTCTATGAGTTGCAGGATGTTATTTGTGGATGGTTGTTCAAGTTGGAAAAATATATGGACTTATATTTTTAGACATATTGGGCGGAATCTATTTTTAGATTTCTAGTCTAAAAATAGATATGTCGAATATTATTAGCTCTTAATAATATTTGGACTATAAATATTATCTCATTCTATTGGAGCAATTAAATTAAGTGCACAGATGTGGCACAGGAGATGACAGAAGAAATTACACTATTCCTGAGGGTTAATTGGAGCTATTGCATGAATACTTCAGTTAGAACTCATGTGACAGAGTTTGGTGGAGTTATTGAGGTAGTTGGTAGAGTTGTGTTCAGTTTAACTTAGTTAAACACAGTTGAGCTAGTTGTATCTAGTCTAACTGATTGATACACTAGTGAGAGTGGTGTGAATTAATCATTAATTAATTCACTAATTATTAACTCATTAATCAACTAAATAATACATCATTTAACTACAGTGCATGGATAGTTTCAGTAGAGACCAGTGGAGAGGTAGGTGAAAGAGCAGGTTGACTATCAGTTGTGACTATAGTGTTGCATGATTTGCAACACCTAGTGATTGGAGATGCCAATGAGTATTTTGTGAGCAAGGCTGGACCAATTTGATTTCATTCAGAGCCAATATTCATCATGGATTGCGCAGTAGAGGCAGGCTAGCAGGTGGCGAAGATCGGTGCATGGATTTGCTAGATCGGGACTGATTAGTGTGTAGCGATTATATTGTACTGAGAGCTTGACATGATTAGCTTTGTATGAGGATTGTTACATGATCTCTATGACATATATTATATACATATAGTTGTGGTTTTTAGCTTCAGGCTTTTCCGTTAAAACATTGTGTTCATATGTGTGAATTTTTATGGTTTCAATGTGTGCATGCAATTGATTTAATTTCCGCAAGTAATGATCAATAGTAGAAGAGATTCTGTATTATGCATGAAGGATCAAATGTGTGTGATAAGGAGAATCTTGGATGTATAACGCATTAGTTATATAATTTATACATGGTATCAGAGCGATATTGATCATTGGAGCTATTGCAAAGCATTGAAGCGGTTGAGTTTTGTGCTGGTGGAATTCGAATTTGCAGCAGTGTTTTCTTGGTGTCAAAGTGGAGATGTCTTTCAACGGATTGTGATTGGAGTATGCCCTTGAGGGCAGCTCGAATTATATTTCATGGAAGGATAGGATGGAGGTGGTGCTGGACGACAATGGGTTGAAGGAGTTCATAGATGCAGAAATTCCAAAACCTACTTCTAGCGATGTTGTCGCACTTGACGCGTGGAAAAAGAAGACAGCAAAAGGTCGAAGGATTTTGTTGGAAGGTGTGAAGGATCAGATAGTGTCCATCCTTCATGGTAAAGCTTCTCCATTCTTTATGTGGAAAGCTTTGACATATTTTTTCCAAAGCAAGAGAGACCAGAGGAAGTTGGCGTTCAAGGATAAACTCAGGAAGATAAAAATGGAGAAAGGCGACAGTATACCCAAGTACCTCACGAAGTTTTTCCAGTGTAGGGATGAGTTGGGAAGTGTGGGGGTTACTGTAGATGAAGAGGACTTGGTGAGCTTGGCTCTCCTTTGGCTTGCAAAGAGTTTTCATTCCTATGAGGACTCTGTCAATGGTCGGGAGAAATTGCCGGGATGGGAGCGACTTTAGTCGGATCTTGTGCAGGAGGAGATAAGGCAGAGTACCAGGGACAGATCTTCATCGAAGAATGAAGATGAAGAAAATTGCGCTTTTTCTGTCAAAGCAAGGAAGGGGAAGAGCAACAAAAATACTTCTCAATCCGGTGCAAAAGGCAAGAAGCAGGACATGTCCAAGGTGAAGTGCTTTCACTGTCACCAACATGGACATTATGCCATTAACTGTCCACAGAAGAAGAAAAATAAGTAGGCTGCTGGATCTACAGCTGGAGAGGCCTTAGCCTCGCAGTTTGAGCTGGATTTTTCGCTGATGGCATGCTTGGTCTCAAGTATGATGGGTTCAGTGTGGTTTCTTGACAGTGGTGCACCTTTCCATATGACCGGAAACAAATATTTGTTTACTGATCTGGATGATAAGGATCTTGGAGTGCACATCGAGATGGGCAATGATGGTAGATACAGTGCGACTAGTATCGGGACCATTTCCTTTGAGAGGGAGTCTGGAAAACCTTTCATCTTGAAGGATGTCATGCATGTTCCAGGATTGAAGAAGAATCTGATCTCTGTGGTGATGTTGGAAGACAAGGGATATGATGTTGTCTTTAGCGAGGGAAAGGTTTTCTTGCGCAGTAAGGCAACTGGTGAAACTCGGAGGATAGGGGTTCGAGTTAAGAACCTTTATCAGTTACAGGTAGATGGGTGCGCAGCAATGGCAGGCAAGGCAGAAGGAGTGGTGAGCCGGGATGAGGGCGAGCTATGGCAGAGGAGATTGGGCCATCTTCACCATGGTGCTTTGAAAATTTTGCAGCAGATTTCTACTGGGCTTCCCAAAGGTACACTTGCGTAGTTAGATCAGTGCAAGGGATGTAATTTGGTAAAATTTGTGAAAGCCACATTTCATGAGAAGGATATTTGCACCACGACGGTCCTTGAGAGAATTCACACAGACGTGTGTGGACCTTTCTTAGTAGCTTTGACAGCAAAGCACAGGTATTATGTGATATTTGTTGGTGATTTTTCTCGTAAGTGTTGGATCCTCTTCATGCAGAAGAAGAGCGATACATACTCAAAGTTTTGTGAGTTCAAGGCACTGGTTGAGAAAGAATCGGGGAATCAAGTGAAGGCTCTTAGGAGCGATAATGGTGGTGAATTCAGCTCTGGCGAATTCAAGGACTTTTGTAGCATAGAAGGAATTCGAAGAGAGCTCATAGCGCCTCATAACCCACAGCAGAATGGGGTCGTTGAGCAAAAAAATAGAACGATCATGTGTGTTGCACGGGCGATGTTGAATGATCATGGCCTTCCCATACACTTGTGGGCTGAGGCATGCAATACTACGGTTTATGTGCAAACCCATTGTCCTCACAGAGTACTTTGCATGAGTATACCCGAGGAGGCATTTTCTAGTAAGAAGCCTGATATTTCTCATTTGAAGATTTTTGGCTCACCTGTTTACATTCATGTGACGAAGGATGCCAGGAAGAAGCTGAAGCTGACCGCAGAGGTTGGGATATTTTTGGGGTACACTGATACACCTCACAACTATGCGTGTGTATTTTAAGACGGTCGAAAGGCATTTGTGCGACGGATATCAAATTTCATGAGGAGAAAGCCATGAAGTGTTCGATTGAGAGGGAGCCACACTTGCATGCAGATGAGGAGCTATTAGTTCCTAAGGATGAGCCTCAGGATGTGGATCAGCCACAAGAGGAGGTTCATGGAGTGGAAGAAAAAACTCATGCAGCGCCAACCATCAGAGGGTGGAAGCGCACTACAGAAGCTGAGCGACAAAATCTTGATGCAGAGAAGATTGTAGGAGCACCTACATCATAGCGTAGACAGAGACAATCACCTGACCGATATACTGGATACATGGCTCTGATGAGCAAGTGTATCGTGAAAGAACCATCCTCTTTCGAGGAAGCTGTGGAGGACCCTCCATGGGTAAATTCCATGGTGGAAGAGTATGATTCAATTGTCAGAAACAGTGCATGGGATATTGTCCCAAGGCCGGAAAGGAAATAAGTGGTAGGTTCGAGATGGATCTACAAAGTGAAGCAAGCAGTTGACGGGAGCATTGAGAAGTATAAGGCAAGATTTGTTGCCTGGGGCTTTTCACAGATTGAGGGGATCGACTATGAGGAAACCTTTGCACCTGTCGCAAGGTATTCTTCCATACGAAGTATCCTTGCTCTCTCAACACAGATGGGATGGCACATTCATCAGATGGATGTGAAGACTGCGTTCCTCAACATATTCATTGAGGAGCGGGAGTACATAGAGCAGCCCAAAGGTTTCGAGGTCTTCAGCAGCGAGTCGCATGTGTACAGGATCAAAAGAGTGTTGTATGGGTTGAAACAAGCACCTCTTGCTTGGTACACACGAATAGACAGTTATTTCACCAGTCTTGGATTCACCAAGAGTGAGGCGGATCCGAACCTATACCAGATTGTGGTGGAGGGTAAGTTGTTGATCATTTTACTTTATGTAGATGACTTGATTTTCACGGGTGATGAACAGTTGATACTCTCATGCAAGACTGATCTTTCAAAAGAGTTTGAGATGAAGGACTTGGGCCTCCTTCATTATTTCCTGGGATTGGAAATTTGGCAGCGCAGTGATGGATTGTTTGTGTCTCAAGGAAAGTATGCCCGGGAGATACTGGAGAAGTTCAACATGCATGGCTGCAAGCCTATCGACACTCCTCTTCCTAGTGGTTGGAGGAAAGAGGATGCTACATCGGTAGAGGTAGTGGATGCCATTGTTTATCGACAGTTGGTGGGGTCGCTTATGTATCTAGTCAATACACGACCTGACATATGCTATCTTGTTAACCAGCTTTCACAGGCTATGGTTAAGCCTACCAAGATCTTTTGGAAGGCGGGGAAGCATGTATTGAGATATCTCAGAGGCACATCGGGCTATGGATTATGGTACAGACAGTCAGATGAGGTGAAGCTGCATGGCTTCACAGATGCAGATTGGGCAGGGATCCCAACAGACAGAAAGAGCACATCTGGAGGGATTTTTAGTATCGAGTCGATAGTAGTTTCTTGGTACAGCAGGAAGCAGAGATCCGTGGCACTCAATTAAGTAGAGGTCGAGTACATGGCAGCGAGTTGGGCTACATGCAAGGCTATATGGATGAGGAAGATCCTGGTCAGGTTATTCGGTTCACACTTAGATCATACTGTGATATATTGTGATAATCATAGTTGCATCAAACTCTTGGTTAATCCAGTATTTCATGATAGATCTAAACACATTGACATCTGGCATCATCATATCAGAGATTGTGTGCAGCGGAATATCATGTTACTTTCTTACATTCCTACGGAGGATCAGGATGCTGATATCTTGACGAAGGCGCTCACCAGGAGCAAATTCGAATACCATAGAGGCAGGATCGGGGTGGCAGATAATCCCTATCTTGTTGAGAGGAAGTGTTGATATTGCAACAAGATGATGAGCTTGGTGAAAAGAGTTTCCTTCACTAAGTGGGCCCGCAAGCTATTTTTGGCAGAAGTCTATTTTTAGACATGTCGATCATATTCTATGAGTTGCAGGATGCTAATTGTGGATGGTTGGTCAAGTTGGAAAAATAAATGGACTTCTATTTTTAGACATATTGGGCGGAATCTATTTTTAGATTGCCAGTCTAAAAATAGATATGTCGAATATTATTAGCTCTTAATAATATTTGGACTATAAACATTATCTTATTCTCTTGGAGCACTTCAGTTAACTACATAGATGTGGCACAGGATCTGACAGAAGGAATTACGCTATTCCTGAGGGTTAAGTGGAGCTATTGCATGAAGAATTCAGTTAGAACTCATGTGACAGAGTTTGGTGGAGTTATTGAGGTAGTTGGTGGAGTTGTGTTCAGTTTAACTTAGTTAAACACAGTTGAGCTAGTTGTATCTAGTCTAACTGATTGATACACTAGTGAGAGTGGTGTGAATTAATTATTAATTAATTCACTAATTATTAACTCATTAATCAACTGAAGAATACATCGGTTAACTACAGTGCATGGACAGTTTCAGTGGAGACCAGTGGAGAGGTAGGTGAAAGAGCAGGTTGACTATCAGTTGTGACTATAGTGTTGCATGATTTGCAACACCCAGTGATTGGATATGCCAATGAGGATTGCGTGATCAAGGCTAGACCAATTCGAGTTCATTCAGAGCCAATATTCAGCAGGGATTGCGTAGTAGAGGCAGGCTAGCAGGTGGCGAAGATCGGTGCATGGATTTGCTAGATCGGGCCTGATTAGTGTCTAGCGATTGTATTGTATTGAGAGCTTGACATGATCATATTTGTATGAGGATTGTTACATGATCTCTATGACATATATTATATACAGATAGTTGGGGTTTTTAGCTTCAGGCTTTCCCGTTAAAAAATTATGTTCATATGTGTGAATTTTTATGGTTTCAATGTGTGCATGCAATTGATTTAATTTCTGCAAGTAATGATCAATAGTAGAAGATATTATGTATTGTGCATGAAGTCAAATAGTGTGTGATCAGGAGAATCTTGGATGTATAACGCATTAGTTAAATAATTTCTACATAATCAACTGTACAGTTAGTGTCTATATTACAGTTCTGAAATTCTCCTTCACAATTCATAAAAACATAAATTTTTGAGTCTTGTGAAAAGATTTTCCAATACTTCAAATTATCAGGTATGGTTGGCCTATGTCTTACCTCAGTAGTGTATTGATGATTTGGCTAAAAAGGTAACCCGCATGTGCTGGAAAAAGTGGCCAAGCTATGTGCTTGCATGTTCTTCTTTCTTGAAATGACAGCAAAGTTAGTTTCCAGAAAACATCTTACCAAGTCTAGGATGGTTTCTCTGTAACGGCTAATTCTAGGGTTATTGACAATGTACTCCCCCTTGACTTTTTTTATGATAATTTCTGAGTCTCCCATGATGGAAACTCTCTTAGCTCCATGTTTTCTTACAATTTGAAGGCCTAGAACTAATGCTTCATATTCTACCATGTTATTAGTGCATTGGAAATTTAATCTGAAAGCATGTCCTTCTAAATGATTGTTTTCTAAATTGTAGATCCATACTCTAGCTCCTACTCCTAATCTATTCACAGAGCCACCAAAATCTAAATTCCACAAAGATTCATGTGTTATATGTTCATAATCAACTTCTTTGTGTTTTTATTCTAAAATTATGATTTTATCATGGCCTTTATCTGAATTATATAAGATAAATGAGTCCAAATCAGAATCCATAGAATATATAGGGAAATTTTGTGGTCTTTCTAAACTACTTACCATGTATTTCATCAATGTTTCTCTATATAGTTCCTTTGCTAACCAAACATAAAAATGGTAGCATATGACATGTCTAATTTTAGTGACTCCTTGTAATTTCTCCCCATAAGCGAGATAATAACATACCATATTTCGGAGGGATATCAGCAACTACTATGTCCATAACAATACTCTTTGCTGGGCACTGGACTAGAGTTACACATAGATATTTAATCAGACCAAGGCATTTGACTTGACTGGAATCAAAAGTGAAAAGGTCCTTGTAGGGTCTGGTGATGTCTAAGTTTAATTTCTCCATGACTACTTTAGGCATTAAATTGCGAGATGCTCCTGAATGCAACATAACATTATGTAAGATTTTATCATGAATGTTTAGGCTAATATAGAATGGAGGGACAACACCTTGTTGATTTTTTCCATCTACTTCAGGGCCAAATAATAACTTAGGTTGATCATCATTGAGGTTGATAGCATCTTCACCTTCAGCTAAGCTTAATGTTTCAGTAATTTGTGCCTTGTATGAGTCATTTTTCACCAGCTCTGTTAAAGGAACTAGTATTTTCAATTTTTCTATCTCACTTTTGATATTGAATGGCATTTGAGTTTTGTCTGATTTAATCATTTCATTTTTACCAATTATGGTTTGTGTATTTTCGTCTTCTTTATTAACACTTGGTAATTCAGTTTGTGTATCAACTGCTTTGTTTTCGACTTCTTTGGCTGGAATGGTATGAGTAGCAGTTGATGTGATGTCTACAATATTTGGGGTGGAAGCTTTATGAGTTTCTCTAGGGAGAATTTGTAGAACTTTGGTCACAGGATCTTCTACTGTTTTTTTAGTTTGGGTTTGGACTGATTTCTTAGTAGGAACCTCTGTGTTATTTTCGCTTCTAATGCTATATTTTTTATGAAATTCATAGATAGCAGATTCATAGCCTTATTTGTAGTCAAAGGACTCTCCGGACTCTAACTGTAATTGTTGTAACATGTACAACTCTTGCTCTTCCTGGGCGAGAAAAATGACATCTTCATTATTTATTCCCATCAATTTTATCTGGGTGTCCTAGTCTTCTTCATGTTGTTGTCAAATTTTAGCATAATTTTCTTCGAAAGGTGGTCTAATCTGTTGATTGGGTACAACTTCTCTTGATTTACTAGTATTAGGATTTTTCCTAAAGTTGGGGTTTCTAATTTGAGGACCTTGTTGATTTTCCCATTTAGGCTTTCTTTCCATGTTCTCTAATCTATCCATTAGTCTTTCTAGATTTTTAGATAAGCTATCTATATTATTCTCTGAAGTGGATGGTTCTTCCTTAATGGTCACTCTCCTTTCATTTCTCATCCTAGCTCTTTTAGCCAGTAAGTTAGCTTTTACACTAACTGCATTACTCTACATTTGTTCTAAAGTTTCAGGGTTTCTTTCTCTTAATTGATAGGGCATATCAGTGTCAAAACCATCTGGAAATTTAATTAGGGAAAAGTCTGGTGGAGGTTTGATATTCGCTAGAATTGCATTGTAGATATTGTTAAACCTAATATATTAATCCTGAACGGATTCAATATGAGCTCTTCTAATGTTGTCATATTCAGATAATATCTAGAGATGGTTTTTCTTTCTTTCCCATATACTAATAAACAATCGATGAAAAGCATCTAATCACCAATATAACTAGCAGGTAAAGCCTTAAACCATTTTTTAACATCTCCTACTAGTGTTTGTACAAATAATCTCATTTTTACATCTACTTCATCAATTTCTTGTAATTCAAAAAAGCATGTCATTTTATCTACATGTTGTTGAGCATTATACTGACCAGTACCATCAAAATGAAAATTTTTACTCTGGTAATCTTGTGGCATGGCATGTAAAGGGGCCTATAAGACCAAAGGAGCAAATCTGGCTACCATGGCTAAGACTTTAGCTTCACTGGGAGGTAAATTAGTAGTTCTTGGAGATGGATTCGAGCTTGATGATGGACTAGAAACTCTAGGTTGGATAGGAATCTTAGGTATGAATGGTTTTTCAGAATGAATAATGGTGGATACTATAGATGAGGTGGTACTAAATGGGGCTCTATTTACATTTTATAAAGATATTGTAGAGCGCTTAGGGGTAGCAGCAGTTAGGTTAGCTAATTCAACTGACCGTTGAAAAAAGGCTTCATCTATATCTTTTATAAAAGCTGAGGTTAAAGCATAAATTTTGTCAAAATTATCTAGAACCTGTTCATCTAAATCAAGCTCTATATTATCCTTCTTTGATTCAATAAATTGAATAAAATTGGGATCTATTGCATTATCATGGACTGAGTTTTTAGATTCAGTACGAAATAAAGAATGCTCAAATGATAAATCAAATTTAATATCCTCTATGCTTGATAATTCCTTAGGAAGTGAATTTTATTTGATTAACTGACTACTACTTCCTTGATTCTCTACTTTTTTAGGTTTTCTTAAAATTCTGTCAGGATCATCAACAATTGTAGCAAGTTGTGGATCAGGATGAACCCTGGTATAATATGTTCTTTTAGAAAACCAGAATTTTAACTTATTATGATAAATTCAAACAACCTTTTCAAATCTTAATACAAAAAATGAGAAGAATTGTTTCTTTTAAGATCTCTTTAAACTAGGAATTGGTTTTTTCCCCAGTATGCTTGCCAATATGTTATCACTCCGAATATTTCCAAAGGTTGTTCTAAGTGTTTAAAAGAAATATAAGAGGTAACTGCTATCCACTTTTGGAGATCAGGATCTAGCCTTCCTAATGCTCAAAGAGGGCTCTCTCTTAATGATTTAACTTTGTTTATTTTAATTGATTTTAAGCGTTATGTATGATTGGTTGGGTTGATTTTTTGTTTGTTTTGGTTGGTAGTTGAAATTACTAATTTAGATGAATAGGTGCTTATCAGATTTCCATTGGGTTATGGGGTCAATATGCTTTGAAACAGAACTGAATCAGATTATAAGGAAAGTGTTACAAGGCAATATAGGTGAGAAAAATCAGATCTCAAGGCTGAATGGTGAAGTTTTTTTTCAATCGGGATCAGGGAGAAATTAATAATTCCTTAAACCAGATAATGAAGAATGATGAAGAGGTCAATCGGGATCAGAGAGAAATTAAGAATTCTCTAAACCGGATATCAGAAGAAAACATAAAAATGTACAACAGTTAAAAGTAGAGTGTAATTAAACAAATTATGGAGTAAAACTCCTGTTATAACATTCAAATTCAGAAGACATTTAAGTTTATCGAATACTTAAAGAAAGAACATGAACAATTAAAATTATACTTCACTGATATGGCTCATCACATGAATCCTATAAAATTGTTTCTTTATTACTAGTGTTATGGGCAATGTTACCCTAAGGTCTTGGGTTGATAAACCTTCACAGATCAGGGGTGTGTCATCACAAGGACTCAATTAACCAACTTCTATACTTTAAACTAGGTAATAAGGAATGCAGATCTTACCAGTTTATCCTTCGGTTGTTGAGATTCAACAAGATGATGAGCTTAGTGAAAAGTAAGCACCTTCACTAAGTGGAGCCCGCAGGATATTTTTAAGTGTATGTCTATTTTTAGACATGGTGAGAATATTCTATGAGTTGCAAGATGCTATTTGTAGATGGTTGGTAAAATGTGAAAAATAGATGAAATTATATTTTTAGAATATTGGGTGAAGTCTAATTATAGATCATCAATCTAAAAATAGGTGCATGTCGATTATTATTAGCCCTTTATAATAATCTGACAATAAACATCAACTTATTCTCTTGGAGCACTTTATTTCAATGAAAAGATTTGGAAAATCAGTGGGATGAAGGAATTACTCAATTCCTAGGGTTATTGGTGGCTCATGCATGGAGCACTCAGTTAGAACTAAAGTGGCAAAGTTATGACAGAGTTGGAAGAGTTGTTACGGGAGTTGTTATTTAGTTTAACTCAATTAATGGAGTTAAACTCAGTTGAGCTAGTTGTATCTAGTCTAAATGAAAGATACACTAGTGAGAGTTAAGTGAATTAATTAGTTAATTAATTCAAAACTAATAACTCAATAACAACTGAAAAAATACAGCAGTTAACTACTTACATGTCAGTTCCAGTGGAGACCCAATGGAGAGATAGGTGAAAGGGTGAGATGGACTATATGTTGTGACTATAGTGATGCATTCAATGCATCTGACACACATTGGAGTTTCCAATGAGGATTACACAGTCAAGGCAAGGCCAATTCGAATTCATTCAAGGGTCTTCTTCAGTAGGGATTGCGCAGTGGAGGCAGGCTATCAGGAAGCAAGAAATTGGTGCATAGATATGAAAATTTCTGCATGACCATGTGTAATGATTGTTGATTGTACTGAGAGCTTGATGTACTAAGCTTTGTGTGAGATTATTAAATGATTCCTTTGATATACATAATATAGGATAGTTGGGGTTTTTACCTTTAAGCATTCCCGTTAAACAACTGTGTTATGTGTGATTGAATTTATTCACATATGTTTGCAATTGAGTTTTAAATTTCTGCAAGTTTAACAGTGGAAGGATTTTATATTTAGCAAGAAGATAAATATTGCTAGATCAGGAGGATCTGATAATACATCAGTATTAATAAATTTCTACATGTTATCAGAGCAATATTGATCACTGGAGATTGAAATTGTGAATAAGTGTTGAGTTTTGTGTTGGTGGACAATTCGAATTTGCTGCAGAAATTTCTTGGTGCGACAGTTGAGTATTCATTGAAATGTCTTTCAATGAGTTGTGATTGGAGTATGCCCTTGAGGGTAGCTCGAATTACATAGCCTGGAAGGATAGGATGGAGGAGGTGCTTGAAGATAATGGATTGAAGGAGTTCATCGACAGTGATGTTCCTAAGCCTGCTTCTAGCAATGTTGCAGTACTTGACGCATGGAAAAAGAAGGTAGCGAAGACAAGAATAATTCTATTGGAAGGTGTGAAAGACCATATTTTTTCAAGCCTTCACAGGAAAGCCACTCCATTTTCAATGTGGAAGGCTTTGACAGATATTTTCCAAAGTAGCAGCGACCATAGGAAGTTGGCGCTGAAAGGTAAGCTCAGAAAAATAGAAATGGAGAAGGGCGAAAGTATTCCAAAATATCTCACGAATTTTGTCCAATGCAGGGATAAGCTGGGAACTGTGGGGATTACAGTTGTGGATGATGACTTGGTGAGCTTGGATCTCCTTGGGCTACCAAATATTTGGCACAGTTATCAGGACCTTGTCAATGGAGGGGAGAAACTGTCGGAATGGGAGCGACTTTGGTCGGATCTTGTGCAGGAGGAGATTAGGCGAAGTACCAGGGATGGTTCTTCATCAAAGAATTATGATGAAGAGAATTGTGCTTTGGTTTCCAAAGCAAGGAAAGGGAAGGGGAAGAAATTCCATCCAAAATTTGAGGCTAAAGGCAAGAAGCTGGATTTTTCCAAAGTGAAGTGTTTTCACTATCACGAACATGGGCATCTCGCCACTAAATTCCCACAGAAAAAGAAGAACAAGAAGGTTGCTGGAGCTGCAGCTGGGGAGGCCTTAGCCTCGCAATTTGAACTTGATTTATCTTTGATTGCATGCTTGATTTCAAACGCAATGGGATCGGTGTGGTATCTTGATAGTGGTGCGTCTTTCCATATGACGGGAGACAAGGAGTTTTTTAGTGACTTGGAGGAGAAGGATCTCCAAATGAATATAGAGATGGGCGACGATGGTAGATACAGTGCGAACGGCATTGGAACCATTACCTTTGAGAGGGATTCAGATAAACCATTTTTGTTGAAAGATGTTATGCATGTTCCAGGTCTGAAGAAGAACTTGGTCTCGGTCGCAATGTTGGAAGATAGAGGTTATGACGTTTTTTTCAGCGATGGAAAAGCTTTCCTGCGACATAAAACAACGGGTCAAACCAAGAGGATAGGGATTCTAGTTAAGAATCTATACAAGCTAGAGGTAGATGGTTGCGCTACAATGATGGGAAAAGTAGAAGAAGTGGTGAGCCGGGATGAGGGTGAATTATGGCACAGGAGATTAGGTCATCTTCACCACGGCGCCTTAAAGATTTTGCTGCAGATTTCTACTGGACTTCCCAAGGGTACTGTTGCGCAGTCAGATCAGTGCAAGGGATGTACTATGGGTAAGGTTGTGAAGACCACCTTTCATGAGAAGGAGAACCGTGCTTTGGTGATCCTAGAGAGAATTCACACAAACGTGTGTGGACCTTTCTCATTTGCTTCAATAGAAAAATAGAGATATTATGTTATTTTTGTTGATGACTATTCTCATATATGTTGGATCTTCTTCATGTAGAAGAAGAGAGAAACATTCTCAAAGTTTTGTGAGTTTAAAGCATTGGTGGAGAAGGAGTCGAGGAAGCAAGTGAAGACTTTGTAGAGCGATAATGGTGGTGAATATATCTCGAATGAATTCAAATACTTTTGTAGCAAAGAAGGAATTTGAAGAGAACTCATAGCGCCTCATAACCCATAGCAGAATGGGGTCGCGGAGAAGTAGAGCAGAATGATCATGGGTATTGCACGAGCTATGTTGCATGATCAGGGCCTACCGATGTACTTGTGGGTAGAAGCATGCAACACTACGGTTTATGTGAAAAAACACACTATCATGAAGTACACCTTACATGAGTACACGAAGGAAGATTTCTTCCCGGTAAGCTCTAATATTTCTCATTTGAAATTTTTGGCTCATTTCGTGCATTCATGTGACAAAGGATGCCGAAGAAGTTGGATCCGGCTATGAAGTTGGGATATTTGTGGGGTACAACGAGAAACACCCCATAATTGTCGTGTGTATTTTGAAACGATCGAATGACCATGGTGGGGGATATAAATTCAATGAGGTGAAAGCCATGAAGTTGTCAGTTGAGAGGGAGTTACACTTGCATGCAGAGGAGGAGCTACTTGCTCCAAAAAATGAGCCTCAAGATGTGGATCAGCCATAGGAGGAGGATCATAGAGTGGAGGAGTCCACTCACGCAGAGCCAAACATCGAACTAGTAGAAAGCGTGCCACAGAGGGCGTGGAGGGCGGCTTGATGCGACACGAGAATGTAGAACATTGTTACCGATGAAATAGGTAACCTGACCTCAAAACGGGAACTCTAACCCAAAAAGACTCAAAAAACATGAAAAAACACCCCAAAAATAAAAAAAAAGTGTATTCCAAAACGCACTTGGTTTTTTTTTAAGGTCAAATTTCAACATTTGATAAAATTATGCTAAAAAGAAAATTGTTTCTTGAAAAAATAATTGAAAAAACACCCTCAAAACAAAACCAGTTGATGCTGGAATAACAAAAAAAAAAAATTGTGTCATATTTTTGACATTTTTAAAAATAGAAATAACATTTTTTTAATTTTTAAAATTCAAACATTAAAAAAACCTTAAATTTAAGAAAAAAAAATAAATTTAAAAAATAAAAACATTATAAAGCTTAAAATTTAAAAATATATAGGAATAAAAAAAAATAAAAATAAAAACAAAATAAAATTTTTAATTCAAACATTAAAAAAACCCTAAAATTTAAGAAAAAAATTAAAAATTAAAAATTAAAGATTAAAATTTCAAAATATATAGAAATAAAAAAAAATACAAATTAAAACAAATTAAAAATATTAAATTTGAAAAAAAAAAAATTATAAAAAGAAAGAAGTTATAAAAAAATATATATATAGAAATTAAATTTAAAAAAGAAAAAAAATGTTTATTAAATTAATAATAATAATAATAATAATAATAATAATAATAAAGTTTTAAAATAAAAAATTAAATTTAAAGAAATATATTAAACTTTAATAAATTTAAAACCTACAAAAAAAAAAAAAAAAAAAAAACATTATTGAAATTAAAAGTAAAAAAATGAAAAATTAATTAAAAATAAAAAATGAAAAATAAAATACAATAAAAATATTAAATTTTAAAAAATATATATATTAAAAAAACAAATAGATTTTAAAAAATGAATTAAATTTAAATTATAAAAAATAAAAAATATATATATGAACTTAAATTAAAAATATATATATTAGATTTTATTAAATTTAAAAAAATGTTAACATTAAAATAACAAATTAAATTTAAAAAAAAATAATATTAAATTTTAATAAATAAATGAATAAACAAATAAATTTTGAAATTTAAAAAAAAAAAAAATTTAAATATTTAAAAAAAAAAAAAAAAAAAAAAAATTGTTAAAATAAAAAGTAAAAAAACTTTAGAAATCAATTAAAATTGAAAATTTGAAAAAATAAAATATTAAATAAAAAATAAAATAAAAAACAAATTAATTTGAAAATATTAAGTTTAAAAAAAAAAAAAAAAAATCTACTTTTAAATACACAATTTTAATTGAAATATAAAAATATAAAAATTTTATGTAATTAAAAAAATAATAATAAAAAAGTAAAAAAATTAAAAAAGTATTAGATTCAAATAAATTAAAAAAAAAATACAAAATTTACTAATTTTTAAAAATTTATATGAAAAAACTAAACATAAAATTTAATAGTAATAAAAAAATATGAAAAAAAAAAAATCAATTAATTAAATAAATAAATAAATACAAAATTTAATAAAAATTATTAACAAAATTTAGAAAAAAAATTTAAAAACAAAAAAAATGAATAAGATTAAAAAAAACAAAAACAAAAAAAATTAAAACAAATTAAATTTCAAATATAAAAATTTAAAAAATAAAAATAAATAAATAAATTTTTTGGATTAAAAATATATATATATATATATATATATATATTAAAAATTAAAAAAATTTAGAAAAAAAAAAAAAAAAATATATATATATATATATATATATATATATATATATATATATATATATATATATATATATATATATATATATTGTGGTGGCGCCGCCAATCAGCCTACCGTTCAGGTGGCGGCGGAGGTCGGCCACTAGGCGGGAGGTCGATTCTGGGAATCGCCCTCTCGCGGTTGAAGGTCGATTCCGGGAATCGCCCTCCCGCAGTTGGAGGCCGATTCTGGGAATTGCCCTCCCGTGACGGGAGGCCGATTTCGAGAATCGCCCTCCCGCCTCAGGAGGCCGATTCCCGAGAATCGGCCTCCGGGGGCGGGAGGGTGATTCCGGAATCGGCCTCCCGCCCAGGTCGCGGCGGAGGCCGGCCGCTGGGGGGCCGGGGAGGCCGCATGCCCAGCAGTTGGCCTCCGCCGCCACCTGGGCGGGAGGTCGATTGGCGGTGCCACCACGATCAAAAATTTCTTTTTTTTTTTATTTTTTTTTTAATTTTTAATATTTTTTTTTTTTTTTTATTTCAAAAATTTTAAAATTTTTTTTTAATTCAAATTTTTTATTTTAAATTTAATTTGTTTTATATTTTTTTTATTTTCTTTAGATTAATTATTTTTTAAAATTTAAAATTTATTTATTAAATTTATTAAATTTTAATTAGTTTTTTTTTTTTTAAATCTTTTAGTTTATTTATTTTTCATTTTTAAAATTTATAAATTGTTTCATTTGAAAAAAAAACAGTAAATTTATGGATATTTGTTTTTTAATTATTTGCACGTGGTTTTTTTCATTTTTTTTGTTTTTTAATGATAGTTTTTTTTAATTTAATTCTTTTATTTTAATTTTCTTTTTCAATTTTAAATTTTGTTTTTTTTTTTTGTATTTTATTTTTTTATCTAAATTTTAATTTTGTAATTTAAATTATTTTAAAATTTTCTATTTTAAATTTTTTTTTTGGGTTAATTTTTGTTTTTTTCTTTAAATTATGTGTTTTTTTTTCAAATTTTGTCATTTCTTTTGATATAATTTTCAAATATTTTTGTTTTTTTTTGTTTTTTTTATTTATTTTTTGTTTAAATTTTTTATTTTTATGAGTTAATTTTGTTTTTTTAACATTTTTTATTGGTTTTTATTTTTTATCTAAGTTTTGTGTTTTATTACCAACATGAAAATCACCACTCTAAAAAAAAAAGTTGATGCTGCATCAATACGTTTCAAAATTAGCATGAAAATCACCGCTCTAAAAAAAAAAAAGTTGATGTTGCATCATACGTTTCAAAATTAGCATGAAAATCACTAACATTTTAAAACAAATATTCATACTTCATAAATAAAAATATTAGAGTGTCAAAAATGTGCTAAAAAAAAAAAGGTGATTCTGCATCACCACTTTTCAAAATCGGGTGCTTTTTATGCTACCAAAAAAAAGTAGGTAACAGTGTTGTAGGAGTCCCTACATCACAACACAGACAGAGATAGTCACCTGGTTGATTTACAGGATACATGGCTCTGATGAACAACTGTATTGTGACAGAGCCATTGGCAAATCAGTGGGCTGAAGGAATTACGCAATTCCTAGGGTTATTGGTGGCTCATGCATGGAGGACTCAGTTAAAACTGAAGTGGCAAAGTTATGACAGAGTTGGAAGAGTAGTTACGGGAGTTGTTATTTAATTAACTCACTTAATGGAGTTAAACTCAGTTGAGATAGTTGTATCTAGTCTAACTGAAAGATACACTAGTGAGAGTTAAGTGAATTAATTAGTTAATTAATTCACAACTAATAACTCACTAACAACTGAACAAATATAGCAGTTAACTACTTGCATGTCAGTTCCAGTGGAGACCCAGTGGAGAGATAGGTGAAAGGGTGAGATGGAATATCCGTTGTGACTATAGTGATGCATTCAATGCATCTGACACACATTGGAGTTGCCAATGAGGATTGCACAGTCAAGGCAAGTACAATTCAAATTCATTCAGGGGTCTTCTTCAACAGGGATTACGCAGTGGAGGCAGGCTGTCAGGAGGCAAGAAATTAGTGCATAGATATGCAAATTTCTACATGACCGTGTGTAATGATTGTTGATTGTACTGAGAGCTTGTTGTACTAAGATTTGTATGAGATTATTACATGAGTCCATTGATATACATAATATATGATATTTAGGGTTTTTAACTTTAAGCTTTCTCGTTAAACAACTGTGTTATGTGTGATTGAATTTATTCACATGTGTTTGCAATTGAGTTTTAAATTTATGCAAGTTTAACAGTGGAAGGATTATGTATTTATAAAGAAGATAAATATTGTAAGATCAGGAGGATCCGGTAATACATTAGTGTTAATAAATTTCTTCATCGATTGTAGTAGATCCCGCGGGGTTCAAACCCCCTGCAACTCCTTGTGTTCTAGAACCTGCAAACCAGCAAAGAACAAGCACAAAATCCTAGTTGTACAACATATATATTTTCTAGATGTTAGAAAAAATCATACATACTCTCTTAGAAATAACAATGAATGAAATATTTAAGATCATCAAGAATGTATAAGAGATATATGACATGTAAACATCAGGAACAAGATGGCACTTCTTTTATTGATAACATTTACAATAAGTAAATATTGGAAATATCACCTAAAATATGCCATAGCCTCGAGCAACCCGTCCTTTGGATCCGTCCAGCCCTAGCCTCACAAAAATTCATCCAAGAATAGTGCACAATGGAGGTCACATAGGATGAAGGTGAACATCTCAAGGAAACAAGGGTTTCCTAAAAATCTTGGAAATGCAAGAGGCACAGGGGAAATATCAGACTTGGACAAGGCTATAATAGGGTATAATATCTATAATTATCTCTCTTCCTTCCTTAGGCCATTCCCTTGATGGGTATTTATACCTCCTTAAATCATTTTTTTCAGTTGGCGAACAGTTAGGCCACGGGTTGGGGTAGTTAAGTTATAGGAACAACCCTAAACCCTGCCTCAAAAATAGGTAAATTATATATTTTTTAATATTTTAAATGGCATACACGGGTACTCTATATATGGACCCGCGTGTATACGTAGAAAAGTCTGGGCAAAGTCGCATATGGGTTTTGAATTACTATTTTTTGAGAAGTATGACCAAATCTGAATGGAAGGGCTCCCCAAGGCCAACGCATAAGTCATCAAGTATATAATGGTGATAAATGATGCTATAATGGATTACCCCTAATATATAAGGTCATAAGGGGTACATGATGGCCGAAATGTATTATGTGCATAGAAAGAACCTTGCGAGGACTAGAGAGGACTTCACCAAATTTCAGCCTACCAAAAAACCAGTGATAGAAATCAGAAAGATAGGTCATGTCTGAGGCGAGCATACCCATGCTTAGTGAAATAAAATCATGTCTACATATGAATTATGGATCGGATACAATATGTATACAAGTATATCTTAAATGTAAAGTACATAGTGAATCATTTGAACACTTCCCGGAAGTATAATTCAAAATCATGTCCAAGTATCACATATAGAAAGATATTTGATCACAAAAGCCACAACTAAATCTCCAAGTACCAAATCATAAGTGATGGAACAAATGGTATAACACGCAACTCGAGAGCCAACATATAAGATGTTTTTGTGATGAAACTGTAACATATAAGGCTAGATGGTGTCACTGGCACAAAACTATAGGAGTTGTCAAAGTGAACCAAAACATGATGATGCAAACTCGAGGTCTTCACCGATCACCATGGCATAATTCTACACAATGGGAATAAATGAGCTAAGGTCAACCATGTGAGAAATCGTTTGATTACCGTTCATTGATGTATATCGTTAACAAATGTGAGGCAACCCACCGATAATGATAATGAGTGTCAAGGTGCCCCAGTACAATCTAGCAAGTGCGAATGAATGAGTTGAAGTTGAACACTTAAAAGAAGCTATCAATCAGGAGACAATGATGTATTCCCATTGTCGATAGCGAAGAGTCTACCGCTGATGACTGAAAACCCTAAGGTACTAAAAAAAAGGACTCTAGACCTTATTCCCAAAGCAATGAGTCAGAGTCGATGGGAAAATATCTGCTAGAAGGAAGGCATTAAGGCATCCCACATTAGTCGAGCACGAGTGTAACCCGCAAGCCAATATTTGGAAGGAATCAGACGAAGTAAAGTGAATTAACTAACCAAAAGTACATTTCTGGCATGCACAAGATGAAGCTAATGTACGACAGAAATCCTCTAAACCAACCAATAATGAAAGCTGACAAAGAGGCAATTTATCCACCAATAGGGGCAAATGGAAATCAAGGTATTGCAGGAATCCTAGGTGTGATAATGTAAGCTGAAGTCGAACAAAAGGGGAACTACTCAGTCAAAGACCCATGATCTTGATCAAATGTTGAGCACAAGGTCACCTATCAATGATGTAAATAGGGCCAGGGTGTGGCTCTAGGTTTACTCTCAGAGCAATATATCGTAGTCGATAAGAGACAAACCCGCCAGCAAGAAGGCAGTGAAGACCTTATCAAACCGGCACGAGCGAAGGTCCAAACAACTGATGTGATAGAACAAGATATTGACAAGACTGGGAAGGTTGGCTGAAAAATGAGTCAAGAGACATCGCAGAAAGGCCGACTCGGGTGAACTTCCCTTGAACAAAAACATAACTCATGTTGACTATGGAAGCAAATGATAACTTTGTATAAGTTTATCATGCAGGAGGCATAAAAAAACCCTCCATATGATTGGAAGAGATAACCAACCGGGGGAGTACTGACTCAAAAATAAGGTTATGGCTTCTCCTAAGTCAAAAACTAAAACCATCCCAAATGGAGAAAAGACTTAGCTTTTTTTTTTCTTTTTTTCTTTTTTTTTTTGTTAAAGGGCGACACAACTGATACTGTAGATGCCATAAAGTATGGAAGTAATATCCGATTCCCTCTATTTTTCAAACATTTAATTTTTTTTAATCTTTTTCATATTACAAAGCCTGAACAAGAATAAAAGAATGTCTATAGTACAATGGATAGAATGAGTGTCAGGAAATAGATGCTCTAGTTCCTGGGATAGGAACAATCCTATGCTCAATGCAATGTGGCAAAAACTGGTAAGTGACACTCAAAGGAATGTTCCATCCATGGGTAAAGGTATCGAGTTGCAAAGGCTAAGTGATTTCATGGTTAATTTGTACAGAAAGACATGGTCAAAAGGGGGCTTAAATATGAGTCCAAATGAAGTCGGCTAAAGGCCAAGATAAACAAGTAGTCAATATGCAATGCAGTAATACAACTCGACAACATATGGGAGCCTGTAGGGTAAATGGCCAGAAGAAATATAGCGAAGAAGAAGAATAATGAAGATTCAATGCATAAGTCATGGCGGGATTAAAGAGGACTCCTGAGCCTACATAAATTGTAGCATGGGCGACAAATGCTAGCGAGGAACTAACTAGGAAGCCCATGGAAAGGACAGATCTACCACCAAGTCATGATTAAAAATCGGTGAGTGAAATGGGTTAAATACTCATGCAATGGTGGGATCGACCCTATGCAAAATAATTGGAATGGAGGCTAGTATGAAAAAATGCAACGAAAAGTGAATTCCCTAACCTATATGGCAATTTGAAATCGAATACCTGCCATGACAGGTCAGCAGTCATGGGTCCGAAGGAAAACTAGGAATATCCCAAATTCAACAGAATGTACCTGAAATATACCTTTCCCAACACTTGTGAGCCAAATGGTCAAACAGCCTTAATCAAATTCAAAAAATAAACACAAATGAAATTTGTGAAAAATTTTCAAATTCTGGGCATAAATAAACATTTTGACTCACATTTTGATGATTTGTGCATTGTTGAAGTGGAAAAAGGAGCTCTGGGCAAAAATATCCTCTTCTCGAATACAGAGAAACCGACCACCAAATCACTTCGAATCAGTCAAGTAATCCTTAGACTCATCCTATTTATCAATTGTGTTCCTGTTTTAAGCAAATTTTTAGAAATTTGACTGGAGAAAATAGATTTTTGGTAAAACCCTATGCGTATACGCGGATTTTCTACAGGAAACTCACGTATACATGTGACTGTGTAAAATCAAGGTCGTGTATGCACAAAGAAAAATTAAAAAGTTTGTATCTAATCAGTCAATTGATGAATTTTTCCAAGATGTCAATCAGTTGGAGAGAACTTGAGAATAGTGCCATTGATAATGAAGTGATGGAGGACCAACAGTACTTAGATATTCTTCAGAATTATGGGTTGCTCAAATTTTTCAAAATGCCAAATATGAAAAGCAATGTTTTTTTGCTTCAGATGCTGGTTGATTACTAGGAACCGAAAGAAGCCTTTGTTTTATGATTGATCATATGCCACTACGAATAGAGGTGGAAGGCATATACTTTATCACTGGACTTTCCCAACAAGGAGACCTGGTAGATTTTTATGGAAAGCCCAGTGGAGGGCTTAACGTAGAGGATTATGTCCAAATATATTGCGTGGATGATGCAAATAAGGTGGGAACTTGGATTCCCATCAAAGACATGAAGGATTTGTACATGAAAATCCTTCTTTTTACCATTGGTAGAGTGGCAGGATTAGCTTCTCCACATCAGGCTTCATGCACACACATGAGTATAGCAGTGGAATTCTTGATACATCTTTATGATTGGTTCACAGCCTTTCTTGGAAATCTGAAAAAACAAAAAAAAAAAAAACAAAAAAAAACAAAAAAAAACAAAAAAAAAAAAACTGACTTATATCTGAAACATTTTGGATACAGAACGATTTTTCTGACATTATTCTTCGAGAGGGTCCCAAGACTTCAGCCCAAGGTCACCTTTAGAATCAGTAGCCCCAAATATCCAAGAATAGCTCGATGGGTAGATCTGATGAAGAGGTTGGGTGGAAGTGAAGTTCCCCGAACCACCTGGGGTGATGAATTCTTCCAATGGTGGTAAGAACAAGTCATCGAAGTGGAGGAATATCCCTATGCTGGGATGGACTTTCGAGTGGATCCTGATCTACTTCTTCCACCCGGAGTAGCATGGGGTGCAATTGGTAAGATTTCATATTTTGATTTTGTTGTGAAACCAGCTCCAAAAATAGAAGAAAAGAGATATCAACGCCTTAGAAATAAGCCACTTCGAGGGGGAAACCTATAATACATTACATGAATGAACAATTCTTGGGTGATACAAATGACAAAACCTCCTTTCTATATATAGGAGTCCATCAGGCCACAATGTAATCCTAATGGGGCCACAATGTAATCCTAGTTTACCTAACAATAATAATGTAAGGGCACAATAATAAAAATATGGGGGTTACAAGGGTAAAACAATAACAATAAGGGGGGCTACACTAACATAATTAGGGACTACACTATTAATATAGGGACTTAACATGCCCCTCTCCTTCAAATAAGTATTGTCCTCAACGCTTGATTATTTCTTGATGCTTCTCTATAAAATTATCATCCTCCCATGCGGAATATTCCACAGGAAAGTTCTTCCACTTGCTGAGATACTCTGAAATTGATCGTACTTTTTGATTTTTTGTTTCTATGACTGCTTAAAAACTTCTTTCGATGTGATGTTGATCTTCCTGTTGTTTCATTAGATTCTGCACCAAAGTTAGGTTATCCTTTGAGAGTTGGAGAACTTGTTGTTGATGCTCGATGTGATCTTCCACTAATTTATCATCCATATTAGCTATTATTTGATCCTTCAAACCATCCAACTTAGCCTCCATTTCTCCTTTTAAACCATCTATGTCATCTTCGGTTGCTCTTTGTAAGATCAAAATTTGTTTCACTTGGTACCATAATTTTGATATCTCATACTGCAATTCTTCCTCTTCATGCGTCATAGTATAGATTTTTGAAGGCTTAATGGGTATGGAATTATATTTTGGAGGCATTATAGAACTCAATACTAATAAAAATTCTAAAATATTCTTTTTCAAACAAACGTTATGCAATTTTAAAAACCAAATACACACCTTTTTCTTGCTTTTGAGAAGCTCGATATTGAAACTAAATTATCTATGTTATTTCAGATCCTCAATAACCGAAATTTGGCCCTAAAATATCCCTCTGAATATTCTTTTGAATTCCACAAGTCTGACCTGATTTGGATTCTTGAAGACAAACTTATGTCCAATCTCCCACAATGACCTAATTATGGACTGGTTTAGTAGAGCGAACTTGTACGAATTTCCACGTGTCACTTTTTCCTCATTTGACTCTTAAATTAATAGGATATAAACTACATCCCATTTACTTGTGCCCATTTTTTACAAAATTCCAATCCGATGCTCAGAGAGAGAGTTATGAAAATTTTCCCATGATGACCTCTTTGAGATGAAATTCAGGAGCCTGAAAAAGCCCTAACTTCCACAGACTATATCTCCGAAACTATTGTGAAACAAGCTCTGAAATTTTGGGATGATATTCCTTGGGATTTCAGCTTCGCACTCTAAACATTTCAGCTTCTTAAACTTCGTAGAAAAAACGTGATAGCGAAAATTCCACGATGCCCTGTTTAGGTTAAATTCAGGAGCCTGCAAAAAGCCCTAACTTCCACAGATCATATTTCCAAAAATATTGCGAACCAAGATCTGAAATTTTGAGAAGACGTTCCTTAGGATTTCGGCTTCGCGCTCTAAAAATTTCATCTTTTGAACCTTTGTAGAAAAAATTTATAGCGAAAATTCCACGATGACCTGTTTAGAGCATCGAAACCCTAGAATCCAAAGCTCTGATACCAAATTTTGTGAAACCAACTCCAAAAATAGAAGAAAAGAGATCTAAACACCTTAGAAATAAGCCACTTCAAGGGAGCAACCTCCAATACATTACATGAATGAACAATTCTTGGATGATACAAATGAAAAAACCTCCTTTCTATATATAGGAGTCCATGGGGCCACAATGTAATCCTAGCTGACCTAACAATAATAATGTAAGGGCACAATAATAATAATATGGGGGTTATAGGGGTACAACAATAACAATAAGGGGGGCTACACTAACATAATAAGGGACTACACTATTAATATAGAGACTTAATAGATTTTTTATTACATGATTTATTTTTATTTTTTCAACTTATATGGAAAAACGGAAAAATGATTTTGATAGGAAAATATGACTTACAAAATTTTAATGATCATGATGCAGATATGGGACCAGTCAGACCAGAGGACTACCCAAGGCAGAAGCACTGCAGAGGTGAGGCGAATACTGAAAACCCAGGAACGACCCTTCATGCAGTACAAAGAAACTTGTAGAGTTTGACTTGCCAAGTCCCTATGGTCGCTATAGAGGAACTACTAGAGGCTATCCAAAGGCGGGTGGTAGGGTTACCATGAGACTGGGTGTGGTTATTCCACCCTGTAGCAACTTCCATTTTTTTCTATCGGAACACAAATGTTGGGCAGGGACCTTATATTTGATTAGATGACTATAATATTTTTTGATGATAGACATGATTAGGCATAAGCCCCAAAGTTTGTAGGACATGATGGTCGAGATTTTGTATATTTTGAACACTCTAATATATATATATATATATATATATATATATATATATATATATATATATATATATATATATACATAGCCATTTTGTATGATGGGATGTACCAAATGTACAATACTGAATGATGTTTTTGATATTTTTAAAGTAATGAATGATTAATATGCCGATCAAGTGCTTGATTAGCTAATTAGTTTTCCAACCAATTATCAGATCGAGGAATATGAATGAACATAATAAATCAAAATGAGCGTTGTAACAAACATACCCTAAAAAATAATCAATGCAAAAATGGGTCTCTAACACGATAGGATTTGTTTAATTGTGAAAACACCAGGTGTGAATCCAAGTAAACCACTAATGAATCAACACCAAAAGATATTTCCTCTGAGAGTAGGTTAACCACTGCAGTGTACTCTGCTACATTGCTCGAAGTAGGGCTAATGCAGATACCTCTTGAAACTAACAACTGACCGGTTGCACAGTGGATTACCCAAGCCACGGAAGCCAGGTTTCGGGTATGTCTACTAGCACCATCGGCAAAGCCAAAATGACTCATTTCATCCGATACTACCTACCAAAGAAAATCAAAACCTTCAAAACCACACCAAAAATCAAAACACAAATATGTACAAAAATACAATATATATAACAAAGCAAGTGCTAGGCCTAAGCCTAAGCATAATACTTTTTCAAATAGAACCCATTTCTGGGCTCCACCAACTCATTCCCATCAAAGTCAACCAAGGCATAAGCTCCTTTCTTCATGACCTTTTTGATGATAAAGGTGATATACCACATAGATTTGAACTTGCCTGCCCCCAAGGCATCCTTCTCTTGGGCATAAACCAATACAAGGTCACCTTCAGAGAAAACCATATGTTTTACCACCTTATCGTACTAAACATTCACCCATTTTTTATGCGCCTCATTCATCGTAGCTTCATCTCAGCACTGCTCATTGAGATGTTCTAAATGAATAAGGTGTTCTTCGAGAATAGAAATGTCAGGAAGAAGTTAAACAACTAACTTAATTGAAGGGATTTCACATTCAATAGGAAATATAGATTCCAATTCATAAGCTAGTTGAAACAGAGTGAAATCAGTTGCAGTCTTGACCGACATCCGGTATGCCCAAAGTGTAGGATATAGCGTGATATGCCAATTGGATCTAGCTTTATCAATTTTCCGCTGAATAATTGTCTTCAAATATTTGTTAACGACTTCAAATTGCCCATTGGCTTGAGGATAATAAGGAGATGAATGCTCCTGTTGAAAACCCAATTTCAGAGCCAATTTAGCCATCATGTTGTTCTGAAAATGACTACCATGGCTAGTGAAAATCTCTTTGGGGATACCAAAGAGAGAAATGACTTGATTGAAAAGGAACATGGCTGTTGTCTCACTGTAATTCCCAAAAGTGGGCATAGCCTCAACCCACTTCGTGAAGTAGTCTATAGCTACAATAATGTACTTGTGACCTTTAGCCGAAGGCGGTTTACAAGTATTATAATCAATACCCCACTTTGTGAAAGGACCAAAAATGATGACAGGAAAGAGCGGAGCTGGATGAGCGCGCATATTTCGAGTATAAACCTGACAAGGGTGACACTTTTTGACCGCTTCAATACAATATTTGAAAATCGAAGGCCAAAAGCATCCTGCACGCAAGATTTTTTTAGTTGTAGCAAGCCCAGATAAATGACCACCATAAGCTCCACTATGGCAATCATTCAGCACAACCTAAGCTTCTTTAAGAGTTAAACAGCGTCTACGGATCAAATTGACCCCGCAACGATATATAGTGTCACCGATGATCAAATAAATTTTGGTTAAGTGACGCAACTTTCGGCGCTCATATTTCAATAAAGCTATGGGAAACTTTGCAGTCTAGAGATAAAATATGAGATCTCCATACCAAGGATCCTATGAAGAGATGAGAAAAAGATGTTTTTTCAGGAAATTATTCTTCATAAACCATTTCTTCTCCATAGGGAAACTTAGAAATCAACTCCGCAAAAACTAATGATTTCTTGGACTTGGCAAACAAAAACTCAAGATCGAATTCCTACAAAATAAAAATCCATCAATTGTATTTTACCCCAATCACTCGCCTACTGAGAACAAATTTAAATGGATTGACTACTGCCAAAACATATGTTTTGCATAAGAGAATATAATGTTTGAGCCACTGAATGGTGTGAACAGCTACCAAATCAAGTTTCTCCATCAGAGAATACTGGAGTTCAGGACCTACCAAGCCTTGACTAAGGTAGTATATAACATGCTCAGAAAGAGTATCATCTTCCTGAAATAGAACCATACCAATGGTAGATTCTGCTACAGTGAGATACAAGAGGAAATCCTTGCTATAATCGAGTGGACTCATTAATGGAGCAGAGGTCAATGCCTTTTTCAAAGCATCGAATGAACGTTGAGCAAAGTCATCCCAAAATAAAGGGACTCCTTTCTTTAAAAACCTCATAAATCCCTTTGTAATCTCGGCATAATTCACGATGAATCTCCGTAGGAAATTAGCTTTTCCTTGCAGACTTTGAAGTTGACGAATCAAAGACAAGGGGGGCAACTGAAGTATTGCAGCAATCTTGAAGGGATCTACCCGAATCCACTACGTAGACACGATGAATCCCAACAACCAACCAGATGTGATAGTGAAAATGCATTTATTAGGGTTCAACTGAATTTTATAATATCAACATCATTCAAAAACTTGACGGAGGTGATAGGGATGATCAATTCTCTTGCGATAACAAGAAGCTAAATCATCCAAATATGCCTCAATGATATGTTTGATGTCGTGGAAGTCGTAAGATATAGCCCACTGAAAGGTAGCTCCAACATTTTTAAGGCCGAAAGGCATCTTCTTTTAAGAAAAGGTACCCCAGGGACAAATAAACGCAGTCTTATGCTGGTCTTCAGGACAGATAGTGATTTGATTATATCCCGAGAAACCGTCCATGAGGGAGAAAATCTCATTCCTCGCAAACTCATTGATGATCTGATCTATAAATGGTGTGGGGTAATTATCTTTAGGACATGCCTTATTTAGGTCCCTAAAATCGATGAAAACTCGGATCGTTCCTTGTTTCTTGTCCACGGGAATTGGATTTGAAACCCACTCGGTTAATGGAACGCGGTAAATCAAACCTGCCTTAAGCAGCTTCTCCACCTTGGCTTTGATAGTTGATGCCTTCCTAGGGTTGAATGGACGAATCTTCTGCTTGATAGGCTTAGCATTTTTGTATGTATTGATCTCATGTTGGACAATAGATTGATCTATACCAGGCATTTCCACATAAGACCAAGAAAAAACATCCCTAAATTCTTGAAAAAGATCGGTATAAGTCTGAACTTCTTCAGGGGATCATTTGGCTCCAATGAAGATGTTCTCAATAATGTTTGGATTTATGGAGATTTTCACCGGGGTAGTAGCAGAACTGACAGCCATGTTCCCTTCAGAAAATACCTGTGTTGGTGCTAAAGGGTTCAAGACTGGGTCAACAGGACCAGAATACTGAAGGCTAGAGAAAATTGATTCAACTTCTCGCAAGTCTTGTAGAAAATAAGACCGATGATGCACATCATCCCACGATCTCTCTATGCCATTCATTGCTTCGAGGATGGCCTCTTCAGATAGAAGAGTGGTATCAAGGCAATCCTGAGCAAAAGATGAACTAAGATTCCAAGCCAGAGCCACATCTCCATCCAATTCTTCCTGTGAAAAAGAAACTGGCATGGAATCTGTAGAGTCAACAATAGATCTATAAGCAATCGCAGTTGCAGACATAGGAAATTCCATTCCTCGCACTTGGCCTTCTGCTAATGTGGAGGTAGGAGAAGGTAAGGTCCAAGGTTCTGAAAAATAGTGAGTTCAGAAGAACTCTCTCTAAGTAGGAATCCTGGAGGATGAAATAGCATTGATATGAACTGAAGGAGGCAGAAAATCAAAAGTACCCATCAAGGATGTATACATTCCAACCCCCAAATTCTCAATAGGTGGCTTGCTATCATTCACCAAGGGAGCAGTCGAGTCAGAAGATGGATTCGGATCTATAGGAGAACAATCCAACTGATCAACTGTGACAATTCTCCCTTCGTGAGGGAAAAAATAATATGAAATAATTAAGATGCAATAGCATCCATCTCATAGATCCAGTTTTGCCCCAACAGAAGGTTATAATCTAAGCTTGCATTAACTATCTCAACTTCGATATTGACATTTTTATCCCGCAACACAGATGGGTAAAGCTAGAACAATTCCATGCGGTCTGTGAGAATGACCATAAAACATAGTCAAAAGAGTGGCTAAAGGAACAGTTGAAGGAGATCCAATAGCCTTCTAGCATGAAAGAGACATTAGACACATGGAAGCACCCTCATCAACAACCGTTCGTAAAATATTAAATTTCTGGTATGTTGACTTGATATGGAAAGCCATATGGTGAGGAAGAATCTTTTTAAAATTCCACATATCAAATGTGATAATCAGATAATTCTTTGGATCAATAGCTCCAATGGCAATGAGAAATGCACTCCTTTATGCAGGACATGACTGGAGTACCTCTAACGCAGACATGGCACAAGGACTTTGAGCCAAATCTTCTACAATCGAGTAGTTTTGGGCAGCCTTGGGATTAGGATTGATCTTCATATGCTTTGTAGACCCTTTCAGAATCTGAGGTATAGGCTCAACTACAGGCCTCTCTATATGGAGTGGCTCAACATTATTAGGATCACCCTCAGCTTTTTAAGACTCAGCTTCGCCATAATCATGAGATCTCGTAGCGATATCTGCGTGAGCACTCATCATGTATATGTTTGATGGATTTTCCCCTTCCTGGTTGCCCCCAGAGGGAGTCCCAGTATTTGCATTCGTGCCAGCAAGTAATTGTTGCCCTTGGGGAAAAGGGCTTGTCAGCACAACCTGGGAACTAGAATAACCCTGTTGAGCTAACAAGCGTTGCACATCTTGAATTTTAGGGCAGAGGTGAGTAATATGGTCTCTAGTACACAACTTGTATGGAAACTTAACTTTATTTTTATTATCCTTCTTACCCTCTCCAACATGATCTTCAGATTTGTTTGCATTCCCCTTCCCATCCTTATCCTTTTTCTTATTATTTCGTCCCTTCTTCTTCCCATAGGATTGTTGATTTCCTTTGGGGTTATAAGTTTGAACAACATTAATTGACAAGGGTTGCAAAGGAGTTTACACTGAAGGCACAACCTGCCCAGAAGGAGCAGATTATATAGACAACTGCTGCAATTGATTTAGCAGATTAGTCGTACCGCTATTGATCGAACTGATAAGCCCATCACCATGAGGACCAGGCATTAGGGGAATTTTGAGGTTTAAAATGGGCCTCCTAAGAAAAATGTACAAAAAAAAATAAAATTTATAAGAACCAATAGGATTCAAGATAATGATGTCAGCCATGGGGGATGATTCACCATTTTTTAAGTAAGAGGGTAAAAATATTAAAAAATAATAAAATAATAAAAAAAAAAAAAAAAATAATAAAATAATAAAACTACTTTTTCAACTCATATTTTCAACTTATCTCCCAAATTTTTTACTCAAATTTCAAGCGGGAGTACTCGTTGGAAGAAAAATTTAATTCCTCATCCAAGGAGTACCCATGTTGCATACTTTCGATGGACCCTGCTACAAGAAAAATGAGAAATACATAATAAAAAAAAACGTGATTACAATCACGTTTTTCATGTTTTTCTATACCACTGTGGTTTCGAACGCAACAGAGAGTGATCCTCCATCTGGGCTTGCTTTTTCTGCGGGTCGTCCTGGTGTTAGTGTCAATTTAGAGAGGAGTGCTCCACTCATCTCTAGAGTCTTGTTTCCAGTAGAAGAAGTTGAAGTAGAGGAAGTTCCTCAACCTCCTGAGTCCCTTCCATCTCCTCTTCCTGCTAGTTTTCCTGATGTCCTTTTGTACATCGGGCTTGAGTCTCAAATACTGGTAGTCCTTTTCCGTCATATCCCCACGACTAGGAACACAGTTTCAACTATGAGCACTGCAAGTGTTCATACTCCTCTTTCAGTTGAAGGAGGAGGAACTATTGCCATATCGACCATCACTTCTAGTGTTGTTGTGCTTTCCTCTACTTCTACTCCATGTTTTAGTGGAAACACCCAAGCACATGCTTCTCAATCTGGCCCCTTTTATTTTAGAATTCCCTCTAATGGAATTCCTTATTTATCCTTTTTTGTTGTCTCAACTATTTCCTCGCCCATACCTTCTATGGCTAGTGGATCAACTTCATTTCAAGGGTTCCCCTTTGGAAGTGGGCATATCCCTCATTCGTACCCTTCCTTGAGATCCATGCCCTTCACCTCTCAGAATCAAGGTTTTTTAGGGGGTCAAGGCTCTAATGTTTTTTCGGGATGGAACCCTGCTTTTATAGCATTAGGAGCAGGGAGTCAGTTTTTTTCTCTTCAGCAAGGGAGTGTTCCTTTCCCTTCAATGGGTACTTCTTAGGATTTTTCTCCATTTCCAAATTCTTGGAACCCTTACCAAGGGGTTTCATCTTCATTCAATACCTCGGTTGGAGGGAATGTTCCTGTTTATAGTAACCCTATGTTGGGAGGGGGTCCTTCTCCGAATTCTAGGTCACAAGGTTTTTCCTATGGTTCAACATTTTCTACGAACAACATCTGGAAACCTGGTGCCTCAACAAATCCAAGTTATTCTTTTCAGAATGTCAAGAATACTTCCTATGGGGGATGGAATTCCCAGGCTCCGCCACACTTACCATTTCTGGGAACATTAAACTTTCCAGATCTATCGAAATTAACTAACGGTCTTGTCCAATATATTCTAGGTTGGCCTCCCGTCTCCAAAAAACTGGCCTCAAACATTCCAAAGTTTGAAGGGAATACTGGTGAGGATCTGGCAGATCATGTCACCACTTTCCATTTATGGTGCTCGTCGAACTCCTTTATCAACGATTCAATTAGGTTGATATTATTCAACAAAACTTAACTGGAAATGTGGCAAAATGGTACATCGAGCTGACTGGAGGCAATTTTTCTACTTTTGGAGAGTTGGCTACAATGTTCTTAAACCATTTTCAATTACATGTCTGTTATGACGCCAAGACTAACCTCCTGGCCAATTTTTAGCATGACAAAGAAACTCACATTTTTTATCACATTTATGGATGGAGAAGAAGGAAGAGGCTTATTAAAGCCCAAATCTCAAATGAATTCCTTCCTGAATGGTTTTTGAAATCTCTACAGCCAGAAATCTCAAAAAATGTATCCCTTTCAGGGTTATTTTCTGAAGAGTAGGGTATTTTTAGGGCTTAGTAGCTAGAACTTATTTATTCTCAATCTAGAGTCCTTAATAAAATTTTGTTGGAGCATCTGAAAGGGAAACCCTAAAAGGAGGTTGACCCACTAGCCATAGAAAAAATTGGTGTGGAGACAGTTGCAGCGACAGTGAGAGGAACTGAAGGAATATAACTAGAAGGCATTCCAAAATAAAAGAGACCAGAATGGGAAGCAAATTCTTGGGTGCCCCCACTCATCAACAGAATGGAGGTAGAGTCAAAAATTGTCGCACTGGGAGTGATAGTGGAAATAGCAATATTACCTCCTCCCTCAACCGAAAGAGTAGTATGCACACTCAAAGTTCTCATAGCCTAATATGTGTTCCTAGTTGTGTCCATCGGAAGAAAAGAAGGAGAAATATGAGGGCTAGCCGGTCTCTAAGACGGAGGCCCAACATACAAAATAACATCCAGAAAACTAGCAAGAAGAGGATAGGAAGGAGTAACAGGAGGTTCAAGAATTTCTTCCACCTCAACTTCTTCTTCCAAAAAGATGACTCAAGAGATGAGGGGAGTACTCCTCTCTATATCACCACTAGTACAAGGACCACCCACACAAACAATATCCCCAAGAGAAGGATCACTCTCTGATGCGTTTGCGACTACTGGATGAAAATAATTAGAAGAATTGTCGCTATTCCTTCTTGAAGAAGGCTCGGCACATGCAAGAGAAATCCCATGAATCCTCCTCGATCGACGAACTGATCGGTCAGCCACTTTTAATAAGTATGATATTTTATGATAGACTCAAAAAATTACAAAGCTATGGAAATCTAGGAGCAAATAGCACTCTCTAAAAAAATTTCCCTAAGGTACCACAATCAAGCAGCCTTTAGGTATTTATGCTCTGGGTTATTGGGACTAGACACCAAAATACAAGAAATCGAATAATAGGACCTTCCGAGAATAGTCTAGGGTAATTATGCCCGAGGCCTACTAGTGAAGGTAACATAAACAATTATGTGGACCTCCTAACAAAATCCTTTGCTGGTGCAAGTACTCGAGCTTCGCAAGGGCACCCTCTAGAAGTACTAATGAGAGTCATGCAACGTCTGCCTCAGGTACCACGAGTATTCCCCCCCACCCCCCCGCAAACACCTATGTGATACCTAGGAATAAAAACTATGGACACGAGTTCGTATCGGTAGCCGGGCAGAACGGTCTTAGGTTAGGATCCAACAAATACGAGAGGGGTCATCTCTCTTATCTACCTTCGCTAGCCCTCGCGCTTAACTCTCTGGAGGTATAGCTTTCCCAGTCCACTTAATGAGGCTAGATTTCACTCATTAATCAACTTCATTGTTTGAAAGTTCGATTGGCCTTGGATATTTAACTCTCCACTCACCTATTCTAAGGCCCTATGACCTAGACTAGTTGGTGTATATTAAAGACAACTCAAAAAATTCTAGTTCATTTTAATTAAGCGCATGATTTTAAATGTTGTTATTTTTAAGTCAAGGGTAAATGGAGAACACAACTTGTGATGTTTTGACGCAAAATAGAAATCAATTGAAACCTGCTACATGCATATGCAAATTTTTCTTCGATGAAAGAGATTTCTACTTGGGTTCTAGAAAACAACTAAAAAGAAAGAAATTTTTCTTTTCTTTTAAAAATCATGCTCACACAGTTTAGAAGCTATCAAAAGACTAAATATGCTTATCAGTTTAACTACACTAATGCAAAAATACCAATTACAAATGTCGTTTCTTGGACTACTCACAAAGGGAAGCAAATGAGTTTTTCAATAAGACTGTTCTGATCACTTTGACACAAAAGAAGAGACAAGACAAAACAAGAACTTCTTTGCATAAAAATTCCGAATACAACTTGATACAGAAGATACAAGCCCAGTACCAAACTTATCTCAACACCAAGAAATCGGACCAAGATTACAAACTAAAAAAATGCTCCAAAAAGAAAGAAAACCATGAAATGAAAATCAAAAGCAAAAGAAACAAAAAACACAAATGTTTTTTTAGCCTTTAACTTTTTAAGGAGACAACAAAAAGTATTTTAGAAAATCATAAACTACCAAGGCTCCAAATCAGCAAACTGAGCCAACAAGAAACTCCAAATTCCTTAAGCCAAGAAAGTCATTTTCATGATGGGACTCAAATAAGTGGAATGAAGTAACTAACTCAAGACAATGATTCGAAACAACATCATAAAACTCCAACAAACAGAAACCAAGAAGACAAATTCAAAATTTTCTACAAAAGTTGATCTCAAGAACCAAGAAAACCAAACAAGCCAACAAGCCAAAAACAAGAAATTGAAGTGAAAACAAGGCCAAGCATGAATTTACTGACACAAATTCACTATTCTGAAATGTCAGGCCAACCAAGAACCTCAGAAAGAAGTCTCGGTGCAACAACCACAACTGCAACTTCACCAAACAAGGCAAAACCTAGGTTCACTAGGTTTTCAAGAAAGAAAGGGAGAAATTGATACACATCAATGAGAAACAATATCCAGACATACAAGAGGTTCTACAAGAGTGATCAAAAGGAGGCAGAAAGAACTTACAGGATCCCAAAAATCAATTTTTGATTTTTAGCTGGCCATATGGGGGTAAGTTTTGTGCAACCTGCATGTATATGTGTTTATGTCAAAGGAAAAACGCGTATACACGGGTTTCTTTGTAAAAAAATAGATGTGTAAGCGACTGTGTGCACTAGAAGCGGCATATAGAAAAGACAACAAGGAAAAATAAAAAATCCAAGCCTGATCCTGAAGATTAGGGTTTTTGCCTGGATGGATACATAACCAAGAAGACTAGGGAAGTGATCAAATCAACCAAGGAACCTAAAATCCATAGAAAACAACCCAAACAGGGAAATATTACAATGATGTAATCCCCAGGGGAGTCGCCAATTCTATTGCAAGAAAAACTACCCTAAGGTCTAGGTTGAGGGTCCTAATAGAGTGAAAGG
The DNA here is from genome assembly GCA_034641835.2 of Pinus albicaulis. Lineage (NCBI taxonomy): Eukaryota > Viridiplantae > Streptophyta > Pinopsida > Pinales > Pinaceae > Pinus > Pinus albicaulis. Next base: position 345,708,723 of record CM076584.1, on the reverse strand, counting down.
CATACAATAACAAGAAGCAATCAAATTAAAGGTCCTAATGCTTAAACTAGTAAACTAGGGAGAGGTGACCTTACCCGTATGTCCTATGCTTGAGGTTGTTCCCGCGGGGTGAAAACCCTCTGCTTATCCACGTGCTTCGAAACCTACAACTCACTCAAGAACAAGCACATAGACTAGTTATACAACATATATATCCTAGATTTCAGTATGTTAGATCATATAAACTCATAAAAGATAACATGAAATAAACATTTATAAGAACATTAACATGTATAAGAAACATATAAGTTCATGACATTAGGAATGGGACAAATATTTTTTTGTTGTTGTATGTAAAAGAAATGCAGAGATATCACCTGAAATCAGCCACGGCTCCAAGTGAAACCATCCTCTGGATCCGTCCAGCCCAAGCCTCAATAATCTTCTTCCATAAAAGGTGCACAAGGGTGCCACATAAAGGAGGTGAACATCTCAATGAAGGAAACAAGGGTTTCATTAACCTGGGAAGTGAAAGAGGCACAAGGATAATCAGACTTGATCTACGCTATAACAGGCTATAGTATCAATTCCTTTCTCTCTCCTCCCTTAGGCCTTCCCAATGAGGTGTATTTATACTTCCTCAAATCAGTTTTTTAGTTGGGAAACAGTTTGGCCACGGGCTGGTGTAGGTGGGCTTCAGGTAAAACTCATAAACCCCGCCCAATTAATAGGGATATTATATATTTTTTTAAATTTTAAATTGTATACATGGGTCAGATATGAGTGGACCCATGTCTTCACACGCGTAAGATAGGGCAGAGTCACGTATGAAATTCAAAATAATTATTTTTAATAAAATGAGAAAGTTTGAATGGAAAGGGCTACCCAAGGCCAATATATAGATCATTAAATATATAAAGGTGATAAATGATGCTATAACAACATCCTCATTCACTGATGTTTCTCCTAGTCATAATATCACTCCTTCCACTTCTTTTTCAAGTAGCATAGTCACTGCCATTATGGTTGGAGTTCCCCCTCCTATAGGTCCAGCTAGGTATGGTCCTCTTGTCCTACTTTCCATACTCCATGACCTTCCAGATGGGTATTCCACTAGAATTAAAACTTTTGGGGTGAACAAGATATTACAGTTGAGCAACATGTTGACCAGTTTAATGATTTTGTTGACTTAGAATAAGTGGATGACGAAGATGTAAAAATGAGACTGTTTGTGCAAATTTTCATAGGTGAAGTGAGAAAATGGTTCAAATATTTAGCCCTAGGAAGTTTACATAATCGGGACCAATTATAAGACAACTTTTTGACAAAGTGGGGAATTAAAGTGAACCATGTTCAAGCCTTGAATGAATATAATAATTTGAAAAAATCCACAAATAAGCCAGTTCATGACTTTGCTAAAAGATTCAATAAGGTTTCAATTATATCCCCACAAACATTATACCTCCCCTAGGAGCTTCCAAATTTCATTATGCTAAAGCCTTTGACTATGATTTCTCAATTTTACTAAGAGAGAGAGAATTTTCCTCTTTAACTGACATGCAAAATGATTCTGTAAAGTTTTAAGTAAATATGGTTGTAGAAAAGAGGTCCAAAATGGGAAAATATAGATTAAAATAAGAAGAAAAACCTTCCTCATATTTGGATGTAAAATTTTATACCATGATGAAAACTATGGAGAGGCTTATGGATAGTCTTTCTCTTGGTAATAATCCTCTACCTGTTGCACAACAAGAAACACAGATTATAAATCCTAAGTTTAGAAGGCCTCAAAATCAACAGAGACCAAGGGACAATAGAAACCAATCTGATCAACAAATTAGAAGACATCATTCATTGTTTGGATTAGGATGTGTCAGGGATGTTCTTAACCAAATAAGAACATGATGAATCTAGCCATGGCATAGGGAATCATGAAGATGAGAAGAAATCTGATTATTTGAAAGGCTACCATCATGCTACCTTTGAGATGAAAAAACACTATAACTTGAGGAATATAAATGCTCCAATTACATCCAATAAAGGTCATCCAAAGAAATATGCTCCAAAGCCAGTTGAATAGAAGAAAGGCACACCACCACATGGTAAAGAGATTGAAAAAACACCACAGGTTTTCAATCTAGAAAATGAGATTTCTAAGATCAAAATTGTTATCCCTTTTGGTGAAATCATTAAGGTCACTAAGTATAGGAGCCAAATTTTCAAAATGCTTAACACTCAGCTTGGACATTCTGACATTCTAAATCTGCAAGAGGATAATCCTACTATCTTTCTAGGACCAAGAGTGGAAGATGAGAAAAATGAAGAAGTTATACCTTTCTATGTGAGTCTGAACATTCATGACATGACTTTACATAATGCTATGTTAGATTCAGGGGCCTCCCATAACTTAATGCCTAAGGTGATCATGGAAAGAATGGGTTTAGACATAACCAGACCTTACAAAGACTTGTTTTCTTTTTATTCCAAAATATTTCAGTGTATTGGTCTCATTAAGGATGTGGTTGTTGTTTTAGCTCAAGTGCCTACTAAAACAATGTTAATGGATATTTTTTTGGCTGACATTCCTCCAAAATTTGGTATGCTTTTATCTAGATCATGGGCTGCTAAAATTAAAGGATCTATGTAGATGGACATGACTTATGCCACTATTCAAGTCTTTGGTGAGTAAATAAGGTTGTACATGGAATCTAGGATGGCCTATATGGTTAGTATAAAATATAAACCACAAAAATTTCCAACTTATGAAGTAGAGACTGGGTTGGGGTCTTCCATTTTGTTCAATGAGGTCACTAATGAGATAGAAAATCAGAAAATTGAAAAAAATCAGCAAGCAAAATTTCAGTAGTTTGAGGAGGTAAATGAAATTTTGGTGGCGTATTCACTTTGATGGCACTACTGGAAGAGAAGAAGCTGGTGCAAGTATTTGGATTACCAACCCTAGCGATGAGAGTAAGTTTTATTCTTACAATTGAAATTTGATTTTACAAACAACATGGCTGAATATGAGGCTTTATTTTTGGGTCTAGAAGCCTTGAAAGGTTTAGGTGCCAAGGAAATTTCAATTTGTGGTGATTCTGAAATAGTAATCATGCAAGTAGAAGGATATTATCAAACTAAAGATGTCAGAATGAGGGCTTATAGAAATTTGATCCTTGATTTTCTTGAAAATTTCAAAGAACATATTTTCACCATCAAATCTAGAAACCAGAATTTTGTGGAAAATTATTGGGACACTTAATATCAAAATAAGGAATAATGATTGATCCAAGTACGCTTGCTTCCATACAAAATATATATTTACCAAGAAACAGAAAAGAGATTCAATCCTTTTTAGGCAAGGTAAATTTTGTTAGGAGATTCATTCCTAATTTTGCAAAAATTTTCAAGCATATTACTAGGATGATTAGGAATTATTATGATATTAAATGGACATTAGATGAAAAAAATTCTTTTGAATAGATCAATAAGGCCCTCACCCAAGCCCCGGTGCTCATAAGTTCTGATTTTTCTAAGGATTTTCTGGTTTTTAACTTTTATTCCGAACATACAATTGTTGGAGTGTTATTGTAGAAGAGGCAGCAAGGTAATGAGCAACCCGTTTATTTCTTCAATAGGACACTTACAAATTATGAGATAAAGTACAGTATTATGGATAAACAATCATATGATTTAGTGAAGGCACTTAAATATTTCAAAATCTGTATTGTACATTCTCATACTGTAGCTTGTGTGCCTAATTCTATGGTGAAAGACATACTAACTCAAGCTGATCAGGATGGAAAAAGAGGTAAGTGGATTTCCACCTTGTTGGAGTATGATATGGATATTAGGCCTACTAAGTTGGTAAAGGGTTAGGGGCTAGCGAAATTGATGGCACAATCAAATTTTGATTGTCAAGATATGAATTTCATTGCATATTTTGTAGAAGTTGTTGAAGGGGAGGAGTTGATTCCTGTAGAGGAAAATTTCCTTATGTTTGAATGGTATAGGGTTGTAATTTTTGTTTTGCACCATCACAAGGCTCCTCTTGATTTAACCAAGTCCAATTCTAGATTATTAAAGCTAAAGCCTCTAAGGTATTACATTCTGAACAAGAATTTATATTAGAGAGATATCAGTCAGAAACTCTTGAACTTCTTGTTAGAAGATGAAGCTAAGAGGGTAATTGATGAGTTTCATAAGGGTGATTGTGGAGTTCATCATTATTGGAAAGCTACAAAAAACAAGATACTCAGAGTAGGGTACTATTGGCCTTTTATGTTCAAATACATCTACAAAAATATTGATGCATGTCATGAGTGCCAAATTTTTTATGGAAAAAATAAGCTAATGCCTTTACCTATAAAACCAATATATGTAGAAGCTCCTTTCCAGCAATGGGGATTATATTGTATTAGCGAGATACACCCTGCATCCTCAGTCCAACATCGGTGGATCTTAAGAGCCACTGATTACTTCACCAAGTGAATTGAAGTTGCCCCTACAAGGTAAGCTATGGACTCATTCATTATTCATTTTCTAGAAAATAATATTTAATCAAGGTTCAGTTGTCCCGTGAAAACTATTACTAAAAGTTCTCAATATTTCAAGTCTAATAAATTAATTAGTTTCTATAATCAATATCATATTACTCTTGGTCACTCCAAAGCATATTACCCTCAAGGTAATGGCTTGGTTGAGTCATCAAATAAAAGCATAGTCAGAATCATCAAGAAGGTTTTGCAAGAAAACAAAAGGTCATGGAATTTGAAGTTAAAATTTTCTTTATGGGCTGAGAGAATTTGTACTAAGAGGTCTATACATACATCTCCTTATGAGCTGGTATATGGAACCGAAGTAATATTTACAAACTCCCATGGAGTTATAGTGATGAAGTTACTGCAGGGGTTGGAAGAAAAACCAAATGCAATCCAAGGAAGGATAAATCAGCTCATTACTCTGCAGGAAAAAAAGGAGGAAGTGTAGAATGATCATCAGCAGTCACAAAATAGATTCAAAAATAATTTTGACAAGAAGACCAAGGATTAAAACTTCAAAGTTCAAGATGTGGTTTTGAAATGGGAGGATAGGATTGAAGATCAAGGGAATCATGGAAAGTTTAAGAATATCTAGAAAGGGCCCTATATGATAGCAACATATCACAGGAACAACACATTCTTACTTCAATAAATGAATGGGCAGCTGTGTGAAGGAGGACCTATCAAAGGAATATTTCTAAAACACTACTCTTCCTAATTCATTATTTTGAAATACATATCATCTTATATATTCCATTCTCTGTTATTTTGTTTGCAAATAAAGGTGATATTATCATCAAGTTTGAGCTCGAGAAGAAGCCCATAAAATCTCTAAGAAGACGTCATCAAATTCATAATTTTATGTTTCCAAGTAAGGCACTGGAGCTGTTGGTTATTTACTGCACCTCAACAGCGCAGCATCCCCAATGGAGCCATTGTTATCCTTGATAACAAATAGTTTGGTCTTGGTTTGTCTTAGGTTAGCTAGGTTAGGTAACTAGGATCAAATAAGGTCATGAAATTCATTAAATTTCAAATTTTGTATATGGTTTAAGGAGGTAAAAATGGTAATTGGTTATGTAATTAAGGTTTAATCAAAGTAAAAGTAAAAAAATATGTTTTCATGGGCTAAAAGAGTAATTTTATGACACTTGGAAACATTTTCTAGAGCCCGCAACGTTTTCAGTGTAAAACATTCTATATTTGCTATGGACTTGTCTGAAAGTTCCATAGCGAATTTTCCCTCCAACTAACTGAAAATGCTATGAACTCCATATTTTCTGCTAATGGTGGGGTAATAAGTATCTTGTCATCCTTTCAGTTGTTAGAACACATTTTCTCATCATAGCACATTTATGTTATGTGTCATCTTTTGTCATGTTACATGCGTGATAATAATCATGCCTTCCATCATTTCATTTTCCCTCTCATATCTCTTTCCTAATTTAGCCTAATCCTTCATTCGAACAACAACGCTTTTCATTTCATCCTTGTAAGTTGTTTAATCCTTTTTCCAACAGTCTTCACTTTTGTTTTTTGTCTAGTAATTGTCTTAGGCTAGCTATTACCTCTATCAAGGAATTCGCTTGTTGTCTTAGATAATTTTTTAGGTGTAAAAGTTTGAAGCTGATCAGCGTTGTATTAGAAGGCATGGATTCACATAAAAATCCAAATAAAGGTGGCTCTGTAGTCATATACGATCCCATGGACATGAATCTGATTGCAGACGACCCTAGATTCTCACAAGCCTTCACAAATGCAGGTTGTTAGAGTTTTTTCCAAAAAATGAAGGGATATCATGCACAGGTGTCTAAGGATTTCATTGTAAAATTCATTGGTACAACTTCAAAGGTGGGCATCCTCAATTTTACTGTTTCTCCTGAGACCATTTCACAGGAAACTTAGATTCCAAGGTTTGGAGAAGAGTGGTTCAAGGCAACAAAGTTCAAGCTTCAAAATTGTTATGAATTTCTGAAGCAGGAGCACATAGGCATTGACATGATCTCGAGCATCTCCAATAATTTTCTTAAGAACAAGTAATCAAAGTTGTTGATGGTGATTCAGAAATATTTTACTTGTGAAGGTAGATTCCACATGATATACCAATACCACTTCAAACTATTTCTTCATTTCATAGGTAAACAACCTCTTGATCTACAATTATTTCTATTCATAAGTTTAGGAAAAATGGCTGACAAGGTGCAAGCTATAACTGAGATGAGTGATACTTCTATTTTTCATCATGGTTTTATCAAATTGTTAGTTATGGAGGAGTTGAAGAAGTTGAACAGGGATTGGGATACTTTTCTATTTTTGAATGGGTATGAGGTAGATGTCCTCACTCCAATAAATAAACCTAGGTCAAAGACATGAACCAAGAGCTAAAACAAACGTAGAACCTAAGGTGGAGGTGCAGCCCATGGTGGAACCAATAGAGGTAGAGATTTATCAGTTGCAGGAGATAGTGGTACCTCAAAAAACCACTACCAGTAGTAAAGTCAAAACTGATACAAGAGCTCATAGAAGAATCACTAGAAGTCAGATAGAGGGGAAGGCAAGCTTGAAGACATCTTGTAGGAAATTGATATTGAAGAAACTCTTGTGGTGAAGCTTGTAGAGGTTAAAGGAGAAAAAATGAAGAAAAAGGGTCTTAAAGCTAAGAAGCTAGATTTTTCCAGTGAAGATTCAAGATTTTTTTTTAAACCTAGGAAGCCACTCACTAGGTCACAACTATCAAAGGGAGAAAAATCTGATAAAATTCATAAAGAACTAGAAAAGAAGAAACAACCAGCAAGGGAAGAAATCATAGAGCTATCTCGAAGCAGAGGTGATCAAGACAAGGAAAGGCAAATAAAAGGTTCAAGAAAAGTCTGAATTGGAGCTTCTAAGAGAAAAAATTAAGGAAGCTAGGGAAGAGGTTTTAAAATATAAACTAGATTTAGCAGGTTTTAAAAAGGAGAGGAACAAGCTCACAAACTTCAAAAAATAAGTGAGCATAAAAATTGATTTTTATGATGAGGTTGCAGAAAGTTCAAGGAAGATGCTGAGAATAAAATTACCACTGCACAGGATGTTTAAACATACCTTTAGGAGAAACAAGTGGTTGCAGTCAAAAATAAGGAAGCTACAAGGTGAAGTCAAAGAATTAGAAATCAAAATGGAGATGGTGCAAACAAAATTGAAGAAAAAGGGTTTGAAGATGATTGTAATGGATGATCTTGTTGCCCCTTGGAAGATAGTAAGACACAATTTTGGCCATTTTTGTCTTAGGATACTATATAAAGTCAGTTAGAGAGATGAAAACATGTTTTTTGGAGATAAGGAGTAAAAATTGCAAACTCTTGAGAATTCAGGCAAGTTCGTAGCGAGCTCCATGCTTAAAGATGATTTTTCGCTACGAACGCATTGTAGAATGATTTGAGGTAAAATTTCCAAAATATATCATGACAGGGGTGAATAAAAACATGTGTTTACCTTATTTTACCTAATGAAGACCCTCCAACTGGAAGCAAAGTCATAAAAAGTGCAAAAGCGGCTGAAATGAAAACGCTACAAAAACTACGCTACGAACTTTCCTTAAAATACTATGTTTTTACATCGAGCTAAAGTTTTGGTATTTTTGTAGCACTTAATGTATTTAGGGGAGTAGATGATTCACCAGAAGAGGTTGAAGAGTATCATTGAGACACCTATTGATTAAGGCCACTCAGCAAAAGGATGATATGGCTGCCAGCTCACCATTTTTACCACCTCACCAACACACAACTCATCCTCAAATTAAAAATATCAGAGCCTAAATTATAGCATGACAGTTTGCCACATGATCACAGTTGTTGCCACCTTAGACAAAGTTGTTTGGTTCAATAAGCATCATTATTATGGGTTATTTAAAAAAAAATTGATGAAATTAATAGTGATAGAGTCCTTTTAGTTTACAAACTCTTTCCAACATAATTATCTATATTTTACCTCAATGTAATGAATTCATTTTTGGATTAGAACTCTACATCAGTTTCGAGATTCTAGCCCAGGTGGCAGACCTATGTAAAAGTTTTTCACTCTATAAATAGAGGAGCTTTGGATTTAGAGGGGGTTTATGGATGTAATGACCAAAGCACCTATTGTAATATTTTTCTACTCAGTTAATATACAGTTGTAGAAAACTTTTGTTCAGACTTGATATTGTGTTTTAGTTCTTATGTATTTGTGTCCTTTATATTTTTAATGTTATCTCAGCTTACTCTTACACAATTACTTGTAATTCATAGATTATTATGCTCCAACTTACTTTATGTATCTAGTTTGTTGTCAGAATTGTTCTATAAGCACTCATGTGCCTCAACTTCCATGAATGATACTTTTGTGTAATTGAATTCCCATTCTGACTTAATGCCCGATGGTAGCCCTCACACATATTTCACTTGCAAAAAATCATTGAAAATACATTTGAGAGTTAGCCATATTCGTTTTAAATCTTGTTTATTGAATATCATATCTTTTCTTCAGAGAGTCCTCTCTAGTTGGAAGGGCTAACTTAAAACCCTAAGTGGTTTGTAATAGTTACACTAAATTGACTATTGAGCAGCCCAATTAGTCTCAGTTTAGTGATAACACTGCAATTCTTATGTACAAATAGAGTCACATTTTGATTGAATTTTTTTAGACTATAAATGCAATTTGCGACCTCTAGTAGCCAAATCGCACTCCAAGTTTACTAGATAGGTCATCGTCTTAATTTCTATTTAAAGTCACAAGAATAGATAATAATATTATGGCTTGTAGATGCACATTGTAGCCTCATCTTATTCACAGTTCCAGGTTGCAACACAAGTCACACCATTTGGACCTAGTCTTACTAAGTTATTTTGTTAATCATTGCAACCTCCAATATGTTGAATAATTCTTATAATGATTGATCATGAATTATTATACCAACATAGCTACTACATCCCTAATGAAATGCTTCCCCTAGGCACCTATAATGATATTAAGACAACCAAATATTAGAAAATATAAAATCTCATAGTCGCCTACATGGTGCTCCCATTCATTAGTGATCAAATGACTCCACCACAACACAACGTATGCACCGTTTATAGAGAAATTGACCCATTTTGAGGTATTTTATACCTTCATACCCAACTTCTACAGCTCCCCATGTCTTGGCTTTGAGAATTTGTTGCATCGAATTCCACCGCCTACAGAGAACATGACTTGCCATAGATGTTTCCCATATTAATTACTAAGAGTTAGTCACAAATAGATTCTTAGGTGGGTACTAATATTGAAATATTTGACAAAAGGTCCAGTGTGACATCAACATTATTGTTGTATGTTGTATTTCCCAACTACAAGAGCGATCTGCGACTTGAAGGTGTGATTGTGACTTTAGCATAGTCATAGGTTCAATTCAAGCACGGGTCCCATTTGGTTGTGGCACTATAATATTATGGGTGAAATTTTAAAAATCAATTAGTTCCTAATAGGAATTTAGGTATAGATTTTCATTTCAGATGAAAAGTTCCAAGATGGTGGTTGACACGTCTTGTGCTTGGGAGTATGATTATTATGAATACTTGCCTAATGTAAACATACCATGAAAGTAGCAATGCAACAACATATGTTCCCCATACTTTTTATGGTCAAAGGTTCCAAGCTGGGAAAGTCCCAAAAAAGGAACATAAAATAATGGTGGTGCATTTCCACGCATTGAATAATACTTTAAGTTACAGAGTAATTCAGAACCCCTGATTTGCAGTCAATTTTGGAAGGGATCTAAAAATAACTCTTATATTTCATGGAATAACTAGTCAAACTGGATGTTTGTTGTTATGGTATGGATTATTTCATGAAATAATTTTGGTAACGCTTATTAGTCTTCCATTATTTTTTCTGACCTTTTTCGAAAGTCCTTGCTTGGGAATAGGTAAAGGACCATATTTATTTCCATTCTCTGACCCAAAAATACCCTACATGTATTTTTTTTAAGATGGTGAATTAGGATAAGCATCTCCATCTTTGCTAGCTCACTTCCTGGACACGAGTGACGTCTAGTACTAAATGGAAGAAACATATTCAGATTTGGAGACACCTGCACCTTTCCATAATAAATATCACAAGGTATAGATTCATTACTAGATACTTGTCACATTTCCTTAACTAGTGTAGTTTCTGGTTTATGTCGCCCACTCGTATCCACAATAATGAGATCATATTTTTTCGTTTTGAACCTTTCTACACCATCCTCAGCAATTTTATGAGATATATCTCTGTGTATCATAGGTTGCATTTGCACAGTCTAGGAGGAGGAGAGGGCACATATGGGAATTCACAAGCTCATAATGTGCTCTAAATTTGTCATTTTTGCTGGATCTAGTGAAGTCGCAGGTTCTGGTTATAAGTTTTTCGCAATTGCAAGTTTCAAAGTTAAGGCTTGAGCATGTGATTTGTGATTTTTCCTTTTTCATAAATTCATCATATATGTCAAGTCACACTCCTCATTCATCGAACATATGGAATTTTAAAATGCGACCTAGGCAAAATTTCATTTGTAAGTAATGGGTTCAAGTCAAAGATGGAAAATGCGACTTAGGCCAAGTCGCATTCACAAATGAAAATTAGAATTGTAAATTTGCTTGGTTGTCATCACCAATAGTGAAAACTTAGATTGTGACTTATGTTAAGGCTTGGAGATGCACCTTGGCTTCATCAACGTTGTTGTCCCATATTTTTTTATGGTAAGTGGTATCCAACAACACTTGTATATATTTGATATGATACCATGATTATTCAAAACACCAAAATCTGATACACCCAAAGCGTTGTAATTTGTTGTCTAACGCAATGTATTATGATTCCTAACGCATTGAAAAGTAATTCAACTTAGATTGTGACTTATTTTCAGGCTTGAAGATGCACCTTGGATTCATCAACGTTGTTGTCCCATTGTTTTTTTATGGTGAATTGTATCCAACGACACTTTTATATAGTTGATATGATACCATGATGATTCAAAACATGAAAATATGATACACCTAAAGCATTGAAATGTGTTGTCCATCAGGAACATCTTAGATGTTCCTATTTTTCCACCTCCGGGAGTATTAACAATCAACACTGAACTATTTCAGAGATTGAATGCAGGGGCATTTACTAGATATTTCACCTTCACAAGGAAGAATGAGATCCAGAGGCTACCTGGCCCTCTAGCAGACTCTACCAATAGAACATGTCAAGAGCTAATAATTCCCTTCAAGGAATTTCTGCAATAGCTACCCATGAGGACATTGTATAAGGAAGCCAATGTGAAAATAAGGCAATCCAATGCCGGGATTCCTTAGAACATCTCTGATAAAAACTCCCTGCAGAATATAAGCTCAAACAAATAACCTTAAGCAGGTTATTCAGATCTCCCACAAGAATCTTCAGTAGCATGAAAACTTCAACAAGTAGCAGCAGTGAAATAATGACTCATGGAATGTAAGAAGAGTGCAAATCTGATATATAATATTTAGCATCAAATGTAATACAAATCCCTTGAGTAAAATGCCTCTCAAGGTAAGCTCAAATCAGCCTCAAAAGGAAATGTACATGGAACAAGAGAATACATTGCTACATAAATCCAGCTATTCTATAACTGCGCAGTCCATAGGGGAAAATGACTGCAACTGATATACATATGATGATATAACATTGAGAGCTAAAATAAATATGGGGGAGCAAGATCTCAACCCCAGAAAACATTATTACCTCAATCCTCCAAGGGATTGGCTAGAATACATGAAAGACAAAAATACCGAGTTGCAGTGTAGCTGCTGCAACTCAAATAGAATACAACATGGGAGAAGGAAATAGATGTTGCAATAACAATGAAACCTCCTCCAATGATCTCCAAAATGAAGGGGCTGATCCCCTCACTGAAGAATGCACTCACTAGTGCACCAAATGAATTCCTCCAGCAAACTCTCTCTGAATATAACGCTATAAGAAGAAGGGACCACGTTGGGCATGAGAGAAACACATATGGCCTAATGCCAAATCTGCAATATGAGCTCCAGAAATCTCCTTTGCTGATATCCTAGAGAAAGATATGGCCTCTCCTCTACCGAACAACTCTGGAAGTGAGATGGTGAAGGTCCCTCACTGCAACACCATCAACTCCAGCGTTCTCTTGCTGCAAGAATAACGCAGTAGCTGTAGATGACTGCTTTGGCCTCAAGCCATGATGTGAGGAAGATGAATAACAATATCTCAATGGTCTCCCATGGAAGAGAATGGCATTCCTAAACAGGAATCCCTCTTGTGCTAAACAACAACAAGTTGAAGAGAGCTTCAACTTCGAATTCTATCTACAAAAATTATCTCCACAATGCTCTCCTTCATCTTTTATGCAATGTGTGCATGGACCCCACTCACATTAGTGTTTCTCTCATTTGAATTTCCCTCCACTCCAAGTACGCAATCTTCTTGTGCAAGCTTCCCCTCTTAGGGTACGTTGTTGACTTGGTCAACCATGGTCTAGCTTGCTTGCCTTTGGCCCCTTTTCACACTTGGGCTACTAACTTAAGCCACTTAAGTGAATTTTTTCACCTTAGGAGTGTTTATTATGTTGCTACATGGGTTCCCTCACCTATTTTATTCATTTTATTAAAATAAAAGCAAGATTAATGTGCCAAATACTTTATTGCAAAATTTGGGACATTACAGTCCTCCCCTCCCAAAACTTGCTTGTCCTCAAGCAAGAGCAAGGATGAACTGGAAAAATTCCTCCACTCAAGGCATGGATTCTGAAATATCCTCCTGTAGATCCTCCATCCTCAAGCAATAAACCAAAAAAATGAGTCACCCTCCAACTAGGCAACTCCTGAAAGAACTCCTCCACCTTGTGCTCATGAGAAATAGGTGGGCTGAATTTCTGAACTTGGTAAGCTTCATAGCCTACCCCACGCTGTCCTCTTCTCCACTCATGATGAATGTGGAGTAAGATCTGAACTTGGGCTGCAATAGTGTTGCCTTCAAGAGGCAAAATGAAGTCTAGATCCCCAAAATATCTCTCCTCCAACGCTGCAAATAAAGCTGGCCCAAATCATCTCATATGTGATGAGTTGGAATTCATCAACATATGGTATCCAGACAATCATATGGTCCACCTCATGGAAAAATTCATGGTTGAACATGGTGACCATATCTTCTTCCATACTCCCCTTGGAGCATGTGCTGCAAAGAAATGGAGGTCTTCTCTCCCAAAGGGCACATCCACCCAATGAGTCTCTCCCTCCTCATGATACATATGGAGCTGCTGTTGATATATCGCTGATATAAAATAGTCTTCAAGAGAGACCCAAGCCACCCCATCAATCATAAAAGCCATGAATGCCTCCTCCAAAATTTTGAACTCTCCAAATAACTCCTCCCACATGAAGGAAAGAGATGAAGCTTGGCAATCATGGGCTGCCCATTTATTCTCCTGAAACATACCACATGCAAATTAGGGAGAATCATACTCCCAATGGGCATCTTCAATTTATTTTCCTCCTTAAAAATGATGCTTCCTCTAAACAGTGTTCCATCAACAACATGTGGAAGCATAAGCTTGTGAGAGCAAGGAGGTGAAATTTGGTCCCATGCATGGAACCAGCGTAGGACATCATTGGCCTGCCTCAAAATAGAATGTAACAAGTGTCATTTCAGCCACTTTTTTTCTGCCACATTCATCCTGCAATATGTGATCATGAAAAACAATAAATTGGGTGCCAAAGGTGCACACCAAAACTATGTTGCTTTCCCCCACAAACCACTGCTAAAATAGCCATCATTTGCTGCAATGAACCATAATTACAACCAAACATAATGTACAAGAAAGGAGGACCCTCCTTGATACAACTTTCTGATCATAAAGGTGGAGAGTGTAGGTCACAAAGCAAATGGTTACCTCCCTCATCATGTACTTTGGCCTTTGAGCTGAAATGGCTCTAATGAAAAGTCCCCCTTACTGCAACATAGTAGGGGAGTGGTTGTGCCAACCAACTCATCATTTCTTAGGCTATGAATCTAGCCAAATGCTGATATACATCCATTAGGAAGCCCTCCAAGTGGACTCCTCCATCAATGAAGAATATGCATGGAAATGCATGAAAGAAGAACCCAAAATTTCTTTCTGCATGTAGATTCCTCTTCTTGTGCTTGTGCAACCAAGCCAAGAAAGTAAAAATGTAGTGAGGAATTCTTCCCTCCATTACTCCTTCCTGATCATCACCTACATGCCTCCAAAACGCATTACTTGTGAAGTGGTTTGAAGGAAACTCCAACAAGTAACTCAAGCTCTCAAGTGATAGCGTTGCTGGCCTTTGGAGTAGGGCCACTGTCATCTCAAAGCTTCCCTCTTTGACATGAATCTTGCCAAAGAATCCTCCCATCATGTTGCTGCAAATGTAGTGCTCCTCCCATGAAGACGTTGCTACTTGGAATCCAAGATCAAAGAGAAATCCTCTTTCTCCCACAACACCCAAACAAAAACTGAGCAACAAGAATGTCTGTTGCTCCCCTATACCTCCACCATATCCAATATGAAATGGGAACATAATGAATGGTAAGATAAATTCCATCCCATCATGATGCACCCATGCTCTCCTCTTTGTTCATCAGGAGCAATAATTTTGAAATGATCCTGGGACCTGTGGGTTATGGATCCTCCACATTTCCGCTGGGCACACTCCACCCATAAGGCTCTGCTCCTTGGTGTAAGTATCCTGCCATTAGGTACCTCTTTCACAAGAGCTACCATTTTCCCAAAACAAATTTCTCCTCTTGCATTTCATGGGATATTGAAATGAAATTTCCTTATGACAAAACTTCAAAACCCCACCCTCACATGTGATGCATGGCTCATCAGTAGTGCAGGAGGATGATGGGGGTTTCCTTCATCAAAATGGCACAGCACGGTGAAAGTACCCTCCTTAAGACAATCAACATGTAATAGTGTAAAACCCTCCATGATAAATAAAAACTCATGCATACCTTGGAGAGAGTTGGAAGAATCTTGTTGCAAGAGTCTCTTCCTCATATGTGTCGGCTGCCTCAATAGCTGAAGGTGGAGGCTTCCCCTCCATGAATATAAAAATGCTGGCATGTGCCTCTAGTGGTGAGGGCTCCTCCCTCCTTTAACCAAATATTCTGTTAAAGATCTGAGAATAATCAGCAAGAGTAGAAACCCTTGCATGCCTCCCATGGCTGAACCACCAAGCTCTTTCCTCTTCCTGTTGAACAAGTGTGAAAGATAGAGTCTCTTGGCAGACTCTAGGGTTTTCTCCATATTCAGCAAGATACTCACTTAGAATTTCGAATTCCAAGTGTTCTCCATGCTATTTCTCTTCTCCTCTGTGAGAATAGGAAGTGCATGGTTCTTCCACTTCTCCTTTTTCTATTTTCTCAACCTCCTTGGAGAGGTTGTTGCTGGACCCAAAAATGATGAGATTGATCTCATCTTCTACATCGTCTCTGACCTCTTCTTCAGTCATTCTCTTTGCCTTGTGATAACAGGAAGTGTATAGTTCTTCCTCTTCATCTTGAAACCCTTTAGGAGTTTCTTTGCATCTCTTTCCTTCCTTGCTATACCCCTCACCTTCTTTCAAAGAAAGTGGGCATAGTGGATCTATGAGGAGATCTAGGATCCTCCGGTATTCTAATCTACTGATAGGAAGTGCTAGGGCTTCCTTCTTCTTCTTTAAATCTCATGCAGCTCTTACTGCAACTTGCTTCTTCTCAAAACCCTTTAGGAGTCTCAGTGCTTCTTCTTTCTCTCTTCTGATTGACCTCTTGGGAGAGGCCCTCCTTAGATCTAGAAAATGATGAGAGTAATCTCATCTTCTACATCAACTGATCACTGCTTCTTCTCTTTGATTCACTGGTAGCTTGATCTCATAGGCTGTGCCAGAGATCATGCTCTGATACCACTGTAATGTCCCAAATGGGGAAATTTTTGCTCCATCGGGAACATCTTAGATGTTCCTATTTTTCCACCTCCGGGAGTATTAACAATCAAAACTAAAATATTTCACAGATTGACTACAGGGGAATTTACTGGATATTTCACCTTCACAAGGAAGGATGAGATCCAGAGGCTACATGGCCCTCTAGCAGACTCTGCCAATAGAACATGTCAAGAGCTAATAATTCCCTTCAAGGAATTTCTGCAACAGCTACCCATGAGGATGTTGTATAAGGAATCCAATGTGAAAATAAGGTAATCAAATGCCAGGATGCCTTAGAAAATCTCTGATACAAACTCCCTGCAGAATATAAGCTCAAAGAAATAACCTTAAGCAGGTTATTCAGATCTCCCACAAGAATCTTCAGCAGCATGAAAACTTCAACAAGTAGCAGCAGTGAAATAATGACTCATGGAATGTAAGAAGAGTGAAAATCTGATATATAATTTGTATCATCAAATGTAATACAAATCCCTTGAGGAAAATTCCTCTCAAGGTAAGCTCAAATCAGGCTCAAAAGGAAATGTACATGGAACAAGAGAATACACTGCTACATAAATCTAGCTATTCTATAACTGCGCAGTCCATAGGGGAAAATGAATGCAACTGATATAAATATGTTGATATAACATTGAGAGCTCAAATAAAGATGGGGGAGCAATATCTCAACCCCAGAAAACATTATTACCTCAATCCTCCAAGGGATTGGCTAGAATACATGAAAGACAAAAATGCCGAAGTTGTAGTGTAGCTACTGCAACTCAAATAGAATACAACATGGGAGAAAGAAATAGATGTTGCAATAACAATGAAACCTCCTCCAATGATCTCCAAAATGAAGGGGCTGATCCCCTCACTGAAGAATGCACTCACTAGTGCACCAAATGAATTCCTCCAGCAAACCCTCTTTGAATATAACGTTGTAAGAAGAAGGGACCATGCTAGGCATGAGAGAAACACATATGGCCTGATGCAAAATCTGCAATATGAGCTCTGGAAATCTCCTTTTCTGATCTCCTAGAGGAAGAGATGGCCTCTCCTCTATAGAACAACTCTGGAAGTGAGATGGTGAAGGTCCCTCACTGCAACACCAACAACTCCAGCGTTCTCTTGCTGCAAGAATAACACAGTAGCTGTAGATGACTGCTTTGGCCTCAAGCCATGATGTGAGGAAGATGAAGAAAAATCTCTCCATGGCCTCCCCTGGAAGAGAAGTGCATTCCTAAATAGGAATCCCTCTTGTGCTAAATAGCAACAAGTTGAAGAGAGCTTCAACTTCGAATTCTATCTACAAAACTAATCTCCACAATGCTCTCCTTCATCTTTTATGCAATGTGTGCATGGACCCCACTCACATTATGGTTTCTCTCATTTGAATTTCCCTCCACTCCAACTACGCAATCTTCTTGTGCAAGCTTCCCCTCTTAGGGTACGTTGTTGACTTGGTCAACCATGGTCTAGCTTGCTTGCCTTTGGCCCCTTTTCACACTTGGGCTGCTAACTTAAGCCGCTTAAGTGAATTTTTTCACCTTAGGAGTGTTTATTAAGTTGCTACATGGGTTCCCTCGCCCATTTTATTCCTTTTATTAAAATAAAAGCAAGATTAATGTCCCAAATACTTTATTGCAAAATTTGGGACATTACAAAATTAGTGAGCTTGGAGGTATATTAGCCTTGTTTATTCATAAATATCAACTTGAACACTTGTAATTCCAATTTAGAAAAGGCGATTCATGTGAGTCCCAAAATTACATGAGTTATTTGTAATGTAATGGTCAAATACATCTACTGAGAATTTAATGAAACATGCATATAATTAATATCAAACTAGTCTAATGATGTAATGTAAATTCTAACACGACATTACTATCACTGCCATTGAAAATTGTCATGAAAATCTCACTAGGTGATGGGAACCATGGAAAATAGGCTTTAATATATCCATGTCCAAATAAACCAAAGTATTCCATGGGATATAAGATTTAAAATTGCATCATTAGATTGACAACTTCCCCAAACCCTAATACATCCATAGGATCAAGAACCAAGATGAATGAATGCGGATACAAGAAATATGCATTGTAAATACATGTGCATCAATGAGGTTTGATGGCAACTGATTCATTGGAAAATTCAACCAATTCATAGCATGAAAATAACTTTTGAGACTCAGAGGAGTAGAAGGAGGGGGGCAAGGGGGCGGACAAAATTTAGGTATGCAAGGAAAAAAGTTTGGGTGTTGTTGTAGAAGCTACAACACATCCAATTCTCAAGAAGATACATCTAGTTGGGAGAAAGAAATAGGTATGCACAATATTGACTCAACTACCCCAAAAAATACATCATCTTCTAGATATATAGATATAAAACAATATCTTGAATAAGCAACTTTTCCCTCTCATTTTTCAAAAAATAAAAATGTGGCCTTTCGACTAAAGGAACTATCATATCAATTGGCCCATGGTGTACTTTTTTGGAAACATCATAATGGTGCCTTGCTAAAATGATTAGAATTTCCTAACTCGGAGAAATTTTTTAAGGATTTACATGACAGACCAACCGGTAGAGATTACACTGGAGACACTATGGCACATAAAGTTATGTGATATGGATATTACTATCCAACATTACTTAAATACGCACATACATATGCAAAAAAGTGTCCTCTTTATCATAAATGTGTTGGTGAAGAGAGAAGGCTAACCTCTCCTCTATAACCAATCGTAGTTGAAGAACCCTTTTAGTAGTTGGGATTAGATGTTATCAGAGAGATCATTCCTCACTCATCAAAGAAACATCGATACATTCTGATTGCTATGGATTGTTTTACCCAATGGGTTGAAGTTATACCACTCAGGCAAGTTAATGAATAAGATATCATCCATTTTATTAATAATAATAGCATCACCAACTCTGATTTTCCTACTTCACTTGTGTTTTAAATGCAACTTAATTTTCATCGCTAAAACTATATGATTTTTCATTAGAGAACAATATTGTTTTGAAGCATTCGTTGAATTATTATCCTCAAGAAAACGATTTAATAGAATCCAAGAATAAGAATTTAATTTGAATTATAAATAAATATGTATTGAATGAACAAATGAATTGCCACAATTATTTGACGAATGCTTTGTGGTCTAACCGAGTTACTCCAAAATGTTCTCTAGGAACATCACCCAACTTCCTTTCCTATGGTAAATATTCAATCCTACCCCCGAAAAACTTCCTCCAAAATTTGGAGTTGTCCTAAGAGTCTCTAGGTAGACCTTTTCCAACCATTCAAAATAGGATTGACACTCTTCTCAAGTTGGAGGAAGAAAGGAAAAATACCAAAGAAAAAATTGTCGTTCATCAAAATCATATGAAGAGATGATTTGATAAAACGGCCACATGAAATAAGGAATTTGGTGTGGGAGACCTAGTCTTAAAGTGGGATAAATCCCACGAGGACAAATGAAAGCACATTAAGTTTCAATTCATGTGGATTGGTCCATACTTAGTACATCAGAAGATTTTCCCTCATACTTATTGTCAACAATTCTTAGACGGAAACATTAACTCTCTTCCCATTAATGGCCAATATTTAACGTTATATTTTCAGTAGCATCCTTTGGGTTGTGTCCCTAACCTATACATAGTACTTTACTTTCCTTTTGTTCTTCATTATTTTTAGTTTCTTATCCTGTCATTTTCTCTTTTCTATTTGTTTGCAATGATTTTCAATTTTCAGGTCGTTTTACACATATAAGATCTTGTGTGAAAGAGTGTCTCATTTGGCTCAATGATGATGTGGAAAGAGTTTAAAAAGGCATTGTAGAAACTTGAAATTTTTGGTATACTTGAGATCTCATTCTTTTGTTTGGTCCTAAATATCTGTAAATGTGAATAACGTCCAGACGAAAAATAAAAATTGTTCTGAATGATGAATTTTATTATAACTATGATACCCACATCTATTATAGGATATTTTTTCCTTAAATTAGTGTTTGTATCAATTTTTTGTTTTAATGTGTCAACACAATAGAGTAGAGAAGGGAAAGTAGAAAACTCAACCAAGAAAATCTATTTTAATGAACATTTAAATCCCTACAAAACAAGGAGTAACCTATCTTTCCGTAGAATAAGTCAGGATCCCTCTTCCGCCCTAGGAAAATAAATGCCTATAAAATGCCAATAATCATAACCCAAAATAAAATATATGGTGAAAGAAGAGAAAGGATTCCTACGCAGAGAGGTGAAGCAAGCAACTTCATCGTGGTATTAAAGAGGCTTGCTAGCAACAAGGAAATGCTTGTGATTTCTTGAGTGAATTCACTATTGTACTGAACAAGCCTTTTGGTAGTGGAGCGACACCTAGGATTAGTATTAAAACTTTGAACATCCTAGCTTGCAAATACATATTATCCTTCTCCCTAATCGAAATAATTATGTTTTGATTATTTTTTGGAAATGTGTGTGAACCATTAAGAGAGGTAGAAGAGACTATATCCATAACCAAGGCTAAATAGTGAAGCTAAGGTAACTCATAGAATGAATCAATACCTCCTAAGAACTAGAATTCAAGTGAAAGTAAGGCCTAAATAGAGAAGTTGAGGTCCCTCCAATGAATTGTCAAGTGTTGTACCTACAACAACCATCCAAAATTCTCATCTTCATTCGATTTTGGAGCCCCTACCAATCATTGTAAAATTCATGCTCTCAAAAATATTCAAAGTGTTTGGATTCATCAGAAGACTGCCTAAAATTATTAAGTGATAGTGCACCTGTTGTTCACAATCCTAGCGCACTTTGGATCTTAATCCAAGCACACTTCATAGAGACAACTTAATAGCTTGTCATGCATCCTTGCACTAGGTTGCATCCCAAAGTGCAACTTGGTCACACGCGTGAGTAAGCTATATAAGAAATTATACCCCTAAACTCAAATTCATTTTTTCATTTGACATCCCAAAGTGCGACTTTGTCACATTCACGAGTGAGTTATATAAGAAAGTCTACCCCTAAACTCAAATTCATTTTTTCATTTGACTCTATTGGATCTCTACATACGTTCCAAGGAAAAATTCATCTCCTTTCCCTTCACAACTGCAACTACATCGTGCACTAGACTACAATAAAATCCTTTGCCTTGTGCCATATGTTTGTGATTGTATGTTTAACATTTCAGTTCTCTAAGTTTGTCTCCATACGTCTCTTGAGATTCCACAATCTCTTCATATTCCTTTGGGTGTTTGAATGGATATATATGTCAAAAGGTTTCATTTTAAACAACAATCTCATTATCATTTGGTTTAATATTCTCCAATACTTATTCATTTTCTCAAAATTCCCTTTTTAGTTCATTACACCCACCCAAAGTTGGACCAGACAGTGCTTTTGATATCCTCTACAAATACTACATGCACTCACACTAACCACTTAGCCTCCTTCGAGCACACTTGCACAACCTATAGTATCAACCTTATAATACCATTACCTCTAAAAGATGTGGTTGTGCCCATGTCTAACTTTCCTTGTGACATGACACATCAGCGCAATACAAAGCCATAGCTCTGAAAACATTAGTTGTGGAAATCCTGAGATAATTATACCTTGATTTTACATCCCTTGAGTCTCACACATCCTCTTTATAGACCTAGTCCAAAACTCTATGTCCCTGCAAACCCCTCCTGTGCCAAGTACATGTGCTCTCAACCTTGTTAGCGCATTGTGCACTGCTAGTTTCTAGTGTACCAAACCTTGCCTCTATCCTATGCACCTACAGCAAGCCCATGGCATTGTGATTTTATAATAAGAATTACACACACATAACAAAGATAGAGTAGGGATTTTCTTGCATGTATTTTGTATATTTTCCATGAATGATTTTGATTTTTGAAGTGAAAAATATATTCAGTGTATCAATTTTCATCTTGAACCAAAAGCATGGCTCCCTGTTCGGTTTGTGTTATATTCTTTCCATGAATAGTCACGCGTGGGGGGGTAATGGGGGGGCGATAGCCCCCCTTGTACGTTGCACTGGGCACAACATACGGGGGGATCACAGGGGGGAAGTAGCCCCCCCTGTCGGGGTCTAGGGCAGCGCCCCAGAAAAAAATTTTGGTCCTTATTTTCTGGTGGGCGAACCCGCCCATGGTTTTGTGCATGGGTTTGCACATGGTTTTGGGGCATGATGGTTTTCGGCCCCTGATATTTTGTAGATCCGGTCAAGGGAACTACGGCTATGTTCTAATCCAGGGTTAATGGATTGGGGTTTATGTATGCTTCGGCATGTATATATATGTGTTGTAACACTAAAAGGAATATAATGAAAAATCAAGCTATTCGTCCCGATTTGGGATCCAGGGGAAAATCTCTGTGTTTATTTGTTTTATGTTTTATGCTCTCGCTATTGTTTATTGTTAGCCTCTTTTCATAAGGCAATTATCAATCCAAAAATACATAAATTAAATAATTTAAAGTTAGGATAAATATATTTACTAAATTAGAATATTTAATAAATATTAAAGATACTTAGAAATAGTATTTTGTTAGTAAAATAGGACTCTAGAATAGAGTCGTTTCCTAGGCTCTAAAATAGGAATAAAGTTAGTACGATGGTTAGAAGATCATTTATTGTAAATGGAAACTTGTTGGTTTTCCAAGTGATCCATAACTAAATTAAGTTAGAACATAGAGCTTATAAATAGGTTAGTTTCCTAATTTCAATGTAGTGAGAGTTTACGTTTGTAAACTCCTATAATTTCCTATGTAATATTTTTCCATGATTAATAAAGTTATGTGTCTGAGGACACTTCTGAATCTACATGTGGTATCAGAGCTACGGTAATGCTGTGAGGAGGAGATTCCAGCTCTACCAGTTTTTGGAAAACTCCGTTGAATTCATTAGAAAATGATTGGTATGGAATTTGTCAATTTTTTTGTTTAAAACGAACATAAATTTTATTATTGATTTTAGATTTGTAAATTCTAAAATCATTTTTATTATCAAGAACAAATGCAAAATCTGTGTGAATTTTCTGCAAAATCTGTGTGAATTTTGTTCATGTTCATAATGAGGAGTCAACATTGAGATCTCATGCATACCGCTCAATGCCATTTTGGAGACAATTTTTTCATTTGTTGTTTCAAATTGTCGAGGTGACTGTGTTTGTAAGAGTGTTGTAACAAAGCGCGTCTTTCTCCATTGGCTTGATTCTGGTACATGGGTTTTTTGGCTTGTCTAATTTCTATTTTCTTGAATGCGCTCAAACTTTTGAGCTCCTCGATTTGAACCACTATCAAAGCACGTATCAAGCCAATTCCTGTTTCTATTGACCCCAATCAATAATCTCCAATTTTATATGAGATAATTTGTGCTCTTGGTGAAATTCCATTCAGCAAATGCTCCTCTGGATGGTAAGCAGCAGTAATTCCAGCTACATGTGTACCATGAGGAGAACAATCTGTGACAATACTAAGGATGCTACCATCATTATAGATATGTACTGAAAGACTACAAGCATCCAATTTTCTAAACACACCATACTTTCGCTCAATCCTGTAATTTGTTAGAGGAGTGAAATTTGCAAGTTTTCCATGTTTCACATCCTCCTGAAGGTCTTTTGTGTCAAGTGCTACTCTCCATACACTGTCGTCATACCATATGACAGCATCTATTACTGGGCCCTTACCTATCTTCATAGCAATTCGCTTGTTTCTAAAGATAAGCTTTCTGCTTTGAAGATGTATACGGCATACATTGCGGGCCTTGTCTTCGCAATCTACTTGTTTCGAAGATAATTAACTTTCCTGCTTTGAAGATCTTCATGCTCTTTTCCAATGCGCTACGCGAGGTTCGAGTGTTTACGGTCAAATGTCGTCGAAACGCCGAGCGCCTCCAGTGTGGCTTCCGCATGTTTTTATTCCCATTTTTTCTTTCGTTCTTTCTTTAATCGAGCAGTCAATGTCTTTGTAAAAATATCATATACCAATTTATAGCCTACTCGCCACTCTCCAGAGGGATTATTCCAGGACTTATTTACCATCAACTATACCCGCACAACCCATATTTTCAAAACTTGCAACAATGAACTGTAAGTTGCAAATGCAGTTTCAAATGCAGGTGCAACACATTTATGTCTGTCGTGAGTTACCCCGTCATGAGTTACACGTGGCCTCTTAATAAAATATGTAGCAATTTCATAGACACTCTTTTTTTGGTTTGCTACGGCTCAGAAAACAGCAAGCGTTTGATTCACTTTTCCACCTGTGAAGATTATGGTAAGACAATTGGTAGCTTTCTGCCTTAATCGTTGTCTAGTCTTCCTCTTCTTGGAAGAAATTTTATCAGCTTCTACAGCATCATCACAAAGAACAATTGGCTTATTTGGAGGAACTCTACCATGCCTGCGATGGTGATTGTGCTCTGCTGGCCGATCTCGAAGTAACTGTAACTGTCAGTCCAATTCGAAGCTCCAAGTCTTCTTCATTTACTACTGGTATACGAATACTTCGTTGAGTACTTCATGACTGTGCCACTATTTGGTCCCTGCAGCACTGAATGCAATCGACTGATCACGGCATGGCATTGTA
The DNA here is from genome assembly GCA_034641835.2 of Pinus albicaulis. Lineage (NCBI taxonomy): Eukaryota > Viridiplantae > Streptophyta > Pinopsida > Pinales > Pinaceae > Pinus > Pinus albicaulis. Next base: position 345,683,642 of record CM076584.1, on the reverse strand, counting down.
GAAGAGGATGATTCCTTAGTCGTCGCATAGATGCAAATGTGAATGCTAGATTTGAAGAATGCCATTATTTGAAATGAGAGTTTAAAAGAAATTAAAAAGTGGACATTTAAAAGGCGAGTACATGTGTTGAGTGGTGGAAAGATAATTGGTATGCTACGGTCGTGTCATGTTTTATCAAGAAGCTCAGAATTCCATAAGGTGAGATTGAAGATTATACTTTGGATTTTTATTCCAAGGTTTGAAATATAAATTCCCATTCAATAAACAGGTTTGACTATGGTATTGACCATAGGCTTGAAAGAAAAGCGAAGCTTCCACAATTTAAAATAATTTTCCCAGATTGAGAATAGGACTAGTGCGTGCATTTATAAAAAGTGACTCTCTTTGTAATTGAAGAAATAAGGAGTGTTTACTTTTGTATTTGGAGTGATATGTGCAATTTTTTAGAGCAATTTCTTGTTGTAATTCAAAGTATTTTTTTACTTTGAGAGAGATTGAGTTGGTGAATATCCAGAGTTTGAAGACGAATTGCTTCCAAGGGTTGTGAGCTTGCCATTTTTGAAGGTGGAGATTCCTTATGTACTCAATACTTAATAAAAATATCATTTTTTGGTGTTGATGTGTCCTAGATCCACCCAAAATGGAATAAGGGGATCTTAGGTACACTATGTGTGTTTGTGATGGCACATGTTTTTTATGGCTTCATGTTGTTGCTTTTTTATTTGTGTCTAGTTGTGACACGTCAATGATTTCATTTAGTATCGCATACATAAAGTTCAATATCAGCAAGCACAACACATGTAATGGAATAGCTACAAGGCAGGAAAATTAAGCTCAACACATGCTTTTCTACATCAAATAATCAAAGTTTTCAACATTGGCATTCTACTTCAACGCAATACAATCAAGTTCATGAATCTGAAAACTCCAGTGTTCCAAAGTAAAGTCTTCATCAACGTTCTTTCAAATCCATTTCAGAACTTGTAATCAAATTCATTATTTTAATTGAATCATTAAAAATTCATTGTTAATGAATTTTTAAAAGAACAAGTGAATCATTAAAATAATTGTAAGCTTTCTTGGGTGCATTGTCGACAGTGTTCGACACCCTTCCTTTACGCAAAATCAAGTGAGTGCACGAATTTCTGAATAAAACAAGCCACAAATTTACATCTCCTGCAAGCGAGCGTGAGTATTCATTCAAGTAATTTGCATCAATTCAGTACAAAGATCAAACCATCAAGTGAGCCAGTGTGAAGTTCATTGTAGTAACCATCAAAGCAACCAAACAAGTTCAACTCTAACACCAATCAAGCAAGTTGAGATCGACATCAAGCGAGCGTGGCTATTCATTAAAGTGAGAGTGAAGTCATCAATTCAGTCAAGTGAGCGCTTAAACAAACGCGATCGTCATCAAGCGAGCGTGAATTCCAGAGTTTAAGAAAGAAAGTTCTGCAACTCTAGCAAGTGAAATAAGCAACAAATCAAGTGAGCGTGCCATTCAAGCGACATTCAAGCGAGCCTGTCATTCAAGTAAAATAGTTCAAAGTACGACATCTACAACAAGAGAGCCTGATTTCAAGTGAGCAAGTTTAGATGGAGCAACATATTCAGTTGTTAAACATTCTTCACAGTTTGATCATCTCCACTGATGAAGACATGGTGTAAGTCAGCAAAGACACTCTTGCTAATCTTTCACGGCATCTACAACAAACACATTAAAGTATTGAGTTTCTTCAACTCGAATCGCAACTTCAAAGGATTTAATTGCAAGAAAAGAGTGATACTTTCAAGTCTTTGAACCATCCAGATGATAAGTCATTCATTCCAACAGCTTCAAGTGTCGAAGTTGTTCCAATTCAAATTTCTTCCAAGCCCATCATCAAGCCCTGGGAAGAAATTCAACATAATAAGAATCGAAGAGGCTTAGGATATGTCAACAATAACACCAACCTGCATATCCCAAATTATTCCAAGCCAATTAAGTTCGTCAGTGCAGGATTTCTTGCACCACTCACCTCAGCAAGTTCTGAGAAAGTTGCAGACAACCAGCAATGCACGCCACCCAAAGTTGTAGACAAACAAAATTGCAAGCAACCTGGAGTTGAAGTCCAACTGAAGTGTTCTCATTGTCAAAGAATCGGTCATATGGAAGATCAGTGTTTTGATCTCCATCCTTGTTGCCATTGTGACAAGCCCAATCATTCCTCAGAAAAATGTCGCAACCAACAAAAATCAGCCAGATTGAAGATACACTATGAATGGATCGACCCTTGGAAATGGTCATCCACAGTCAAAAGATTGTCTCAGTTTTACAACCGACTACAATCACACATAGTGCATCCAACAGTGAAGAGATGATGGTACTCTCATGCAGTTGAATGGGGGATTACACCAGTGTAAAACTCCTACACCTAAAGAGGGGGAGTACAGGAAAATTTTCTGAATAATTGTCTTTCCTTTCAGCTGACAAAGGGGGGAAATTTTCAATGAAATTGACAGTGGTTTTCAGACTGAAAGTCTCGACAAAACCAGCAAAAGCAGCCAGTGGGCATCAACAAATTTTCCAATGGGCAGTCGACAGCAAAGAAGCAGTGAACAGTTTTCAGCACAACAAAAGCAACAGTGAGTTGTTTTTGACATCATCAGCCAGTGGGCTTTGAACTAAATTTTGATGTTGATTTCATGCAAAGAACAGATGGATCATTTTGCAACTTGGCACTTGATGGAGTTATCAAGCAACATTCAGAGATGAATCATACATACAGCTAACTCATGGTCTCTTGAGATTGAAGATTTTTTTCAGCATCAACTTGAGAACTTGGAAGATGGTTCCTCGTTCTTATTTTGGATTTATCCTTGAAGGGGGGAATGTTAGCCTCTTTGCATAAGGCAATTATAAATCCAAAAATACATAAATTAAATAATTTAAAGTTAGGATAAATATATTTATTAAATTAGAATATTTAATAAATATTAGAGATACTTAGAAATAGTATTTTGTTAGTAAAATAGGACTCTAGAATAGATTCGTTTCCTAGGCTCTAAAATAGGAATAAAGTTAGTACGATGGTTAGAAGATCATTTATTGTAAATGGACACTTGTTGGTTTTCCAAGTGATCCATAACTAAATTAAGTTAGAACATAGAGCTTATAAATAGGTTAGTTTCCTAATTTCATTGTAGTGAGAGTTTACGTTTGTAAACTCATGTAATTTGCTATGTAATATTTTTCCATGATTAATAAAGTTATGTGTTTGAGGACACTTCTAAATCTACATTTATTTTCAATTTTTAAGATTCGTTTGAAGATAATTTTTGTACAGGGTTAAAACCTACATTTGGTATCAAAGCAATTTCGACTTCAAGGGGACGCCTTTGCTACTGAGGGGTTTTTTTCTCTGGCCTGAGGTAGACTCTATTCAGTGGGAGATCTGTGGGATTGATTCTTGCGGTGAAAGAAGATGGCGAGCGGCGGGAAGATAGAGATCTAGAAATTTAATGGTCAGAGTTTTGAGCTGTGGAAGCTCAATATGGAGGATCTGCTGGTGGATAAAGATCAGTGGATCGCAGTAGATCCGAGCACTAAACCAACGGAAATGTCAGATGAAGATAGGAAGAAGCTGGATCGAAAGGCAAAGAGCACAATACGGTTGTGTGTCTCAGATTCAGTATTGTTGAATGTATCTAGGGAATCTACGGTGAAGACCTTGTGGGACAAGCTAGGGACTTTGTACCAATCTAAGTATTTGGTGAATAAATTGTTCCTACGGAAAAAGTTGTATAACCTAAGGATGAAGGATGGAGACTCGGTGACAAAGCATCTAAACGCCTTAAATACTGTGGTAAGTCAGTTGTCATTTTTTGATATTAAAATATTAGATGAAGATAAGTGCATCAGTTGGTTATGTTCTTTACCAGATTCATGAGACAGTCTGGTTATTGCAATAGGTAGCAATACAACTACCTTGAATTTTGATGACATTGTCTCAACCTTGTTGTCGGAGGAAATGAGACAGAGAAATATGGAGGGTCAGAATGGAGATGCCTTATCTGTACGAGGAAGGTCCTAGAATAGAAACAAGAATAAGGTTTTAGTGGGAGATCTAAATCTCCTAGAAAGTTTGTAAAGGTGTGCTGGAAATGCGAAAAGGAAGGGCACTACAAAAAGGACTGCAGATCTAAAGCTCCTGAGAAAGGAAAGGGATCTGATGATGCTCCTTCTGCAGAGGAAAAAACCACCTCGGATGAAAGTGGGGATGTGTATTTGGCTTCTTCTTCAAATACACATGTAGATCATGAGTCATGGTTGATTGACTCAGGTGCATCTTTTCACTTCACTCCCCATAGGGAGTGGTTCTTGATGTAAATACTTAATTAGTGGTGAATTCTTCTTAGGTGATGATAGCGAAGATGAAGATAGATTTGGATGGAAATTCCAAGTTGGAAAATTTGGGTGAGGGTAATACGATACTTTTGTTAATACTGCCACATTCTGTGTGCTTGATAAATTTATGTAAGCAATATGGATGATATAGGTGTAAAAACGGTGTTCGAGATAGATACCTTAAGATGGTTCGGGGAGCCTTTGATATTAATGCGCAGAGTTCGCATTGGAACTTTTACAAAGCTTCATGGAAGCATTGTTATTGATGGGTGAAACGATTTACTGTGGTTCCCAAAAGTGGAGCGGAAAGCCTAGCGGTATACGGAGAAAATACCATGTTATGGCATCAAAGGCTTGGACATATTGGAGAGAAGGGCCATCGGATATTGTTGCATGGAAATGGTATGTAGACGGTATGTCTAATATCTCTGCGGATTTCATCCAGATTTGTCTTTGAACATTGTGTGTATGGGAAGCAGAATCTGGTGAGTTTTCCTTCTGGTGCTAAGAGGGCGAACAAGATATTAGAGCTTGTGCATAGTGATGTGTTTGGACCTGTGTCAGTTCCATCACTGGGTAAGTCTATGTACTATGTTTCATTCATAGATGAATTCTCAATTAATACATGGATATATTTCTTAAGGAAGAAATATGAAGTCTTTCACAGATTTAAAGAATTTAAGGCTCTGGTGGAAAACCAAAGAGAGAAGAAGATAAAGGTGCTAAGGACAGATAATGGTGGGGAGTTCTGCAAGAAGTAATTTGAAGAGTTCTGTAAGAAGTGTGGTATAGCACGGCAGAAAACTACTCCATACACAACTCAGCAAAATGGAGTCGCAGAAATAATGAACAGAACGCTGATGGAAAAGGCAAGAAGCATGCTCAGTGGTATCGTGTTAGGACAAGAATTCTGGGTAGAGGAAATGGAGACTGCATGTTAGTTAACATATCACCTTCATCAGCGTTGGAGGATAAGACTCCACATGAGGCATGGACTGGTAAGAAACCCTCTCTTTCACATCTGAGGGCATTTGGATGTGATGCATATGTACATGTTCCAAAGGAGAAAAGGAGAAAGTTGGATAATAAATCTGAAAGGTGCATATTTATTGGGTATAAGGATGGTTTAAAGGGTTACAAGCTTTGGAACCTGGAAATAAGGAAGGTTGTGTACAGCCAAGATGTGGTGTTTAGAGAGGTGAAAGATATTGTTAAACATGAAGTCCTACCCAAGGAACCTAAGAAGATAGAGTTTGAGCTAAAGGAGGATGAATCAGAATCTACGACAAAAGAAGACTCAGAAGAGGAAGAGCCACAAACTCTAGCTATGAGAAGATCAGTTCAGGAAAGGAGAAAACCAGAAAGGTATAGTCCATCTGCTTTCTGTTCAAATTTTTCTTTAATTATAACTGATGATCATCCGAGAATTGTCAGGGAGGGAGTAAATTCAAAGGATGGAAAACTCTGGAAGGAGGCCATTATTGAAGATTTCAACAAGAAACAGTGAAGGAGGCATCCTAAAACATCATCCTTGATTATAGTTGGAAAATAATCACCTAACTAGGTGGGGCCCACACAGGTTATTTTTAGGTGTATGTCTATTTTTAGACATGGTGAGCATATTCTATATGTAGAAAGAGGCTATTTGTAGATGGTTGGTCAAATTTGGAAAATAGATGAAATTATATTTTTAGAAGATTGGGCGAAGTCTATTTATAGATTATCGATCTTAAAATAGATGCATGTCGATTATTATTAGCTCTCAATAATAATCAGACTCTAAACAGTTGCTTATTCTCTTAGAGCACTTAATTTCAGTGTACAAATTTGGCAAATTAGTGGGTTGAAGGAATTACGCAATTCCTAAGGGTTTACTAGAGTTCATACATGGAGGACTCAGTTAGAACTGAAGTGGCAAAGTCATGACAGAGTTGGAAGAGTAGTTCATGGAGTTGTATTTAGTTTAACTTAGTTAGACTCAGTTGAGCTAGTTGTATTTAATCTAACTAAACAATACACTAGTGAGAGTCGAATGAATTAATTAGTTAATTAATTCATAAATAATAACTCATTAATCAACTGAAAAATACAGTAGTTAACTACAGTGCATGGCAGTTCCAGTGGAGACCCAGTGGAGAGATAGGTGAAAGGGCAAGATGGACTATCTGTTGTGACTACTAGTGATGCATGGATTGCATCTACATATACATTGGAGTTTCCAATGATAATAAAGTAGTCAAGGAGAGTGGTATTGCATCAAATTGGTCTTTGTAATCAGCTCTAATTGCTCAGTGGAGGCAGGCTAGCAGGAGGGCGGAGATTGGTGCATGGATTTGCAGATTTCTTCTATGTTAGTGTGTAACGATTGTATTGTACTGAGAGCTTGATGTACTAAGCTTTGTATGAGGATTGTTACATGATCTCCATGATACATAATATATGATATTTGGGGTTTTTAGCTTCAGGCTTTCCCATTAAACAACTATGTTATGTATGTTTTTATTGCTTCATGTGTTTTTGCAATTGTTGATTAAATTTCCGCAAGAATTATAGTGGAAGGATTTTGTATTTAGCAAGAAGATAAATATTGTTAGATCACGAGAGTCTGGATATATACATGCATATTGTATATAATTTCTACATGGTATCGGATCTGTATTATAGATTTTCTACATGGAATGAGAGCAAGAATTTTTGGGCGTGCGAGTTTGCAGAGAATATCTGAAATTTTTGGTGAAATATTTTTAGAAACAAATAGAATATTTGGATTCCTTGCGAAAAAATACTCAAATTGAAAAAACAAATTGGTCGAATCGGAGCTTGGATGAGGGAGATATCATCGATTTAAAATCAGCTCTTTTGTTAGAAAATTTTGCGACAGCAGGAAAATTACAATGTGCGCGAGCCAAGAATCTACATGCACTCAGGTACAAGATGCATGCAAAGCTTTGAGGAGAAAAGCAGAGGTTAGTGACTTGGTGGTTGAGAGGGAGCCTCTCAACATGCAGCCTGAGAATCAGTCTCAGAAGTTTGTGGAGCAGACACAACTGGAGATGTAAGAGAATCTTTATAGATTTGATGTAGATGGGATTTCTACGGAGCTTCCTACTGTTGGGAAGTGCAAGAAAGGCATGCAATTGAAGCTTGAGAGGGAGCAAGATTTGCATGAAGGTAAGAGTGAACCTCAGGATGTGGAGCAGCCACAAGATGATAATCATGGAGTGGGAGCAACCACTCATGCAGAGAAATTTCATGCCAGATGGGCAAAGGGAGTGCATATAGCTATACCACCAGGTGAGAGGTGGGGCGACATGAATGGAAAATACAAGAAGAAATTTCTGGGAAGGATTCATTGAGATGGTGTGGATCTCATGAATTTAACCTGGCTACGAGGTGCCCATGGAGCAGCAGTAGCATGATAAGTTGGATTGATGCAGGCATATCAAAGTGACAATGTAAGATACTGGAGCGCGGTTCAAAGTTGACAACAAGTGCAGAGCGCATGAGTGCAGAGTTCAACAGCACATGGTTCCTGAAGACATGTGCAGTAGCTAAGCAGAATTCGAAGAATTTGATGATAGATGCATTAGACTAATTGAGTTTTTTGGAGCCTTTCAGTTTCAGAAGTGTTGGAGCAAGAGTTGTAGAGCAGATGCATTGAGTTGCAAGGCGCTTGCAAAGGTTGCAGGGAAAATGCATGGAGTTGCATGTCGCATGCAAAGATTATCCTTTCTTCTTGAGAGGGAGTGTTGAAGATTTCAACAAGAAATAGTGAACGAGGCATCCTGAAACATCATCCTTGATCCTAGTTGGAAAATAATCACCTAAACTAGGTGGGGCCCACATAGGCTATTTTTAGGTGTATGTCTATTTTTAGACATGGTGAGCATATTCTATATGTATCAAGAGGCTATTTGTAGATGGTTGGTCAAATGTGAAAAATAGATGAAATTATGTTTTTAGAAGATTGGGCGAAGTCTATTTATAGATCGTCGATCTTAAAATAGATGCATGTCGATTATTATTAGCTCTTAATAATAATCAGACTCTAAACAGCAGCTTATTCTCTTGGAGCACTTAATTTCAGTGTACAAATTTGGAAAATCAGTGGGCTAAAGGAATTACGTAATTCCTAAGGGTTTACTGGATTTCATGCATGGAGGACTCAGTTAGAACTAAAGTGGCAAAGTTATGACAGAGTTGGAAGAGTAGTTCATGGAGTTGTATTCATTTTAACTCAGTTAGACTCAGTTGAGCTAGTTGTATCTAATCTAACTGAATGATACACTGGTGAGAGTGGAGTGAATTAATTAGTTAATTAATTCATAAATAATAACTCATTAATCAACTGAACAATACAGAAGTTAACTACAGTGCATGGCAGTTCCAGTGGAGACCCAGTGGAGAGATAGGTGAAAGGGAAAGATGGACTATCCGTTGTGACTACTAGTGATGCATGGATTGCATTTACATATAAATTAGAGTTTCCAATGATAATAACGCAGTCAAGGAGAGTGGGATTGCATTGAATTGGTCTTTGTAATCAGCTTGGATTGAGCAGTGGAGGCAGGCTAGCAGGAGGGCAGAGATTGGTGGATGGATTTGCAGATTTATTCTATGTTAGTGTGTGACGATTGTACTGTACTGAGAGCTTGATGTACTAAGCTTTGTATGAGGATTGTTACATGATCTCCATGATACATAATATATGATAGTTGGGGTTTTTAGCTTCAGGCTTTCCCGTTAAAAAACTGTGTTATGTATGTTTTTATTGCTTCATGTGTTTTGCAATTGTTGATTAAATTTCCGCAAGAATTATAGTGGAAGAATTCTGTATTTAGCAAGAAGATAAATATTGTTAGATCAGGAGAGTCTGGATATATACATGCATATTGTATATAATTTCTATAGCCATGGTTGATGAAATGACATCCTTGCATAAAAATTAGGCATGGGATTTGGTGGAGTTGTCGGCTTGAAGAAAGCCCATCGGGAGCAAATGGGTGTTTAAGAAGAAGATGAATGTAGAAGGCAAAGTGGAGAAATAAAAAGCTCGGTTTGTAGCAAAAGGTTATTCCCAGGTGTCGGGAATTGATTTTGGTGATATTTTTTCTCCTGTTGCCAAAGTTACTTCTATTAGATTACTTTTATCTGTTGCTGCTGCATTTTATTTTGAGGTAGAACAAATGGATGTGAAGACAACATTTCTTCACGGGGATCTGGAAGAGGAGATCTACATGAAACAACCTGAAGGCTTTATGGTGAAGGGGAAGAAAGAATTGGTATGCAGGTTAAAGAAGTCTCTATATGGGTTAAAACAGTCACCAAGGATGTGGTATCAGAAATTTGATACCTATATATGGGGACTTGGCTTCACCAGAAGCAAGGAGGATCACTGTGTTTATTTTAAATTAATTGGTGACCATGTTATTTATTTCTTCTGTATGGGATGATATGTTGTTGATTGGAAATTACAAAGAAATTATCCAAGATTTGAAGACCCAGTTGTTCTCCAAATTCGACATGAAGGATCTTGGTGCTGCAAACTATATTTTGGGCATGGAAATTAAGAGAGATCGGGAAAAAAGGAAGCTCTGGTTAAAACAAAGGAAGTATGTCAAGACTATATTGCAGAGGTTCAATATGTAGGATAGTAAACCGATAAATGTTTCGATTCCTGTAGGTACAAAGCTGTCTGCTGAACAGTGTCCCAAGACACAAGAAGAAGAGGAGGATATGTCTCGTGTTCTATACACAAGTGCAGTGGGTAGCCTGATGTATGCAATGGTATGTACTAGAACAGGCATTGCACATGCAATGGGAGTATTGAGCAAGTTTATTTCAAACCCAGGGAAGGAGTATTGGACAGCAGTGCAGCGGATTTTCAGATATTTGTGTGGCACTAGTGATTATGGCTTGTGCTACCATGGAAGACCAGGATTGGAAAGAGTGTTGGACATTCGTGGTTTTGTTGATGCTAACTGGGCTGGAGATCTGGACCAAAGAAGATCTACAAGTGGGTATGTTTTTAGCCTATTTGGATGTGCAGTCAATTGGATGAGTAAAATACAGTCTGTAGTGGATCTTTCAACTACAGAGGCAGAATACATGGCAGCCACTCATGTAAGCAAGGAAGCAGTTTGGTTGCAGAGATTGTGTTCAAGTATGGGGTTGGTGCAGCAAGCTATAAGGATATACTATGATAGCCAAAGTGAAATTTTCTTGGCTAAGAACCCTGCTAATCATTCAAAGACAAAGCACATTTATGTTCAATATCACTTTGTGAGATATATGGTTGAGGCTAAAAGGGTGTTGCCGGTAAAGGTGGACACTTTGAAGAATGTTGCAGATGCATTGAAAAATTATGTGAGCACTCAGAAGTTCTCTTGGTGTAGAAAAACAATGGGTGTTGCAAAGTTGGGCTAATCACTCAGCTCTCCTGTGGCCCCCTACGGAAAGAAAACAACAAGTGGGAGAATGTTGGGTTTGTGTTATATTCTTTCCATGACTAGTCACGCGCGAGGGGGTAACAGGGGAGAAATAGCCCCCCCTGTACATTTCGTTGGGCGCAACGTATGGGGGAGTCACAGGGGGGGTGGTAGCCCCCCCTGTGGAAAAAAAATTTGGTCCTTATTTTCCTGTGGGCAGACCCGCCCATGGTTTTGTGCATGGGTTTTCACATGGTTTTGGGGCATGATGGTTTTTGGCCCCTAGTATTTTGTAGATCCAGTCAAGGGAACTACGGTTATGTTCTAATCCAGGGTTAATGGATTGGGTTTTATGTATGCTTCAGAATGTATATATATGTGTTGTAACACTAAAAGGAATATAATGAAAAATCAAGTTGGTCATCCTGATTTGGGATCTAGTGGAAAATCTCTTTGTTTATCTGTTTTATGTTTTATACTCTCGCTATTGTTTATTTTCTATTTTTAAGATTCGTTTGCAGATAATTTTTGTACAGGGTTAAAACCTACACTCCCGCTACAGTAAAAGGGCATGTAAGAAAACAATTGAGTATAGCATCGAAGGTGTGGTGAATAGTATGAAGCCTAAAGTACCAATAATAAAGGACATTGCATGTTTCATCAACAAGATAATGACCCTATCTTAGCCAAAGATATTCAAAGACTTCACCAAGAAATAAATGATTCCAAAATATGAAGAATATAGAGAGGTGTACCTTAACAATTAGAATTATAGGTTTCATAGGATCGGTTACCACTATCTAGTATTACCTTGTGCGAAGACTATAAGATGGATCTCATAGCACATTTACCATCAAAACATGATTGTCAAAATTTTGAAGGTATAAGTATCGCTACATGTTAGGCTCATGATATCCATATGTATGGTAAGCTTCCCAAGCCTTAAGAATATCTAAATTCAAGATTTTAGGACAGTATCAAAAAATTCACTAAGGATATCCTTAAACATTGGTGGCAGGAGACAAGTAAATTTCATCAAAATCCAAGGGGTATTTACAAAACAAATATGTTGAGGAAAGTGTAATGTTACTTAATGGCCATGTGTTTCAGATTATATGGACATGAAACTGATGAATTTTTTGAGGAAAAATCGGACTTTCTAGTGCATCTATGTGCTACCAAAGGAAATTTTTTCAATTGGTCTAATATCATAGTGAAATCATTACAAAGGTGTGCTGCAAAAGCAAAGAATGTGTCAGAAGGCGAGCAACCTAAATTATGCATGTCTTCATATCTACTAGATGGTATATGTTCCAAAAATGAATTCCCAGAGTTGGAGTGGAATTGGGCCTATTCTAAAGAGATACAACCAATGCATATGTATTGAAAAATATTGTGGGAAATGAGCTAAAGAGGAGTATATAAAAGAATAACAAAAATTTTCATCTCAGTACTATATTAGTTGTTGTTTGGCACCAAATCATTGTGCATTTGAGATAATTCAAGTGAAGATCTAGAAGACATTGTAGACTAGTTTTCATCACCTCAAGGAACATTTATCATATTCTTCTGAGCATGTAAGAGCCCACATCTTATGCAATTATTTGTGATATATAAGGTTTTCATGCAAGAGTTAAATTATCACCTTTCTACAGGGTTGTTTGGATCATTGGAGAATTCAATTAAGTATCCATGGCCCATCTCCCCTATGTGTTTTGGATCATACACCCTCAAGAGCCTGAAGGTAGTAGAAGAAGATATTACAAAATGGGAGCATCTTAGGTTCGGTGAGGTGGTATATCACCAGTATGATTCTAGAGGCACAGTTGTGAAAATTTGTGTGAAGCTAAGATATACATGGGAATATGCCTCGATTTCCTATAAGGAAGAAGAGAAAATCAAGAATCATTAGAATTACTCTAGAGAAATCGAAACATATGGAGAATCAGGACCTTCAAACCAAGTAAATGATCCATATGAGATAGAAGGAAGAAAATAGGAGGATATGGATGCTCAAGACATCACTGAACTAAACAGAAAATAGGAGAAGGAAACTACATAAGAGAGAACTAAATGGTTTAAAGCTAATAAATACTATAAAGGGGTTGGTAAAGAGGAAAAGAAGAAGAAAGAGTGTGAAGAAGCTAAATGCAGGAGACAAGAAGCAAAAGAAAGACAAAAGTAGAAACAAGAAAAGCACAAGAAAGAGGCCATGAGAGAGAAAAAAGAAACAAGATGAATCTTTGAAGAAAAATCAAGAGGAATGCTTGAAAATTTAGAAAGAGGAAGAATAACATAAAGGGTCAATGCATCTTGAAGAAGAGAAGAAGAAAAAACAAAAGAAAGAAGAAATTTCCAAGAAATTGGAAGAAGAGATAATCACCCAAGATTTAGAAGATGAGCAATCAAAGGAGAAAATATAAATGGAAATTGAGTCGATTGTATCTACTCTAAATATCTAGCCTCCAACTCCTCTCATAGGTGGGAATATTCCTTGCAGTGAAATGGGTATCCCACCTCCCAGAGAAGGTAAAATATCAGATATCTCCAATTTCACATTTGATCAGCTCAAGCGAAAAATTATTCAAGAGAGAAGAAAATATTTTTTGAATGAGCTATATCAACCAATCTCCATCAATACAGAAGAAAAATTTTCGCAAACACAAATACCAATCCAAAATAAATCACTTCGGAAGGTGCAACCTTTGTAGCAGCCGTTCAAAATAACATTTATTGTCTCACTCTCAAGGTTGAATGGTTGAATAAAGAATGAGTTGATGCAAAGCAACAAAATGAGAAACTCCTTATGGAGAATCAAGGGGTGTCTTCCATAGGTTCTAGTAGATAAATTTTTCAATCTGCAATACTTAAACAACTTAAAAAATTGGAAGACATAATGAAGAAGCTTTATGATGAAATTTTTATTATGAAAAACTGGTGAACTCATTTGTACATAGAAAAAGGAACTCAGATTCAGTAAGAAATATGTACAAAAGACACATTGTGAGATGGAAACATTATGAAAGGAAAAAATAAAAAGTTTTTCCTAAAGTTGACATAAAAAATAAAACCTCGTGGTTGCTCCAAATACGTTTATTCATGATCTCACGAGGGTCACTAAAAGCCTAGTAAGCACCTCAGGAGGTGATCTTGCTTGAAAAATACTCAACCTATTAACATGATGGGCTAAAAATTTGATCCTTGAGCCCCAAGAAGCCTTAATGATAGGAGGATTTGTTGATGCTAGTACAACACCCTCCAAAATTTTACTACAATTAAATTTTGGAGCCTACTCAATTGTCACATCAAGTGTTGCAGTCATTGACAAGTGTCATTTAATGTTATTCTATATGTTTCAAGTGTTCTTGATCATTCTTAAATGTCATCTCATTCATTAGAAAATCTCTAGTGAATTTCATGGTCATAAAACCTTTGCTTTTTGCAAAACAACACTTTTGGTCGCAGTCACACACACTTTGTCCATTGTATTTGCGGAGCATTTGTAAATTGGAATTTTGATGTTTATTTATAATTTTTCAACACTGTCTAAGTTTTATTGATGAGTTGGTATGTGTAGCACATGATTCTATGTCTAAACTCATTGAGTCCACTCCTTGTTTTATCTCCCACACTTAGATAAATTTTGGTTACAAAGTGAACTTTTTGAGGCTAGGATTACAAAAGTGCACTCTTAAGCCTTGAGAGGGAATCCTTCGTTGTTCAGAATTGTGCCATGTTCCCTCCAAGAGAGACTAGTGCACTCCTAAGAATCATTCCCCTTCCTTGTTCTGAAGTGCAACCTAGAGAACCAAGTCTCCCTTTCAGCACACTCATTCGACTTGACAAAGTGTGCCCTCCTTCAGTGCATGAGTGAACTTTAAAGACCCGAATCCTAACACCTTTAGCCTTCAAAAATGCACCATGCACCCTCCTTTTCCTCTTGCATGCATGATTGCATCTTTAATATTTGAAGCCTTACCCTCTTTCCTTCAGCTCAGCACCCTGCGCCCTCCTTGACCTCTCTGAGCACATGAGTGCACTCTGAAGACCCGAAGCCTCATCCCTTCAGTCTTTAGCAATGTTCCATGCACCCTCCTTATTTTCCTTAACTGCGCAACACACTTGGGAAGCCCGAAGCCTCATCCTTTTTCCTTTATACTTGTGCCTTGCAGCCTTGCTTTAGTTTCTCTCACTCTTCTTGAGTGCATGAGCACATTTTGAAACCTCAAAGCTTCATCTCCTCAACCCTTCATCTTTTCGAAGTTCTCCCTTGCACCCAGAAGTTATCTTGCCTCTCCCAAGCACAATGTTAAGACATGAACAAAAAATATGCATGAAACATGATATAATAAGAGATCTTTCATGTTGATGTTTGATTTCCATGAGTGATTGCAATTATAGGTATTTCAAGAGAAACATGGCAAGGATGCATGAAGCAGATTGGAAAGAGAGGATAGTCAAAGGAATCATTCTATAACAAAGAACATGTTAAAGTCTTGATGATTGAAGTACCCTTAAATACTCCATGAGATCAAATACCCTTTCGAGGTTGAAGACATCTATGGTCGGAAGTTGTATGCAACAACGAAGACACAAATGGTAGCCATGTAACCTATTGAAGCAATTCCATGTCATCAGTCACTATGAATCCCAATCATCAATGTTAGTGAATTTTCATGTATCATCACATGATGATGTGGAAGTTATGATGTAATTATCTAATTATTGTAAATACAAATAAGTTGAAGTCCAAGATCATGTATGCATAAAATATCCATATAATTCCAAAATACATGTAATTCCAAGAGTCATACGTAATTACAAGAGTAATTTGGAAGTCCAAGGGTTTCAGAAGTCCAAAGTTCATTATAAGTTGAAAATTCAAGAGTCGTGAGGATATGAAAAGGCATGACTCAAGTTAAAAAAAGGATCCTCATTACTCGATAAAATGACTTTTAACCTTGGATTCTCCCACAATGCATTAGAGAGATAGAGATAGTACTTTTGGGGAGAAAGTAGTGGCTCTAACTCTTCACTATTGGAGCTACTGATGTTCATTGTAGTTATGTATCTTAGAAATTTTTATTAATATTTGAAGGCATTTGGCCAACACATTTTCATGCATGGAGTGTGAATATTTTAAGACTATTCTTTGAATGTTTTTTTTATTCTTGTTTTATTTCACATGTATATAATTAATTGAACTATTTTGGTGACTTTTGTGCTTAACTTGTTGGAAATGTGTTGTAGTGATTGTAACGATAGTCATATCTATGTGAACTATTTCACTTGATGCTAGACGTGTCTTTATCATCTGTGTGTGTCTCCATTAGATTATTACTATTAATTCCCTTTTAGAGCCTCACTTCCTTCCCTCTCTACAGTGAAATAACATTGATGCATATACAATTGAGCATTCACAAGGCACACTCTCTTTCACATTCAAAAGCTCATGTGTGCTTCTCTCTAATGCTAAATTGTTTAAGCCAAGGTAAACCTTTAAGTAAAAGATATCCAATCCATATATCCAGATGGGACTCTTACAAAAATGGTGTGAGGTCTAAATCAGACCTTATATCATAAATATATCCTATATGTAGTTGGTATCCAACATCGTCAACATTCTGGTGCTAGAAGGATGGTAGCCAGCTTTTTGTGGTTGATAACTCTAGACATCCTAATCATTCATCTTCAGGACAAGGAAATAATATCCCAACTCCTATTATTGAAGTAGCAGGGCCTTCTCAACCTAGTCCGAAGTTGGTTTATGAAGTTACCTCCAAACAACTTTGGGTGATTTTACCTATCACCCGTTGGTTCACGAAAGCTGTCGGTTTTCTCCTTATTTCTCATAATATTCCTCATCATTCAAAGAAGAAAGAAACTAATTTCATGGGTGTACTGGTTTCATCAGAAAAATATTTGGTTTTTGCCACTTTTGACAAGTTAGCAGAGTCTTCAAAAGACACAGTTTAGCAAGAGACACTTCCACCCATTCACGAAGAGTGCGGGGAGGATATATCTCTTTCTAGAAAAGAACATCGAGAGTCAATTTTTAGTTCAATGATGGTTTACATGGTGATGGAGAAGACTCATCATATTTAGAAAAGGAGGAGGAGAAAAGGGACAAATACATGGATGATCAGAACTTGGATTGGTTTTTTGCGGATTAATCCCTCTTGCGGATAAGAGTGATCTCCCTAGTAGCCCAATAGGAAACTAGAAACAAACAACCATTTGAATGCCTCTTTCTCTAAACTATTAGAATTTTTTATTATTATAACTTAGAAATGAGGAGGTTATGCTCCCACCTTTTAATCGAGACATTTGATTTAGCCTTTTTCCTTTCTCTCCAAATAAATCCCTTAATGCTGAGAAGAACCTGCAATCACAAACAACACAAAGGATCAAAGCACCTACGGTATATCCTAATCATAAATACCAGTTCAACTTAGTGACCAAGGAATCTAAATATTAACATCATTTCAATGAATTTAGAAACAAGACAATGAGAAAAAGAGATCCATATGTATTATCAGGAAGCAAAAAGAGCAATCTCACAACCTGAGCCTTGATGTTGTACAAATTTCTTCCGTATGTCTGTGCAATCATTTCCTCGGATTGATAAGCCTTCCTCTCTAGAATGACCAGCATGAAGTCTTGTGTACAAAGGTGTGATCTTCAATGTACAACCAACAACTACTAATTTAGAATCTATGAACTCTCTCCACTACCAATACCCTCAAACCTGAAACTTCAGCTCAATTTATAGAGAGATTGAGGAAGTTTCAGATCCATCAAGAAAGGGATGAGATCCTCTAATGAAGGGATTAGGGTTCCTTTAGCCAAGGGATAAGCTCCATGAGTATAGGGATAAATCTTGAACTAACGCGACTCTAGAGTCTTTCAGTTGGGAGAATATTTGACCAACTAGGCTTCTAGAAGTTACTTTTTCATGTTTACTTCCTTTTTACGGGGGTGCGCAGTTTTTATTGGCAAACAAAGTGGTGATCATCGTGGCCAATAGAAGAAGTATCAGCGCATGCGCAGGAAATGGTTTCAAAAAACGTGCAGGTAATATTTTAAAGGTTTTAAAGAGCTTTTCTCTAGTTTACAAGACTTGGTTCAGGAACATGAATGTATTTGACTTCTAATGGATCATGATATGGATGGTAATAGACCCATATTGAAAATAAAATGTTAGGGTGACAAAATGATGTGTAACAAATTTCCCCCTACAGTGCAAAGTCTTAGAAATTGTTTTGAGAGAGTGAAGCACTTTATGATTCCAAGGATTGGATTGGAGACATCAGTCGAAAACCTATAAGAAACATTCAATGCAAATATACATAATCATCACTGAGGTAGGCATTCCCATACTCAGATAAAAACTAACTAAATGTTTTGGTACAGATATGACTTTAGCATTACATCAAAAGTAGACACAGTATGGGCACAACCATATGTTATAAATAAGTCTACTATATCATGAATACATAACTCCTCGCAGCTTGGATGGTTGAAACTAGATCCAGGGTCTTGATTTCCGCTTCTCGAACTAGTACGAATCTATCCATGTGATTGATTATTTCGAATTCGAACATGGTATAAACCACATGATTACCGATCAATGATGAAAAGTCTTAACAAGTGTGAGAGAAACACACCAATAATGACAATGGATCTCAAAGTATTTCAGCACAATCTATGAAGTGTGAATGAATGATTTGCATTCGAACACTCATAGAATCATTCGATCGAAGTTCAATGATGAAAAATTGTCATCGAACGCGAGAAACCTTACATTAGGATATGCATATTCCAAGGTACTGATAGGATTCTAAATCAACTTTCTAGATAATGAGCTGATGTTGATAGAAAGTGATCCGTTGCAATAAAGCCTACGACACGAAACCATTAGGTCAATTTTTTAAGAAATGTTTTACAATGATTAACTCAGGGATGTTCAATGTGAATGGAGACAAATGTTTGCAATGAATGGTGAATTTTGAAATTGTATTTTCTCTTGAACACATAACGACACTGTAAATGGCTTGCCATCATTTTTCTTAAAAATATTACCCAAAACCAGCTGAAGACTTTCAATGAGGTTTTATTAACTATAAGACAAAAGGATTACCCAACCTAGACACGAGTGCGACAAAGTGTCGTGTTCAATAGTGACACGCTGCTTTTAAGACAAGAATAAAAAATGGATTCTTTTTCTCACTTTTTCCCCCACCATTACTGGAAAGTACCTCTTTATTTTTTTCAAGCTTTAGGAGGATAGCATTTGCTTGTCATGTAAGCTCATCCTTCGGAGGAGTCCATCTCAATATTTTTAACAAACCCTAAGAAGGAGTGGTTCGGTCCTGTTATAATTGATAGGTACTGCGTTGTTTAGTTTTAACGAGTCAAGCATAGGATTAACACAGGGTTTTTCTATTTTAGGGAGTCAGAAGAAAAACATAAGTAAACTTCTTAGTGCTCTTTTTCGTAAATTTAGTCTCTCAAACCCGAAAAAAGGATAAAATAATGTGGGAGAGAACTTTTTTTACCATGCTTAGTCAACGTATATCTTTTTCGTAATTAGTCTAGTTCAGTCTGGAAAAGGGGTAAACTTAAACTGAAAAGACGACTATTCATTTACTTTAACGAGCTCGAATAGTCAAGTGTTCAACGTTATTTTCATGTTTAGAGAGTATGAAAAGGGCTTATAAGAGGACTCCACGATTTCGCTTTTTCGTATTTTTTAAAGAGCCCGAGAAGGTGATAAAAGTATACTCATTGTCAAAATGATTATTTTCAAACATATCATGTTCCGTACACAAAAACTCAAAAAATTACAATGACTTGTTCTCAATCATGGAAAAAACATACAAAATTTAACTTCTAAAGGTGAAAATAAACCAAATAATATTATTTTATTCATTGAAACCTATAAAAGGTGATCAAAACAAATCATTTTTACCTTTTGATTTTCATAACAGAGAAAAATAGTTTTTTACACAAAACTTTCAGAACGGATATTGGGAGAACTAGTTAGCCATTTTGAGAACCGTCAGTTCCAGGTATTCCACCTCATAATTATCTTGATTTTCATCCGTTTATTTTTTAATTTTAATATTTTAGGTCATTTTTAAGGGGGAAACAAGGTTTTGAAATCCACCCTTGGGGGTGCGCAGGTTTTCGTGGCAAACCCGTGCACCCCGATGATTTTTTAATATAAAAAATCATCGGGCCGTCACGGTTTTATACATAACCCGTGCACAAAAATGCACTTTGTATGAATAAAACCCATGCAAGCACCGTGGGGTTTTCAAAATTATATTTCTATCAATAAAAAATTGCTCAAATTCTCTCTAATGATTTCTAATCTTCCTCATTGATTGTTTGCAGGCTAGAAATCATGTTAGAATGGAGAGAAAGAGAGAATGAGTTGCATGATAACGAAGCCATGGATGATCCAGCAACACTTCGCACATTGAAAAAAATTGGTTTGTATAAATTCTTGACAATACAAGGAATGAAGGCACACGTGGAACTTATGACCTGGTTGGTCAATGTTTCGAATGTTCAGGAGCACTACTTCAATATTGGGGATCACAGGCTTGTGATCAAGCTAGATGATATTTATTTCTTCACTAGATTAACCTGCAGATGAAGATATATCTCCTTATTTGGATCATGACCAAGGGGACTGCCTACTACATCTTATATGGTGCAGTATTGTAGACAAGATTCAGAGCTGAAGGATGGTCACGTTGATATCAAAACCATTGTGCGACTAGACCTTAAGATCATTGCATTTACAGTTACCCGGTTGTGTGGTAGTGCATATCCACATCTGGCTACCAAAGCAAAGGTGTAGATTTTTGTTGAGTGTTCTGGGGGAGCAATTTTCAACTTGTGTGAAGGAGTGTTGGTCAACATGAAATTCCAACTTACAAGAGTGAAGAATGGGAAGTTGAAGAACTTCGGTTATGGATTCATTCTTGTATCTTTCTCTTTGGAGAGGATTCCACTCCTAGAACCTCAGAAGCCACCAATGGATCTTACGAGACCGAGAGAACCACGTATGTTGCGATGGGTGTCATTGATGCCTCGCCATGGTGGCGATGGTGGTCATGTGGTTCGATATACCCCTTAGTTCTTTATATGGCTCAAGAGCCAAATCTTCATGATTGAGGATTTTCCTTACGTAGTGGGGGATTTCAGGGGTGACCTTGACACATCACTCGTAGCAAAAACATAGTGGGATATATCAGGTAAAATATCCCATTTTGAATTTTTTGTGTTATATAATTTTTATTTGATTTTGTATCGTCCCATAATGATAAAAATATTAAAATGCATACATTTCCCAACACGACCAGCAGCGCTTCGTCGCTTTGACAGGAGAGATACACAGCCTATAGCAGTAGGTCCACCACAGACCGATGCAGTAGAGGCCCTTTTAGAGCTAGAGCACAACCTAGAGAGGTTGACTATTGACATCCCGGAGATAGGGATGGATGATATACCTCTTTGACTCTAGAGACATGTGACTGGGGTTCTAGGCCCATTCAAGAGATATCTACACAGGGTGGCACGTGCTATAGTCTGCTTCCATGATCATCATCATGGATATTTTATAGTCGGTCTAGATTGAAATTTTGTTTTTTGTATAAATAGCTTTAGATCATAAGGTGTTTGAAACCTATGATCACAGATGATGTAATATTTTTTGACACAACTATTTTTTTAACCTAATGATATTTCGATCTCTGGCTATCTTGATCAATATGGATCAAATATTGTTTTATTTTAATTTTTATGTTGCATATGTCTATTTAAAACTTGATTAGATAATGCATCAGCCAATGTGTTTAAATTTATTGAAATGTGTTGATATTCAATGTAATCAAATTGTCTTTCCAAGAGACGAACCCTTAAAAACATTCTTAACAAAAATGGATTTCTGATAGCATAAACATCATTTAAATGTGATACAATGAGTTATGAATCTAACCTAAAAATAAAATGTCGAATTCCGAATGAAATGGCTTCAAATAATAGCTCAATGACAGCACTATATTCTGCAATAGTGTTCCTTGTTTGAGCAAGGAAAATCCCATGAATAGAGACTAACTCATCGGTGGGTGAATAGATAACCCAAGCAGCGGAATAAATGTCATGTGTACTACGACAGGTAACTCATCGGTGGGTGAATAGAGAACCCACGCAGCGGAAGAAATGTTCTTTGTACTACGACAGACATCATCAAAAAAACCAATGTAAGTATGAAGGAGCGTTGACATCTGCAGTATCAAAAATAATCAAGATAAGCAGTGAAAGTAGTGAAAACTCATTAAGAAAAATAACTAATCTAAGGCACACTATTCTAAAATGTAACTAATGTACAAAGAGGATATTCACACAAAAAATAATGCATAATATCTCTTGATATAAAGGCCATTTATGGGTTTATCTAAAGAGACATCTTCATAATTAATTAACTCGTAGGCTCCTTTTGCAAGCACACGCTTAACAATATAAGGACCATGCCTCATTGGTTCGAATTTACCGACACCTAGTTTGTCATGAGCTTGATCATATACTAGAACTAGGTCACCTTCTGAATAGATATGAGGGTTAACACTTTGATCATATTAATCCTTAACATGTTTTTTATGAGCTTCAAAAGCTAATACAACGGTGTGACAAGTCTCATCTAACTATGCTAGGTGTAAGAAGCGTTTATCCTCTTCAAAGGTAGTTGCTAACAATTCGATGGATTGTTTGAGTGACGGGATTTCACATTCAATGGGTAACACAACTTCTAAACCATAAATGAGTTGAAAAGGAGTGAACCCTGTGGATGTTTTTGAATAGGTACGGTATGCCCACAATGCAAAAAAAAGAATGGTATGCCAATTTTTTTATGAGTTTTTACAATCCGTTTAATCATGTTGGTTAAAACCTTGTTGACAGCCTCAAATTGACCATTATCATGTGGGTAATATGGTGTAGAATTATCGTGGCGTAGGCCAAGTTGAGCGGAAATTTCGGTCATCATAATGTTTCGAAAGTGTCTACCATGGTCCATAACAATAGCTTGAGGGAAACCAAACCTAGCATTCACGTGATTGAATATGAAAATTGTTGCAGTTTTACCATTAGTCATAAATGTAGGCATCGCCTTGGCCCATTTGGTAAAAACATACATCGAGAAGAATATACCCATGCCCCCCAGTCGCGTAAGGGTTACATGTGATGAAATCGATTCCCCATTTGGAAAAAGGACCGAAAACAATGAGTGGGTGAAGAGGAGCTAGAGGTGCACGTGTCTTTCGATAAAAAATATGGCAATTGTGACATTTTCTAACTGCAAGAATAGAGTCTTTGAATAGTGACGGCCAGAAATAGCCAGCGTGAAATATATTTTGGGTTGCTTCAAACCCAGACATATGACCACCACACGCTCTAGAATGGTATTCATTTAAGACCCTTTCGGCTTCTTCATGAGTTATACAATGTTGAAAAATAGAATCGGCACCACGACGATAAAGAGTGTCGCCAATAATATTGTATTGTTAAGATTGGTATCGTATTCTACATTGATCAGATCATGAAAGCTCTGGCCGAAAGGTTTGGGTTTGAAGATATATAATGATATCTCCATACCAAGGATCTAATGTACTGATTAGAAACAAATATTCATCAGTAATATGGTCCTTTGCCACTGTTTCAGATTCAGTATAGGGAAAATCACACATAAGTTCAGCAAAAACCAATGATTTCTTATAATTGGACTTACACCAATTTTTGTTCATCTAACCATGTATAATTATATGGATCAAAATACACCATGTAAGACCAATTTTACCATAGTAAAACTTCTTTCACTAAGAAATAATTTAATAAACCATAGTTTATCAAGTTATTTCTGGTCCAAATAGAAAACCCCATAAGGAATAATTAAATAAATCCTTATTTATTTGATTTTCCTCTAGGAATAATTAATTAAACCTTTGTTTAATAATATTCCTGGTCATATTTAACCCAATTAATGACAAATAATTAGATGTATCATTATTTATCTTATTATTCTTTAGGAATAATTAACCAAATCTTTATTTAATTATTATTCCTTGTTAAATTTGACTAAATAATTTAGGAATAATAAAATAAATCATTATTTGTTTAATTGTTCCTTGATCCCATCCTTGAAATAGTAAATAAATATTTTATTTGTTTATTGTTTCTAAATAAATGGATTTAACCAATTTAAATTCCTTTTCCCTCCAACAAAATATAATAAAATATTCCAAACAATTAGATCTAGAACTTGGTTAAAAATATTTTATTATGCACCATTATCAAGGATAACTCAATATTTTGTTATAAATAGGAGGACTTTCCATTCACTTCTAACCTTTCATCCTTTTTATCATGGTCGGACTTTGATCCTCTTATCATTGTCTATCTTTGATTTACTTTTAATTTCTTTTTGCATTTGAGCTCCCTTTGAGTTCTACACGTCTTAGGTATTCTACAACCATTGAGAGAGAAACTTTGAATCTGAAGCATTTGAGGACAACCAAGAACCCATCCCATTGAGGGGGATTGTTTCAGTTCTCTTCCCAGGTGTTACATAATAATAAAAAAATTATAACTCTTGTCTTTTCCATTGGATATTTTGGAGAAACTCTTACTTCATTTTGTTGTTTAGCTGCTTTATTTGCATAGATATGGGTTTATTTTTCTTTTTCTTTTTTACCGTCTATTGTAGATATAAGAAGTTTGACAGCCATCTTTGTCGTTAGGTTTTTTTTCTATGTGCAGCTAAAGTGATATTTTTTCGTACACTTGCGTTAAGATTTCATACTAACAATTGGCGACTCCATAGGGTTTTATTCAGATTTCCTACGTGGCCATCTGCTTCAATACCTAGGTTTTTTTATTCAACTCTTTTTTAGGTTCTTAATGTTTTTTTTTACCTTTTATGCCCTAAAACGGTAAAAAATATAACTTATGCATGTTTCTGGGTGTTTTCCGCAGGTAATAGGTATCAGTCACGACACAGAAGGAAATTTTTTTCTACAATCTGCCGTCGAGACTCCCAAAAGTGCAACAAGATTTTTCAGCCCCCAAACCTACG
This sequence comes from Pinus albicaulis, assembly GCA_034641835.2. Lineage (NCBI taxonomy): Eukaryota > Viridiplantae > Streptophyta > Pinopsida > Pinales > Pinaceae > Pinus > Pinus albicaulis. The sequence continues at coordinate 345,658,684 of CM076584.1, read as the reverse complement.
AGTTTGGGGCTCAACAGCGCTGCGTGCCTATCGCGAGTTCACCACCAGCAGGTCAATACCTGCGAGCTGCAATTTTTTGCTGGGTTTTTCCTGTAATCTTCAGGGTTTCCGCAAGTACTATTCAGGGTTGATTGAACTCTATCTTCGCTCATCTTAGGCCTATTTATGCTCATTTTTTTCTTTTTGCAAAAGGGGGAATGCTCTTAGGCTTCGTACGCTTACACCTTTTTAGGATCTAGAAAGAGTTTAGCCGAGTAGGTAGTCTCGGAGATTTTGCAGACCTTCACCCTTTTTTTCGTGTCTGATCCCTCTTTCTTTAGATCCATTCAGATCGGTTATTATATCATCCAACACATCCTCTTGATTATTTTTTGACCTCTCCGTTAAGGTCCCTCTTGTTTCCGTTAGGGTTTTAACCTGTCGCTTCCCATTTTGCAACATTTTTCCCTCTAGTATTTTGTTGTTTTCTGCACCTCTTTTCAACAGTTTTGAGTCATTAAACCCCTGTCCCTTAGATATTAGATATTTTTGAATTTTTGTGTGTTTTGAGTCAATTTCACCCGCCTTTAGAAAAATTGCTTGGGAGCCCTTCTTTTTGGGTTATAATTTATGCATCTTTAGCTATTTATTTCATTGTCGCTTAAAATTTTATTTACAGTTATGCAACATTTTTTCTTTTTCTTTATACACAACTGTCCAAGCTTAATTAAAACTAACACACAAATCACACACGCACACCTAAAGCGAAGAGCACTTGGTTTACACCGCCAAGCCAAGACATAAACATCATAATTAATTTATGTGCCCCTCTATACCTTTGTTTATTTCTCTTCCATCTTATTTGGGTATCTGTTTCTTTCGATCATTGCACCCCAAAGGAGTTTATCCCAAAGAATCCTAGGACTTCATACTCATTTTTTTTTAGGAATACTTACTCCACCTCATCGTCGCCAAGTCCCTATACCGACTCTGATTTTGGTCCATCGGGGCCTCACTCTGATTCTGAACTGTAATATTCCCAAATGGGGAAGCATCAATATATGAACACAATAATGGAAAGAGCAGTGATAAATCAACACATGAGATGTAAGAAGGTCATATAGCCATCATATTAATATCATAGCAGCACAATTTATAGAATTTATTAAGGAAATAGTCACTCAAGTTTTAGAAAAACAAACCTCAAGAGAACATGTACATGAAACATGAAGAACCCTACTACACAATGATGCCCAAGGCTATGACAGTGCATTTTTATTAGATATAACTGCTACTGAAGAATTTCAATACATAGATATGAGGTTATATGGCTCAAAAAATTTCGGGAACAGAGATCTAAACTCCCAAGCACATTTCCAAGATAACTCGGGAAGGGTTTCCTGAAATACACAAAATGCAGAAAATAAAAATATGGCCCTAGGGCTGAATAATCTCTGAAACTGGATAGATGATAGGAGGTGGCTTATCTAATCTAGAAATTTATGAAAAATCCTCCTATATATTCTCCAAATGAGAGGCTGATCCCCTCACTAAAAATTTATCTCCCCCAACTAGGGCTCCAAACCCTCTACTGCAACTACACACTGAAATAAAACAATTTGTTCAAAAAATTGTGTTGTAACTTGTAGCAGTACCTTAGCCTAATATTTGATGATGAAATGAGGCTCAAGGGTCCTCTTTTCTGGCCTCCCAATGGAAGGAAACTTTCCTCCAACTGAAATTAAGAAAGGAAATGACCCAAATAAACTCTCCATTGTTGTAGCCTGCAACACAGCACAATACTCTTTAAAAATTGCATTGTAAAACAAGGATGGAGCTTGGCCTGATGCTGAATAGTGGAAAATGTAGTGCAAAACTCTTCTAAAAGGCCTCTCAAGGAAAGAAGTGGGATTCACGACCAGGAACACCCTGTGCTAAACAACACTTGCAATCTTAGCTAAACAGCTGAAGAGAGCAACAAGTCTAAACAGACCATATGCAAATAATAATCTAAAACATGAATCAATATGGCTACTACATCCTCTTCCTTATATAATTTGTGAGCTTCCTAACCCTAGGCCCCACTCATTTAAGTCACTACTTCCATGCAAAGTGTCTCCAACCCAAATTTCATTGTCCCTTATTGAATGCCACTCCTCCATGACAGTGTCCTTGATTTGGTCAAAGAAAACCCATTCTTCATGCTCCAACCCCTTTTCACACCTACGGGTCTTAAATCTAGATTTTTAGATGACCTCCATTCACATTAGGAGTGTCTTTATTCCTACTAATTATATTTATGGGTCTCCATACCCTCTTATTCCTCCAAATGAGAAGCAAAACAAAATTTTAATATTCCAATTAGTTGTATGCTAATTTAGGAATATTACAATCCTCCCCTCCCAAATGTTGCTTGTCCCCAAAAAACTACATGGATAGAATTGAAGAGCCTCATCTCCTCCTCCTGTAGCATCCTCATATGATAATTTCATCCAATGAACAAGTTTCTCTCTCATCAATATGTCCCCAAGTTGCTCCTCCCAAGTGTATACGTATGCCTTTGGTGAAAAATCCAAATGGCTCTCATCATGAACAAATGGGATATCCATGGAGGAAACCATATGTGGTCTAGAGGCTTTCTGGATGCATGGAATCTGAAATATATTGGGAACTATCATTCCCATGTGAAGCTTCCATCCCCAAGCTATCATCCATACAAAATGAGTCACCCTCCAAAATGGTAACTCATAGAAATACTCCTCCACCTTAGGCTCCTGCAAAGTAGGTGGGTTTCATTTTTGAACTTCATAGACCAAATTTTCTACCCCATGTTGTCTCTCTTTCCACTTATGATAAGTGTAGAGTAGTTGTTGATTTTGGGCTGCAATAATGTTTCCTTCAAGAGGCAAGAAGGAAACTGGATCTTCAAATATCTTCTCTCTAGAGTCATGAATCATGCTGGCCTAAACCATCCCATATATGATGAATAGGACATCATCACCATATGGAATCCAAATGCGAAAGATACTGAAGTTTTCATGTAGTGCTGCAAATTACCAACAGTTTCCCAAGTGGTCACAGTGCATTTTTACTAACTACAGTTTTAGAACTTGATGTGGCAAGTTGTCTCCCAACAAATTGCTAGTTGTGCATGTCATCTCATCTACTATAAAATATTAAATGGCATTGTTTATCAACTGAGCATACAAATAATAGTAAAAAACTTTCCCCAATACAGTCAAGAGATAGGTATCCCCATCATTGATGTTGGTCCCGAAATGACCATGAAGCCAAAATAGAGGCTTGCCCTCTTGTGGGACAATGCATTGTATAGAGATGGTAAGAGAATGAAAATACTGTGTTAGATAATCAATAAGTGAAAAAACACAACTCTTACCATGTATTGAGAGTAGGTTGATAATAAGATCCATGAATGAGCCCCCCCTTAGTGGTATGAAATATCTCCATGAAAAGGAATGAACTATGTGATGTATGCAAAACCTTCTCCTTATGCTTGGAGATCCAAGTCAAGAAGATCATATCATTTTAATAGATGTCTCCATCCACTACTCCATCACTCTCATCTCCTACTTTTCTATCAAGTGCTTCATATGTGAAGTGATCCTTGGAACACTCCATCAACAAATCTAAGCTCCCAAATGACAGTGTTGTTGGCCTTTGTAATAAGGCTCCTGTCATCTCATAGCTCCATTCTTTAACATGCCAAATGCCAAAGTCATCTACCATAATGCTGCTATATATTAGAAATTTCTTCCAAGGTGGAAGTACCTCTTGATTCTTCAAAGCTAAGGAGTAGCCCCCTTCGCACCATGATTATGCCACCATCATCTACTCCTGCAACATCATGCAAGGTATGGGAGAAAATCAACCCATACTCTCCCAAGAGTATCCAAATCAACAACAACCCTTGTTTCCTCCTTATCTCACCATCATATAAGTCATGGAATAACATCATGATGTTTGACTTGTAGAATGCCCCATATAACCAAATCTTCTACTGCCATAATATATGGGTTCCATGCAAAGATCCAACCCAAAACATACCCTTTGAGATACGATATGTCACATGATCGCCAAACTCTTTCAAGAGTATCCAGTGCAGCCATGCCTCCTGTTGCCCTGTGTCATAGATCTACAAGTGGCTTACAACCTCTTGCTCACCATCCTCACCCATCCATCCAAATGTGGGTGTCTCCTTCCATGCTCAAAATTGGTATCCCTCCATTGGAGAATACCATCCTCCCAAATCAGATTTCTATATTTGTACTTCATGGGATGTTGAAGTACAACCTCGTGGAGATCTCCAAATGAAGACCACTCATCAATGACCAAGTTGACCCCATAAGGATCCAAGTAATATGTAGGCAAAAACTTCTCATCAAGATGTGAATTTCTCATCAAGAAGTATCCATCATAATAATGGAAGATGTCATCCATCATAAGATGCCCTCCATCAATCATCTGCCTATATAATGTCACACAAGTATAATGGTCATCAAAATGTCCCAATAATAGTTGGGTCCCCAACTCATCACTGCTGCTTAATGATAGAATTGTTGATCTACATGATGGTGCATCTGCTATCTCATGATCATGCATAATTTTGAACATACAGTTATGCATTGGATTTCCTAGGATAATATTCATCCTATCCTCCAAAATTCTACACTCCAACCCCAAGGGTTGTGTGCATCTCAACAACAATATACTAGTATGACTATATATCTCCTCCTTGAACAAATCAAGGTCCCTCAACACAGTGATATTCTGTTGCTCCAAATCAACAATGTGTTTTGACCCTAGGTCATGCATTTGTCCTGATAGCATGTTCCCACAATCCTCCATATGATGTGCTGAAATAATAGGAAATGGAAATATGTGCATACCTTGGTAAAGCTTGGAAACATCTTGTACTGCTAAAAGGTTTCCTTCCTCTGATGTGATGACTTCCCCAACTACTGATGATGATGGCTGCACCAGCTTTGTTATAAGTCTCCTCCTCCTCATGCATCTCCAGAATAGTGCATGGGACTCTATATGTCAAGAAATCAAGACCGCTTTGCAAAGATGAAAGTGTTCCTTCTCCTGATGCAAGTTCTCCTGTAGCAAGTGGTGGTGAAAGTTGCTCTTCCTCTATTTTTCTTCTATCAAACTTCTTGATCAACCTTTGAGTAAAATCTGCATATGCAATCACTTGTGTATGACTCAAATATTTTAACAACCAAACGTTTGCTTCACCCTCAAGGTGCAGCGCTGCAATATCAACAGCTTCTCTTTCTACTACTGGATGTAGTAGGAAGAATGCATCCAACTTCATTCCCCAAGCTCTTACTGTGCAGGTGGATGACCCATCAAATATAGACAAGTGAAATATATTGCTACAAGGTCTTCTTTCTTCTTTGAGCTTAATGAACTGTGGGAGAGTTAGATTCTCCTTAAAAGCCCTTACTTGAGATTTGTATTCTGCAAGATACTCACTTAGAATCTCATGATCTAAGTGTCCTCCATCTCCATGCCTTTTGTCTTATTCTTCAAAATAAAAGGGCATAGTTTATTTCTTTGGAGCTCTATGCAATACCGGTTCTTTCTTCTGCTAATAAGAAGTAAATGGGCCTTCCTCATCTTGAATCCCTAGTGTGGTTTCATTGTTTCTCTCCAAAAAAAAATTCTTGACCTCCTTGGTGAGGTCCCTCGTAGATCTGAAAAGAGATGAGATAAAACTCATTCTTTGCATCATTCTGGTCTCTTTCTCCTTCTTATTCTCTTGCTAGCATAATTACTGAGATCCACAGGTTGAGCCAAGATTATGCTTTGATACAATTGTAATATTCCAAAATGGGGAAGAAGCAATATATGAACACAATAATGGAAAGAGCAGCGATAAATCAACACATAATATGTAAGAAGGTCAAATAGCCATCATATTGATATCATAGCAGCAAAATGTATACAAGTTCTTGAGGAAATAGTCACTCAAGTTTTGGCAAAACAAGCCTCGAGAACATGTATATGAAACATGAAGAACCTTGCTACATAATGATGCCCGAGGCTATGGCAGCGTAGTATTATTAGATATAACTGCTGCTGAAGAATTTAAATACATAGATCCAAGATTATATGGCTCAAACAATGTCGGGAACAGAGATCTAAACTCTCAAGCACATTTCCAAGATAATCTGGGAAGGGTTTCCTGAAATACACAAAATGCAGAAAATACAAATATGGCCCTAGGGCTGAATAATATCTGCAACTAGATATATGATAGGAGGTGGCTGATCTGATCTAGAAATGTATGAAAAATCCTCCTATATATTCTCCAAATGAGAGGCTGATCCCCTCACTGAAAATCTATCTCCCCCAACTAGGGCTCCAAACCCTTTACTGCAACTGCACACAGAAATAACGCAATTTCTTCATATAACTGAGTTTTAACTGATAGAAATACCTTAGCCCAATGTTGGATGATGAAATGAGGCTCAAGGTTCCTCCTTTTTTTCCTCCCAATGGAAGGAAACTTTCCTCCAACTAAAATTAAGCAAGGAAATGACCCAAATCAAATCTCCACTGCTGCACCCTACAACACAACACAATAATATGCAAAAACTGCGCTCTACAACAAGGATGGAGCTTGGTCTGATGCCAGATAGTGGAAAATGTAGTGCAACACTCTTCCAAGAGGCATATCAAGGAAAGAGGTGGGTTTCTTGACCAGGAACACCCTATGCTAAACAGCACTTGCAATCTTAGCTAAACAGCTGAAGAGAGAAACAAGTCTAAACATACCATATGAAAATAATAATCTAAAACATGAATCAATATGGCTGCCATCCTCTTCCTTATATAATTTGTGAGCTTACTAACCCTAGGCCCCACTCATTTAAGTCACTACTTCCATGCAAAGAGTCTCCAACCCAAACTGTCTTGTCCCTTATTGAATGCCACTCCTCCATGACAGTGTTGTTGATTTGATCAAAGTTGATCCAGTCTTCATGCTCCAGCCCCTTTTCACACCTAAGGGTCTTCAATCCAACATTTTAGATGACCTCCATTCACATTAGGAGTGTCTTTATTCCTACAAAGGAGATTTATGGGTCTCCATACCCTCTTATTCCTCCAAATAAGAAGCAAAAAAAAATTTTAATATTCCAATTAGCTGTATGCTAATTTAGGAATATTACATGAACCTGGTTCCCCTCTAACTCATTCTCCCACCATGTCAGGTGCCAATGTAAGTACTGGTCCTAATGTTGGTGGTAGCCCTGGACCTAACTCTAGAGCTGCTAGTAGTGGAACCAATACCGGAACCATTCCGGCTACTCCCTTGCTACCTTTTATGGTAGGTTTGAGCCTCCCTAATTTTAGCCAGTTAATAAATGACTCTATACACCATAATCCAGGTTGATTGTTATGCCAACTAAGCTTCCCTCTAATATCCCTAAGTTCAAAGGAAACACTAGAGAGTACCCTACTAATCACGTCTGCTCCTTTCACATGTGGTGTTCATCCAACTCCATTACTAATGACTCTATCCATCTTTGGTTATTCCAGCGCATAGAAAATTTTAGGGGTGAATTTTCACCCATGGGCGTAATTAAAGGGTTTTAAATTTTTATTGGGCGAATTTTTTGTATCATAGTATATTATTTCAAATCACCCCAAATTTATTTTATAAAAAAATTACGTCTAGAGGTTAGCCCACCTTATTTTAAGAGAGAGGGTAAAAAAATTAAATTTATATTTCAAATCGCCCCAAATTTATTTTAAAAAAATATTAGGTCTCGAGATTAGCCCACCTTATTTTAAGGGAGAGGGTAAAAAAAGTAAATCTTCGGATTTAAGATGGATCTAGGTAAAAATAAAAATCACACTATGTGAAAATAATTTTACTTTATCAAAATAAAATAAAAATAATAACATTAAAACAAAAATAATTTCATGTTATTGACACATGGTATGATAACCCATGGTATTCATGTGGAACATAACATATTTAAAGGGTAAAATTAAACCAACATAGATCCATCTTAACTTAGGATCTACCAAGCAAAGAGAGAGATATTAGATATCAAATAGCTTGTGAGGCAAACCTATTTTCACTAAGTGAGGCAAACCTATTTTCACTAGGTGAAAATAAATTTCAACCCTTTTGAGGTTTGGTGGATCCAAAGTTAAACTGGATTTATACTGGCCACATTTTGTAAGCCTAGATGATGCTTCAGAAGTGGGTATGTTTTTTAATGTTATAAATTCCTAGATGAGGCTCTAGAAGTGGGTATGTTTTTTATGTTATACATTTTATTTTAAAATATTGCTAGGAGCGGTAAGTAATTTATTTCCCCATTAAGATAGAAATTTAAAGATAATAGAGCAATTGACATTATGGATTGTGTGAATTTGAAGATGATGTAACAAAATCTTCTTGTAATTTTCTCAGAATGTTCGATTTCATGGAATATTTTTCCTCCTCCATGGAATTCCTAATTTTGATATCTCGAGGGTAGACATTTTTTTTTTTTAAATCTTCTTGTAATTTCCTAATTCTGATATCTCGAGGGTAGACATTTCTTTAACAAAATCTTCTTGTAATTTTCTCAGAATGTTCAATTTCATGGAATATTTTCCCTCCTCCATGGAATTCCTGCAAGACGAGACTCCTCCTTTAACTGAGCCTCATGAGTAGCAAACTCTTCTCTGGGAAAGGATTCATCTTAACTTCAGTAAGTTCAGTTGACCTTTACTTTCATTTGAATACCTTTATTGACAATATCTAATATCAACAAGTTAAACATCATTTTAGAAAAATCTTATTGAAATTTAAACTAAAATATTATATTTTCTGAAAAATAAATCTAATTAAAAATGAAACTTTGGAAATTTATTTTTAGCAATGGCACGTTGTTTTTCACCCTATTCTCTTCAAAGCTTAACTGCATTGGCTTCTATATTTACAGCTATACATTGTGTTTTTTTTACTTTTAACTTAGATGAAATTCGTAAAATGAAATGTTAAAAGTGATATGAAGGGTTGTTTAAAAAGGAGATCATCATAAAAAATTTATATGATGGGTAGGAGGACCCGTCAAATTTAACCCTTGAAGCCACGGATTTTAAACATTCACAATTTACAACCTTCACAATTTCGGAATAAGTCTAGGTGGTGTTATTAACTTTTTTTTACTTTATTCTTAGTTTATTTTAATTAAGTATGAAAGCATTTTCTTTGAGAAGTAAGTAAATAATCTGCAATTATTTTATACAATTATTTTATATTTTTATTTTATTTTATGAAAATTATGAAAACATTTCCTTAGAAATTTGGGAAAAAATAATGATTCTACATATGTATTTTTTTTTATAAAAATTATGAAATGCAATTCTAGCTATTTTTTATTTCTTGAAATGTATCTTTAAATAGATACAAAGCTAGATTCTACAATTCCAAAAAAATTACTCAAAAACTAAAAAGTGATTTTATCATAAATAATAAAAAAACAAACAAAAAAATTATGGGTTCTAATTAACACACGGGTTACTTTTAATTCAAATAAAATATAACCTCAATCCCACACAAATTTTTCTGAAAATTTTCAAAAAAAAAAAAATTATTTTAACCAATGCCAATAAAGTTTGTAAAGAAAATATATAATACTTTTAACACATAACCTTAATCTTATAAAAAAAAAAAAAAAAATACAATCACAAAAGAACACTAAGTTTCAAAAAACTAATCCTATTTGAGGTTTTCGCCACTTCTACCTAATTTGATAACCAACATGGGAGGGAATCCCACATTTTTCTTCCAAAAAAAAAACATCCAATACCATCATAAATTTTGTTACTAATCATTTTAGAGGTTATTACATTAAGAATCATGAATTTTTAAGGAATAATCTTCCAAATCCAACGACAGTCTTATCATTCATACATAAACATTATTAAATTTAAAAGAATTACTCGACAAACGTTTCAAGGGTGCATACAAAACTTCCCAGTTACTGCAAGATCAAACATAGGCATAAACTCAATAACGAAGTTGTCGAGTTACACAAGAGATCTAAGTTATTACAGTATCAAATGTAGGCATAAATTCAGTAATGTAGTTGTCCAGTTACACAAGAGATCTATGATAATACATAATCTCTGAATAGTCGCATACTAAAGGTTCACTGAATAAGGAAAAAATGAGATAGCTTTAATTATCTGATTCTTCACCACTTTCCTTGTATCTAAATATCTGTGGTACAAAGCGTGAGTTATCCATCACCTCCCTTTCTTTTTAGGGTTGGTGGCCTTAGGTTCCCATCTGGGTGTAGAGGGAACAATTCAAGCAATTCTCCCCTCTTTTCATATTCTGTTGAAGTTGTTAGTCCCTTCTCATTAAATAAAATGTAACTTAAATTAGAATTTGAACAGCATATTTAACTTTGAAAACTCTAATATGAACAACGTATTTGAAAATTTAGAAAATTGGTTACTGAATGGGGAAAATTCATGTGCATATATGTTTGAAATCAATAATAAAAGGAAAGGAATTTGGATGTAAATGTAATATCTGATAGCTGAAGAGGAAAAGTATGTAACAAAAGAAAATATTTGATTTAACTTTTAACACTGAAGGCTCATTGCAATTCTTGAATAGGTTGGAAATCTAATAAATAAGAACTAGCCTAGCCAATTATTTGACTTTCTTTTCATTTTAATTGTAGTTTTCTCAATATTTTGGTAATCCGATAGATATGAACAAAGTTAATTGTTAACTGTTTAACTTTGTGCATATCCATCAAAATTTCAAGAACATTTCAAAACCTGAAATGAGTTACGCACAAATCCCTTTGAAAACAACTTGGATCGCTTTCTTATGCATTTAAAAAAATATATTCCTATTAATATCCAAATCATAGAAATTGAGAATCGATAACCTACTTACTTGAGATAAAAATGTAGCTATATTCATGGAAGTCTCGCAAATAATCTTGCAGGTTGGGGCTGAACACAGACAACGCCACAAAATAAGAATTTTTTAGGAAAATTATTAAAATTATTGAAAAGCATAAACAAACAATGTAAATTTTACTAGGGGATGAAGGGGTGCAGGGTGGCCCCAAAGAGAGCTCTATGATTTCCTTCTCATATTGAGAGGACTCCTGCATGGAAATTTTTTGTTCTTTCCATCTCTTGCTGCAACGAGTGTTTTGAAATCGATAAAAAACACTCTTTTCTTCCACATCTCTGTAGGGTTTGAGTAAACTCACAATATCTGTGACCTCATCTGGAGTAGGGTTTGAGTAAACTCACAATATGAATTACATAGAATATGGCAGGGTTATCTAGATGTGTAAAGACCAAGTTTGAGCAAAATAATTTATTTGGTTCAACATCACATGCCTTTGGGGGTGCCTTTCCAATTAATTTCCACTTGGGATGTGATAAGACATTTGTGGTAAAACATAATAAAAAGATGCAAAAATGTTTTCAATAATGTTTAACAAGAACCTAGAGCAATATTACCCGTGATTTTTCTTTTCCAAAACATGGAAAATTGTATATCATAGTTTTTAAATAAATATTTTTCTTATTATTGATATGTTTCTACACATTGGTAACTAATCACTAATATTTTACAATGTTTTCTAATTTTTTAGAAGATTAACCAATAATTTTCAGTACTTTATAACCTAGTGAAAAATTCGCCAATATTTCAAAAAAATTTATAATTTAGTGAAAGATTCGCCAAAAAATTATACATGTATATTATATTAATGAAAAAATATCCTATACATTTTTACATATACCATGGGGATTCGCCCATTTATTATAAATATAAATTTGGGGGTTTCTTAAAATTTTCCTTGTTCTAGTGTACGCTCATGGGCGACGCTGCAAAGTGGTATGTCAACCAGGCTTCTGCCTCTCATTCCACTTTTGTGACTCTTGCAAAAGCGTTCCTATCCTACTTCCAGTTACCTCTCTGATATGATACCGACACCAAATTGTTGACCACATTCCGTCAAACTTTTGCCACCCGCCTTTCTGACCATGTCCAAGAATGGCGTAGAAGGAGGAGCTTATGTCGAGCTCCCACATTCGATGATCATGTTTATATGGATTGGTTTCTTAGGACACTCTTTTCCTATATTGGTAAATATGTTGCATCTCACTTTCCTCAGAAAGAAGAAGAAACTCTCCAAATTGCATTGAAATATGACCTCATCTACGCTCAGTCTAGTTATGTTTATATCGTCTTACCAGATCACCCTAGACCTGGTGGTGCCAACGCACCAGGGGCATCTCACGCTGCCAACGGTATCGTTGGATATATTTCACATTAGTATACTCATCCTCCCATGGTTTATGGTTTCCCTCAGGAAGGGGCTAGCTCCTCTAGCACTAATCCCCCTCCCAGCAACATGTATCCAGGACAAAGCACATTTTCCCCATTGCATCATCTGATGTCAGGGCCTGCAGTTCCTCAACCTGTTTACCCCAATGTTGCTCAACCTCCTTTCTATCCATATCAACAGCTCGGTGCCCCATCCCCTCCATCATTAGCACCCTAGCCTCTTATGCCTTCTCAACCTTCGCAGCATCAACCACCTCCCCCTCCGAGTCATGGGTATGCGCAGTAGAGCGCAACCGATCCTCAAAATTCCAAGAAAAAGAGGAAAGGAAACCAAAATCAACCAATGCAAGGTAATCAAGGGCGCTAACCTAATCCGCAAAATACTAACAACCAACAGCAGGTAAATCAGCCCAAGCAGGACTGGCCTCTTTGTACAAACAAGCCTTGTTCTTGCTGTGGTGTGCATGGCCATTATACTAAATATTGTCCCCTTTTACCCCAAATTCATCAGTTTTGGGAAGCACAAGCAGTATCTAGAGGGCAGCAAGCCTTGGTTTTGGATCCTCCAAATACTGTGTCTGTTCAACCGGTTGTTTTTACTAATCCCTTCCCTCAGCAAGGATATGTGGCTGCCCAACCCCCTCGAGGTCAGGCTACCCCTCAAACCTCTCAGTCTAGTACCTCTGATTACCAGATTCTCATGATGAATTCTGAAGTGGTTAATACCGTTGATTTCAACCTTCAAAGTCAGTTGTGCCAATATGGAAAGCCACCTACTTCCTCTACAACAGAGTCTCAAAGAAAATTTTCCACAGAGTCGAGTTCGACACCTGATGCCTCTTTATAGATCCCTTAGCCATGTGCAGAGGTCCTTCCCAAGATCCCCAAAGGGCCATTATGCCGAACTGTTGTTTCTTCCAAACTCGCCCATAATTACAACATAATAGATGACTTAGCACAATCTCCTGTTGTTATGTAAACGTTGAAAGTCCTCTAGTCATGCCCTTCAAGACGTAAAGCTCTCTTATCTGCTCTGGGAATTTTGGATCCTTCAGATGATCGTTGGATCGTCATTAATGTTGACAAGTCAGAACATTTCCCCTCACCCTCATCCTTTTCCTTCCAAATACCCATGTTTCGTGTTGTATCATTGATGAGGGGGAATCCACCTGCGTGATGTCCGCCTCTTTTTGGAAGAAACTCAAATCACCTGAGTTAGTCCCATCCACCATCACTTTGCGTGCTTGGGACGGTCACTCTTCTCAACCCCTTGGCATGTTCTGCAATTGTCCTATTACTCTTGCAGGCAATACTGTTTGCATTGACATTGAAGTCATTGATGCCCCCTTGGATTACAACATCTTGTTGGGTCGTAGCTACACCTATGGAATGTCTATTGTTACATCTGCACTTCACCGTAAGATGTGCTTTCCTCACAATGGAAATATCGTCACCATAGATCAGCTGACATATTACAAACCGAAGTCTCAGCTCTCTCCCGATTCAGTCATCTCTTCAGTGGCCGATAAAAAAACTGTCACACCTCTTACCAGTGTTTCACCTGGAGTCTATAAATATTCCACATTACTTGGTGCTTTCCTTGGTCCCCCCCTCATGTCACAAATCCTAGCTCATCGAATTTTTGCATGATGCAATCGTCTCGGACAAGCCACAAGCGCTCTAGTTCAACCACCTAGCAGCCTACGCCTCTGCAACCTGATGGCGGTCACTCGATGGAGCCTGCAGGGCCTTCCTTTCAAGGACCTTCCTCTTCTACTGGTGGATCTTCCACTCCTTTTAAACCAGGAATGGTTCCCCCTAGCCTTAACCAGTTGGGAGCCATTACCCCTCCTGTGAGATATCATTTCTAGCTCCCCACTTTGGAATATTTTTGGTGCTTGCTATGGCTACATTGAGCCTTCCCAATTTGATTGTGGGGATCCCAGTCTGGTACATCAATACCCTAGCTAAAACCCCACCTGGTCAGCTCAAACCTTATACCACTTTGACCTCGGTCCAACAAGTCACCACGACTCCTACCTTTACTTCAGTGCCTCAGCCACCTCAACAGGAATCTACTCATATTTCGAAAGCATCTGGTCAGGGGGGCAAAGCCAGAAAGAAGGAACCTAAGGATAAGGCTTCCCGAACAACTCCTTCTCCTCCTAAGCCTCCAAATAAGTCACCTTTGTGTGCTTTGTGTGATGTTGTTGGGCATGCCACCTGTTGGAGCGGGATCCCCTAAGTCTGACAATTTTGCTATATTTTGTAATAATTTAGTCTTCCGCGAGGGTTTTGGGGTGGATCAAAACCCCTCACAAATTGTAATGGGTCAAACGGTAGATCAAGGGGCTGCAAACCATGGTATGTGTACCATAGAATAGCATTGTCTAAATAGTATAAATAAATGAATATATTGAGTCTAAGAAGTCAGTTTTAATCAGTTTTAATGTGGATGATAGAGTTGGATATTTTGTGATAGTTTTGTGTGGATTTTTCTGGGTAGAAGGCTCCTGCTAGCTATTTGCACGAAGACCTTAGTCCTACTATGTGTGGACCCTGCTGGTTGTGTGCACGGGCTGCTAAAGTTTTTTTTCTAAGGGATCTGAACTGATTAAGTAATAAAGGAGTATTTTTTTGGATATCTGAGTTCTTTATGCATCTGTTGGTTATGTTATGAATGATTTTGCATCTTGTTTTTTATCTCTATACTATCTGCCATTAGATCATTTTGCGCAACTGTGATTGGGTTTATATGACTGATTATTGGATAGATATGATGGTATAATTCTCTGTTATGATGTGTTAAGGGTTATTACTTGATTTATGATTGATGTGTTAACTTGTGCAAGATATTCTACATATTAGACCTAAGTTTGTATGAAAAGGGTTTACTAGTTAGGGTTGATGTTGCAAAGTTTTGTTTATGGTTGGTTGGATCTCAAGGCACCCACATAATTCCCAATCTCTCTCAAGGTGTGGAAACCTGGTTCCAGCACCCCCCCATACTACTTCGGGTGAGAATTTGACTTGCGCAAGCAGGTCACTGCCGAAAGAGCCAATAGTAAGAGGGTTTTGTTGGTTAACCTCAATTCCAAACCTGGGTCAGGACCCCTCAAGCCAAAAAATAGTTTTTTTGTCGATACCGGGAGAATTTTGAGAGAGATTTGGTGATGTCGCGAGGTCATTGGCAGCCATTAAAGCCTGAACTTGACAACTAGTTTGAAAAATAGATTCGAGAATTTTCCCTAAAAGAAAACAAAAGTAAAAAATTTATCTGCTGAAGAGTGGAAGAATAAGTATATTTTTACGGAGATACACAAGATCTTCTTCGTAACCTTTGCACACAAACTGTGGGAGTGGTTGGCGAGGTTAGCAGAATTCCAAACCTGTTGGAAGGATGATCAGGTCACACAGTGGACCCCTGAATTAATCCAACAATTGGAAAAGATTGATAATTATATTACACGGACTGTAGATCACTGGGTTGACAGCGTCTTGGGTGGGTTTGTAATAGAATTTGCAGTCAATCAGTTTGTGTCCTATTCTGAAGCTAAAAGGAGTTTTTTCAAAGGATTGAGGGGTAAGTTCTTACAAAATTTACCTCTGCTAATTAAGATGCTATTGTGTGAAAATATTATTTTGTGCAGCCACACCGAGTGAATGACCCAGGATAAAAACGAAAGCACGACGCACGATATTAAATATTATCGAGTCAATAAAAAATGGGATAGATCTGTGTATAGTCCTCTGAGAATTTTCCCTGATCTAAATGGTAGAGGGGCTACGCACGCGGAGACTAGCCCTCCTGCTACGCCACCATTAAACTCACACAAGGGTAATAATCCTCCTACCCCACCACCACCCCCACCTGTGGATGATATGGCTGCGAAAATGAAGTTACCTACCTTTAAGGGTGCAGGGGATGAGGATATGGAGCGATTTTGGTTCGTGGAAAATGCGGTGTGGACTACGCAGAATTTCACTACCGATGTTGTTAAGAGAGCGTAGCTAGCAATGGCCATTGAATTTCAGGCTTTGAATTGGTTCATGGGATACATTACTCAACATGCGAGTCCCGCAGTGCAAGAGATCAAGGATGCCCTAAAGCAGCAGTTCTGAAGGCCTAAATCTTATTCTCAATGTGTAGTAGAACTAAAAGATATTAAGTAAGGGCCTTTGGAATCAGTTTGAGAAGTTGGCCAATGACTAAAGGAAGTCATCACTGATGGAGGATTTTCTTACAATGACAAGCAGCATAAGGAATGGTTCATTTCCATATTGTTTTCGCATGTGCGCGGGCCCATGGGTCAGCATAAAATTGCCTCACAGGAAGAAGCCCTGTAATTTTCTATGAAGAAGCCCTGTAATTTGCGATGATGGTCTAAGTGTAAATGTAATTACATGCAGCGGCATTTCTACTGGAGGAAACGACGAGAAGGTCTCCACAGAACCACTAGTTAGAAAGGCATCTGACAAAAGTGTAAGCCTCAACCTGCAGAAAGAAAAAGAGACTTTCATCGAAGCCAGAAAGGATTTTGCTGATGTAGAAGCATCCACCTCGAGAACTCTCATGGAACCAAAATATGACGATGAAGTTAAGCCATCCTTACAAGCCTGCATTAAGCTACTATGCAATAAGAAGGCAATATATAATCTTCAGGCCTTGATAGACAGTTGCGCAGAAAAACAGGTGTCGCGGATAGAAACCAAGGTTGTAAAAAAAGTTTACAAGTAGAAGAAGAGAACTGGTAGGGAGATCTGCATGACTGTGCATATTAAAGACTATGAGATGGACCAGGTCATCTTGGATCTAAGGTCTGATGAAAATGTCTTACCTAAAAAAACATGGCAAAATATGGAAGAGCCAAAATTATAATGGTCAACCATTCAGCTACGTATGGCTAATCAGCAAAATCTCATCCCACTTGGTAGGCTTCCGCAAGTTGAGGTCGACATTGCTGGAGTAAAGGTATGTGCTGACTTTGAGGTTATACAAATTGTGGATGATGCAAATCCATAACCTGAACTGTTAGGATTGGATTGGGACATTGATAAGGGAGGTATCCTCAATCTGAAGCGCATAAGCATGATTTTTTAGAATAATGGTACACGGGTGATAGTCCCACTGGATCTGGTAGAGAGAGAACGATACACATAACCATTGCGCAAAGGGGATGAGATTGACCACATCTATAAACTGACTGTGCGGGATGAAGACTAGATCAACCCTATAGCTGACGGCATGTTGAACTGGGAGAAGGATAGTTCCTATTTTTTTTATTCTGATGGCGAAATGGAGAACTCGCAGAACAGGTTGCACGATGTATCTGCACTGCGCTGCCCCAAGATTACAAAGAATTTCCAGTGCATCTCCTCTGAGGTAATAAAATTACCCTACTTTGATGGGTCTGGTAGTGTCAAAGAATTCTTGGAAGCATTGGAAAAAGTTGTCCAAGAGGAACAAAGGGTCTAGGCTCTTGATTTGGATATGCGCGCAACTCCGGTGCGGTGGTGGGAAACACACAAGAGAAATTTTCAGGACTAGGAGGTGTAGATAAATGATGATGTTATGCTTTGAACCTCTAGCCAGTCCACCAATTGAATTATTTTATGGCTGGGGAGATCCGCGCAAGCATCTGGCCATGTGGATGGAGGTATGAGATTAAAAGACATGGAATGAATGGGCTCATAGTTTTGTCCACTCATTAGGACCAATTCCTACAACCTGGTATCTAGTAGTTGAGTTACACCAAGGAACTCAAGACTAGTATAAAATGACCAAAGTTTTCCTGGAAACCTTTGGCTTTATGGGTGGCTCAGAAAAATTGGATTGGCTTTGTAGGACATAGATGCTTTGGTCTTTGATGAATCCCGGCCCCGTAGGGAGTGCACTGCACTAGCCTAGGATGTGAAGATGCAAGACGAAGATGACCCAAGGAACGTTAATATCCCTAAATCGGAAGGAGAGCGTGCAGTTGTAGGACCGGCATTAAGAAAGGTGGACGTGACTAAACCTCTGAAATTGAAGGAAGTCAACATTGGGACGGACGAGCAGCCCAATTTGGCCAAGATTGGGAACTAATGGGATGATGATACAATAGGAAATATTGCAGAGCTACTGACATAGTATCAGGATTTGTTTCCTATAAATTTCTCGGAGCTGAAGGGCATTGTGGGGGACCTCAGTATCATGAAAATCACATTAAAACCTGATGTGTTCCCTGTCAAGCGGCGCCCGTATCAATTGAACCCCAAATATAAGAAGAAGGTAAAGGAGGAGTTATAAAATATGGTGGTTGCAGGTATCATCGAACCAATCGAGCAATTGGATTGGGTAAGCCCAATGGTGGTTCAGGAGAAAAATACCAAGGGAGAAATCAAGATTTGTGTTGATATGCGCAAGTTGAATGATGCATGTGTACATGACCCCATCACTACTCCATTCTCTAATGAAATCCTGGATAATGTGGGAGGGAAATAATCTTATTCGTTCACAGATGGGTTCTCATTTTATCATCAAATCCGCATTGCACCAGAAGACCACAGAAATACCACCTTTTCCACTGAGTGGGGTTCTTTTCAATATACTATCATTCCATTCGGGTTGAAAAGTGCACCGGAAATATTCTTGCGTGTGGTCATGGTTGTATTCAAGGAATTCATGAATAAATTCTTGGAAGTATACTTTGATGACTGGACAGTATTTGTATTGGTAAAGAAACATGTATCAAATCTGTGCATGATGCTTGACACCTGTCGGAAGCACCAGATTTCTCTCAACCTGAAGAAATGCATATTCTGTGTACTTTTTGGGATTTTGCTGGGGAATATAGTATGTGAGCAAGGATTCATGGTAGACCCGGCCAATCTCGCGGTTATCATCAACTTGTAAGTTCCTACCACTAGGAAACATTTACGCTCCATCCTAGGACATAATGGTTATTACAAGAAGTTTATCAAGGGGTATGATCTGATCACTGTGTTGATGGAGAAGTTGCTAAAGAAGAATGTAGCATTTTTTTGGGATGACGAATGTTAGAAGAGCTTCGAGCTACTAAAGGAGAAAATGGTCACTGCACCCATTTTTATATTCTTGGACTAGTCTAAGGTTTTCCATGTGCATGTGGATTTATCTGGTATAGCACTTGGATCTGTTTTAGCACAGCTAGGAGAAGGCAACATTGATCACCCAGTAGATTTTTCTAGTCGGAAGCTTTCAGGAGTAGAGCGCAACTACTCAACTACAGAAAGCAAAGGATCGGCCATGGTATATGCACTACAAAAATATAGACACTACTTGTTGGGAGGGCATTTCAAAATCTTCACTGATCATTCTGCTTTGAAATACCCGGTCAATAAGCCTGTGTTGGGGGGGAGATCTTCCGATGGTTTTTGCTTTTCCAGGAGTATGATTTTGAGATCACTATGAAGCTGGGAAGGCTGAATGTTGGGCCTGATCATCTGTCACGGATTGAGAATGGAGAAAAACCAACCAATCTGGAGGAAGGGTTACTACATGCACATATCTTCGCCATCAAGGTGGTTGATGAGAACTTTTC
This sequence comes from Pinus albicaulis, assembly GCA_034641835.2. NCBI lineage: Eukaryota > Viridiplantae > Streptophyta > Pinopsida > Pinales > Pinaceae > Pinus > Pinus albicaulis. The sequence goes on along the minus strand of CM076584.1, from coordinate 345,638,782 downwards.
TAACATTATTCATTTTTTGACTACAGGAACAGTACCTGTAGAGTATTTAGTCCAGGAAAAGAAGGAGTTGGTTGTGCGCGCCGCTGATTTCACCATGATTGTAGGTCAGTTGTATAAATTAGGAGCAGGTGAAGTAGTAACGAGATAAGTATTGGAACATGAAAGACGGGCTATATTGGCTGAACCTCATGGAGGAGTGGAAGGTGGCCACTACGTTGGGAAAGCCACTATGCACAAGGTGCCGCATGCTGGTTTATGGTGGCCCACATTGCATATTGATGCACATACATACTATCGGGCCTATGATGCATGTCAGCGGACTTGGAAGCCTTCGCACAGAGACAAAATTCCCCTACAACCACAGATGGCCTTGCAAGCATTTAACAAATGGGCTATAGATTTTGTGGTACCAATCAACCCTCCTGGAAAGAATACTGGAGCATCATATAGCATTACTGCAGCTGATTATGTGACCAGGTGGGAGAAGGCGAAGGCGGTTAAGGACTGTACGACAGACACAACTACGCACTTCATCTTTGAACACATTTTGACAAGGTTTGGGTGCTCGAAGGTTTTGATGAATGAAAGAGGTACGCATTTTTTCAACGAAATGATTGAAGCTTTGACCGAGGAGTTCCATATCCATCACAAGAAGAGTACTCCTTATCACCCACAAGCAAATGGCATATTAGAAGCATTCAACAAGATTTTGGAGCACGCTCTCACGAAGATCTTCAATGCCAACCGGGATGATTGGGACGTGTGCATCCCTTTGATGTTATGGGCTTACAGGACAACATGCAAAAAGTTGACAAGAAAGACACCATTTAGGATGGTCTATGGGTAGGAAGCCATCATGCCCATGGAGTATATTGTCCCAAGTCTACACATTACAGCATTAAATAATATGGTTGAACCTGACATTATGGAAGAATGGTTGGTGGAACTCGTTTCCTTATAAGAAGATCAACTCATTGCTAACTTCCACCAGCAGGTGCAGAAGGCGCACGAAAAGGCCTAGCATGATAAGCACATCTGGCAGAAGGTGTTCAAGGAGGAATATTTGGTGTTACTCTATGATAATCAGTTTTTATGCCACCCAAGGAAGTTTAGAAAGCATTGGTTGGGGCCATATGCTATAAATGAGATCACTGATGGTGGACAGGTGCGCTTAGCCACGCTACGGGGAGAAGACCTTCTGAGATACTTCAATGGGATCCACCTGAAGCCGTATAGAGACGATCCGGTGCCTACCAAATGAATATATGGTCAGAGCATCAAAATCAAAGAATCTACACGCAGCAAAAAGGAAAGTTGCAGGAAGGTATGACAAAGGCACAAGAGTGACGCGCAGGTCAGGAAACTAGTCGTCGGAACAGTGTAGCTGGGTTAAAAATTTAAATTATTGTTGAATGGAGTGAAATTTTTGCAATTAATAAGGCGATCGTGGAAGATTTTTTACCGTTTCCTTGAAGGTAAGTGGAAATTAATGATAATCCAACCATTTTTACTGTGGGTGACTTATAAAAAGGTGGGCATGGGTCTCAATTGGCTCCTTTATTGTTTAAACATTTGGCGCCCTGTGATCATCTGTAATCTATGTCATCTTGCAATTTGTGAGTTCTATATGTCTGTTCGTGAATTCCCTTCCGACAGCAGTAACCCTGAGTTCATATTCTGTGCGAGAATGATGGCCACCAACCCTATAGAGGATCATCGACGCCCCTCACAACATTTATGGAGGAAGGTTCAGATGAGGTCAGAGAAGTAGTCCCGGATGTGGAAGAAGTTGCATCCACTTCAGCGAAAGAGAAATGCAAGGGAAAGATGTCGAAATGGGCTACCTCTAAAACACGCGCCTCTCTGCGAAATTTTCCATCCCCCAGACAAGCTTCCAAGGAGCACTCCCCCATTGGTGATTTTTCCAAGCAGCCGACGACTGCTAGTCAAGAAGCACTTCTCATAGAACCAATTTCATGGCGGACACCCTATGTTAAGCTGCGAAAACCTTCAATGCACAAGCCACAGAACATTGATTCGGTGCAAGAATACCTGCAAATGCCATTATGTCCTCAAGAGGTCCCTTTGGTCGGTGAAATATACGGCAAGCTCCCTCAAGTGAAGTTTGAAGATTATGATCTTGCCAATGAAGTAATGTTCCTAGAGCTTGCCCCAGAAAATTACCTAGAATGAGTGATGTACGATTATGTATCGAAGGTAGAGCCGATGCCATTGGCGAGTGGGTTGCACAACATAGGAATCCTCAATTTTCTGAGGATCGCCTATTTCGAGTCATACCCCATCACAGGCATTTTTGTGCGCCAATTTTTGACCTTGGTCCATGACGGCTCACTATGGGTTCAGGGGAGAATCCCTATCGATGCCACACTGATCCATTAGATCACCGCCCTGCCCAAGAAAGGGCCCCATCCAATAACGGGATTTGGGAAAAGCACTAAATTAAAGGTAGCAACAGAGGTGAAGGAAAAGTACAAGGTGGAACGTGATAAGTGGGGCTTTGTTCCAGACCATCGATGACCAGGAGGTGCGCATGGGCACCCTTGTCCTTGGATGTAAGCTTATGCAGAAGTGTCAGCCGAAGATAGTCCCTGCACACATCATTTCCTTGGCAGGGCAATGCGAAAAAGGGATGTTGTACAACTGGTCGCAATTTCTATGTGAGCAGCTTTTGGAGAATGTGCACGAGTCGCAGGAACTGGGGAAGCAGTTCTGTTACTCGTGGTTTTTTTTGCTGATTGTACTGGTGGCATGGGAGACCCCATCTGATGCAGTCCTTCCTGACATTGAGCCAGGCGTATGCGACAGGGCATGCTACGCAAATTTATGGGACTCGCCAAATTCCAAGCGAGTCAAAGAAAACAAATTTTTCTGGGTTCTTTTTGAAGGTGCGTTGGCTCAAGCTATTCATTCCAAACCACGACTCTCGTCGGCCGTATATGAGAAGTATAAAAGCGTGGTGGAGCTTCAGGTGACTATGCACAACATCATGATCAAGGCGTGTAAGAGCCCCAATTGGTACCCCTTACCCTATATGGTCACGAAGGCAGAGGTTGACCATGTCGTCATGGCATGGCCGAAGTCATGGAAGATTGAGCTTGGCTCCACTAAGCCAGTTACGCCATTCACATCCAGGAAAGAAACAACCCCGAAAGAAATAGCCCCAAAAGAAACAGCTCTGAAACAAATATCTCCAAAAGAAACGGCTCTGAAAGACACAACGCCTAAAGATACAACCGAGCCGCACACAGAGACAAGCGGAAAAGATAAGGAATTTGAAGTAGAAAAAGACTCGAACACATAAAAAGGCGCATAAACAAACAAATACTAGGAGTTAGGAGGTGACCACAAGGAGGTGGACCTCGGCAGGTTGGATGGGCTTGATGGATATGGTGCAGAATCACCGCGCAGCACCAAGAAGGGAGGAGAAACATCTAAGGGGAAGCGCAAGAAGAGGAAAGGGTCCAAGGCAAGCGGAGAAGAGGAGGTTACTCTAACTGAAGAGGACCTCGAAAAAAAATTTGATGCAGTTGCGTCGACATCTGAAGACCGGTGGAGCACCATTGAGACCAAACACAAGGTCATGGCGGAAGCCTTGCAGTCAAGCTTACAGGTTCTGTAGCTAAAGGTTGATACATTGCAAGCAAGTGTGGATCAAGAAAGGCTGGTGCAAGTGAGTGTGGATCAAGCGAGGCTGGTGCAAGTGAGCCTCCTATCTACAGCGATCATTGCAACTACTTGAAGCAGAATCTACCCCCTCATGGGTGCAGTGGTATCTCTGGATCCAGCAAAATTGTGCGCGCAAGTCCAAGCCTGCTCCGAGGTCAACCTCAAAATTTCCAAGTTACCAAGTGGGAAGCTCCACAAGCTACATAGATTAATTTCAGAAGAGCTTCAGAGTAGGAAGGTGTGTGCCCAACAGCAGTTCAGCAAGGCTGAGCAAATCGCGGCAAAAAAAATGGCAGAGTCTACTCAGGCTCAGACAGCACAGCAGGTAGCCATAGCGCAGCGAGCGAAGTTGGAAATTTTCATTAACAGGCTATGCAGTGAGATTCCAGATGTCACTATATCGGCCTTTGTAGCCCTACAAGCTAAAGTTGAGAGCCTAGTGGCATCTCTCAAAGCCTCCAAGATAGAAATTCAATCCGTGAAGGCAGAGTTTGAGCAGCAGATTGTTGCGTTACAGGCACAGTTGCAGCCGGAGACTCCCCCAGAGGTGGGCGTGTAGCCAGAAGCCACTATCCAAAACACCTAGGCTATCATTTCAGCTTATGTCACGTATGCCTCCACCTTGATCGAAAAATCCATGGGACTATGGACCTCTGTGAAGATAGATCCTTTAGTCAAGAAAATCACTCAGGAGTTGCACGTGAAGGAACAAGAGTTGGACGACTTACAAGAGCCTTTACCTACCCTTATCCCTGCTCAGAGAATGGCATGCCTTCAGACCAGCCAGGCGTTGCAGGATCAAGGGGAGGAGCTCCGTCACAGGAAGAAAATAGTTATCGATCACATGAATCCATGGGCGGATGAGGCCATGAAGCTCTCTTAGGACCTTGATGCTGTCATACGTAGCCTGAAACAGACGATGTAGAATGTCACTTTGGTCATTGAAGGGTTGACCTCAAAAAAAATGGTAGAGACCGTACAGAGCACCGCAGACCAAAGTGCAGGTGTCTTGCCACCATTTTATGCTGCCATCGATGCGCTCAAGCTCAAAATGAATACTCCACTATTGGTGTGACTCGGGACGAGTCACAAGATTGCGTTGAGGGCCTGTTGGAGTGGGGTCCCCTAATTTTGACAATTTTGCTATATTTTGTAATAATTTAGTCTTGCGCAGGGATTTTGGGGCGGGTCAAAACCCCTCACGAATTGTAATGGGTCAAAGGGTAGATCAAGGGCTGCAAACCATGGTTTGTGGACCATAGAATAGCGCAGGCTAAATAGTATAAATAAATGAATAGATTGAGTCTAAGAAGTCAGTTTTAATAAGTCTGAACATGGATGATAAAGTTCGATATTTTGTGATTGTTTTGTGTGGATTTTTTTGGGTAGAAGGCTCCTATTGGCTGTGTTCGCGGAGACCTTATTCCTTCTGTGTGCGGACCCCTATAGTTGTGTGCATGGATTGTTGAAGTGTTTTGTCTAAGGGATCTGAACTGATTAAGTAATAAATGAGTATTGGTGCAGATATCTGAGTTCTATATGCATTTGTTGGCTATGTTATGAATGATTCTGCATCTTTTTTCTGATCTCTGTATTGTATGCCATTAGATAATTTTGTACAACTGTGATTGGGTTTATATGATTGATTATTGGATAGATATTATGGTATAACTCTTTGTTATGATGTGTTAAGGGTTATTACTTATTTATGATTTTTGTGTTAACTTGCGCAAAATATTCTGCATATTAGACATAAGTCTGTCTGAAAAGGGTTTACTAGTTAGGGCTATTGTTGTGAAGGTCTATTTATGGTTGGTTGGATCTCAAGGCACCCACGTCATTCCAAATATTTCTCAAGGTGCGGAAACCTGGTTCCAACACCCCCCCATACTACTTCGGGTGAGACTCTGACTTGCGCAAGCAGGTCACTACCGAAAGGACCAGTAGTAAGAGGGTTTTTTTGGTTAACCTCAATTCCGAACCTGGTTCAAGACCCCTCAAGCCAACACCACCCAAAATTGTCCTGAGCTTCATCGTCTCAAAGCTCTGGTCAACGAGTCGTTTCCTGAATCTGATATACCAGAGGTCCATGTTACCTTACCAGATTCGGCTAAGAAACTCAAATCGTTGTGCACAAACCACCTTTTTGCTTTGTGTGATCTTATGGCCACTATTCTCACCTCTGTCCCCATCTTGATGACTTTCATGAGACCCTTGAAGCTGTTCGTGAAATAGAGGCTACTCCTAGTGGATCATGTACCCCTCTACTTGTGAGTTCTGCTTCGGTAGAACTGGAGGAAATTCTCATACCTGCCCCCGATGTCGATATGATGAAATATACGGCCACCATCCACTATCTTCCATCATCCATGAGATCCTTGGTGGAACACCCCTCTAGGGAGTTCCCTTCTATTTCGATTGAACCTCCTTCTGTGATCACCTTGGGCTCAACATCGATAGATGTTTAATCTACTAGCTCTTCGTCTACCCTCCGTAGCGATGCATATGTGAACCATATCTCTCACGATGATGTGTTAGGTAGCCTCACCGCGTCGTGTGGTATTTCTTCTACCATTCCCCCCATATTTCACTCTGATAAAGACATTATGGAAGCAATGACCACCCCTGCCTTTCCTTGGGATGATATGCACCATCGTGCGTACTTCCTCCCGCAGCATTCCCTTGACCAATATGATATGGAGTCTAAAGACTTCATCTCTGATGAGTTCGATCGATTTAAAATTCCCATTCCTGCACCCGATGCTTTCGACGAAGAAAACATTTCCTTAGGGGCACCTTGCACCCCGAATGAAATTGAGGCTTACACCAAGATACTCAAAATATTCTGTAACGTTTCCGCCAGGTCCTATTTAGAGAGGCCTGGACATGATCCTACTGTTGTTGACCATCATATCAACACATGGCCTGATGCCTACCATGTCCGTCAAAAGTTGAGACATATTTCTCGACGAGACGCTCTCAAAACCGCAATTGATAAGCTCAAGCAGGATGGTTTTTCCTATCTCGTTTTCAAGAAAATAGGCACCATTCATGTTTGTATGGAATTTCGTGACCTGAATAAAGCTTGTCCCTACCACAGCTTCCCTACACCATGTATTTACCATATATTTACCAAGTGTAAGGGGCATAGAAATTTTACCCATAGCAACCCTCATGCGTGTTTTATTTCTGCCATGCATTTAGGTTTTTTGCATTGTCCATCATCTTCTCCTTTGTTGTCTTGTGACGCATTTCAGATGGATCCTTCATCCACACCGTACATCAGCTATGCCGACAGTGAAACTCGCTACTCACATAATATAGCCTCGATAGCCTGGGCCATTTTTACCCCCATACATTTGTTAGTCCTTTCCAACAACGTATGTATTGGATCTGCCACCAATAACCAGGCCGAATATGATCTAATGATAGGTTTTTTAGTTAATGCCCTTGACCATTGCATCCTTCATATTCATGTTCGTTTAGATTCCCTGCTTCTTGTTAGATAATTGAATGGTGTTTATCGTGTGCATAACCCTATCCTTTTTAGAAGATATTTACAAGTGAACCTCTTAATGCGTGAATTTGAAACCATTACTTTCAGCCATGTACCTAGAGCCCAAAATTACTATGTAGATAGCATTGCAAACAATATTCTATATTGGCACTTATCACATGCATTTAACACAAGACAATAAAATTAAACAAAAGGCGAGCCAATGCTCGTCATATATACAAGATGCATATCCATAATGTGTGTTCACAAAATCATAAATGTTTTGGAGTCCTCTACTCTAATACATTTGACATGCCCATAGCATGCTGCAAAAACCAAAACTGGGGGCACCTCATGCCCCTACATCTAATCACTATCTAGAGGGTCTCGAGCCAATGGCTCGGCTCCTGTAGCCTGCAGATCCAGTATACCCTTTCTGGCCATCGCCATGCATCGCATGACCCCTCGCCACTTTGAGGGTAGACCAACACATGCCTCAATGTAGCTATCATATAGATCTTTCCAGCCGTGCTCCGATACACTGGTCATCAATAACTCGCATTTGCAGAGGACATCCTCCAATAGTGCCTCTAAATCTGGTTTTTCATCTCCTCTAGCTCTACTAGACTCTGCAACCCCTAGTGTTGTGGGTCGTCCCATATACTCGGTCGGTTTCACCGGTGCTATATCTGCATACCAAAAGTAACGAATCAGTACCATACACACCATTATAAAACTTTAAATGCCTCATAAAATATAGAAACTTTTCACTTACCATATGGTTCCCATGTTGGACTGAGTAGAAGTGGCAAGTCCGGGTCCCCCTGATGTTTTTGGTGATTTGATGATTCATCCAGAAGCCTTTTTTCCACGAAGGGTCACTTTTTCACCTCTAAAAATCAAATTTTTGCACCTACACCAGTTAGCCTTCACACTTATCAATGTGTGTGTCGATTTTTTTCATGAGTAACCATCATTTTCTCATGCTTTTATGGTCCCCATTGAGCCTATTCTGTGTGGCAACATCATTGAGTTTCCCTTGATCAGAGCATTCGAGTTGAGTCATCATCGCATTCATGGAGTTTTTCCTGAGTCCCTTTTGCCTCTCGTCATAGTATTCCATCCATTGATGCTTTGTCCCTCTCTCGTGTTTCCCTTTTTTGCCTCCAGTACCACTGTCCCCCATCCCCTCAGGAATTGCGTCAGTTACTGTCAGGTCATCCATGCTTTTTATGCTCTGACAAGGGAAGTCTTCCATTTTCTACTTAGTATCCCCCCATTCCATCATCATCCCTAGTGTCAGTCCATCAATCACTCTAATATATTCCCTCGTGCCTTAGTTGAGGACCCTCATTGCCTCACCTATGGCAAACCTCCTTCTATCTACATCAGCACATTCATTCCAGATGACAGGTCTAGAAGGTGGTGTATCTTGGTTCTTCCAGTCTTGTTTGGTGCCTCAGATTAGGCAATGGGACCCTTTGACTTGATTTTTTCTCATCCGCTCCACTTCAACTTGATCGAGATTCGTATACTCGATAGTTCGTTGATCTAGCAGATTGATCCAGTGATTCCCAGCTGTGTGTGATATGTTTCAGACCTCATGAGGGGGTGGCCCTTTAGGTAGCCCCACACATTCCTAGATGACCTCATTCTCTTCTACAGCCTCAGATACAGATCCATATATTTTATGGTTTTGGCCCCAGCCGCTTGCAGCGCCTATAACATGCATGTATCACTTAGATGATCCATTTATATTTTTAGAGCCCTTTCATGTTTATCGAGGCTTCTCTTGTTGTTATTATATCTCATGTACTCAGATATTATTGTATTCAGTCCTGGTTGTTGTCCCAGGTACAGTATGTATGTGGTATCCATTATATTTTTTCTGGCCCATGTTTACGCCAGCATATCATTTACTCTATAGCTCAATCTCATTTTACTGAGCGAACCATTATTCTTTGTGCTTTGTTATCTCGGCAGACATAGGTATGCCTCCTCCACCTCATTGTATAAAGGTACTCAACCATTAAAGGGGACTTATGGTTGTCAGTCTCACTCCCTCAAGGTTATTATCCTCTCATGCTTCGCTTCTCCTATGTATCTCTCTCTCTATGACACCTCTTTGGTGTCTATTGATTGTGTTCTTACAACGTACTTTGGTCATACGATTAGATCCTAACGCTCGCACGTTGGGGGGGGGGGGAATTTGTTACACCAATTTTTGGTCATCTAACCATGTATAATTAAATGGACCAAAATACACCATGTAAGACCAATTTTACCATAGTAAAATTTATTTCACTAAGAAATAATTTAATAAACCATATTTTATTAAGTTATTTATGGTCCAAATAGAAAACCCCATGAGGAATAATTAAATAAATCCTTATATATTTGATTTTCCATAGGAATAATTAATTAAACATATGTTTAATAATAGTCATAGTCATATTTAACCCAATTAATGAGAAATAATTAGATAAATCGTTATTTATCTTATTATTCTCTAGGAATAATTAATTAAATCTTTATTTAATTAATATTCCTTGTTAAATTTGACTAAATCATTTAGAAATAATAAAATAAATCATTATTTGTTTAATTATTCCTTGATCCCATCCTTGAAATAATAAATAAATATTTTATTTTCTTATTGTTTCTAAATAAAGGGATTTAACCAATTTAAACTCATTTTCCCTCCAACAAAATATAAGAAAATATTCCAAGCAGTTAGATCTATATCTTGGTTAATAATATTTTATTATGCACCATTATCAAGGATAACTCATTATTTTGTTATAAATAGGATGGTTTTCCATTGAATTCTGACCTTTGATCCTTTTTATCATGGTCGGACTTTGATCCTCTTACCATTGTCTATCTTTGATTTACTTTTAGTTTCTTTTTGCATTTGACCTCCCTTTGAGTTCTACACGTCTTGGGTATTCTACAACCATTCAGAGAGAATTTTTGAAGCTAAAGTGTTTGAGGACAACCAAGAACCCATCCCATTGAGGGGGACTGTATCATTTCTCTTCCCAGGTGTTACAGAATACAAAAAATTATTTATAATTCTTTTCTTTTCCATTGGATATTTTGGAGAAAATCTTACTTCATTTTGTTGTTAGCTGCTTTATTTGCATAGATCTGGGTTTATTTTGCATTTGTTTAGACCGTCTATTGCAGATCTAAGAAGTTTGGAAGCCATCTTTGTTGTTAGGTTTGCTTTTCATGTGCAGCTAAAGTGATCTATTTTTGTACACTTGTGTTAAGATTTCATACTAACACTTGGATTTCTCTAACTCCAAATCAAACTCTTGTAGGATAACTATCCATTTAGAGTATTTTCCCCCGAGAATTTTTTTTGTCAAAATGTACATCATCAGGTTGCAATTAGATATCACTATGGTTTTACGTAACAGTATGTAATGAAGGAATCATTGGACAACTTGAACGGCTGCCAAGGACAGTTTCTCCACATGTGAATACTTGATCTCTATCGGGGTGAGATTCCGACTTGGTAATAAAGCACATGTTTATTGTTGGACTCATCCTCTTGAAATAAAACCATTCCAATTGTAGAATCAGATGTAGCTAAATACAAAAAGTAATCTTGGTGATAATCAGGTGGAATCAACAATGGTCCATGGGTCAATGCATGTTTGAGTGCACCAAAAGATTTATTGGCAAGCTCATCCCAGATGAATGGAACATCATGTTTTAATAATCGAGTGAAACCTTTGATTAACTCCGCATAGTTTGGGATAAAATGACATAGAAATTTTTCTCTCCCTTGCAAACTTCAGAGTTGGAAAAGAGTGGAAGGAGGAGGTAAATTAACAATGCCCTCAACCTTCAACAGGTCGACACGAATGCCTTACTTTGAAACAATGAACCCAAGTAAGCATCCAGATTGTACACAAAAAACACATTTGTGTGGATTCAAACGAATGTTGCAATGCCTACATCGCATAAATATGGCACATAAATGTGTAGGATGATCTTGCGTGCGTAAATAATGAGCAAGTCATCCAAGTAGGGTTGTACAATGTGTTTGATATCATGAAATGTGTAAGATATAGCTCTTTGAAACGTTGCACCAACATTTTTTAGTCCAAAAGGTAATTTAAAGTATGCAAATGTTCCCTGTGGACATATAAATGATGTTTTAGGTTGATCAATAGGGAGCATTCTTATTTGATTGTAGCAAAAAAATCCATCCATAAATGAAAATATTTCATTTCCAGCACAATCATTAACAATTTAATCGATGTAAAGGGTAGGATCATTTTCTTTAGGAAAGGCCTTGTTAATATCCATATAATCGACACATACTCTGATAGTCCCTTGTTTCTTGGTTATTGGAACTATACTAGATACCCTCAAAGGAATAGGATAAATAAAACTTGCACGAAGTAAAATTTCAACTTCAGCTTTAATTGCAGCAGCTTTCCGCGGATGTATCAGAAGTAATCTTTGTCTAATAGGTTTAGCATCTGGGTATGTCTTAAATTTTTGAATAACAATCTTAGGATCAATACCTGGCATTTCTTCATAAGACCAAGCAAAAATGTCTCGAAATTCCTGAAATAGGGCTTTGTATAAATTGATCTCTTCAATCTATCAAGAAGTGCCTATATGGATGTGTTCAGTTATCCCATGTTTGATTGATATGTCAATAGGAATTGTGGCGGAAATTTTTCCTAAATTTGTCTCAAAATCCAAATAAAGAATGGACATAGGATTTTGAGGTTCCTTGACATAATTAATTGAAAAGATGGATGAAATTCATTTTCAAATCTATCAGGGTCAGGTAAAAAAGAAGATCAATGATGAAGATCGTCCCATGGTAATTCATCCAATGACAAGATTTCTCATATATTTTCATCAGTTGAAAACACTTGTTGAAAAGGATCGAAAAACAATGACATGGCTGAGCTTGATAAAGAAGAAGACTCTTCACTAACCACATTCATTTGATCATTATTAGTTGATGAAATGTCATAACACAATTGTACCGCTACATATGTCAATTCATATGGACTTAAAGGCATCTCGCCACCATAGGATTCCAATTCAGATTCTAAAGGAACATTCCATGTGTCATCAAATGGCATTGTGCTTGATGTAATCATATTGATATTGGCAACAGTTCGAGGTACGTTAGGAGGAGGTATAGTGAAAGTTCCCATTAGAGTGGAATATTTAACTAGTCCTATCCCAACATCTTCATAAGGGATAACCATCTTTCCGACATGTTGGATACTATCTATAGAGGTAGGGTATGAAGCGAAGTAAGACAACTAATCGATTTTAACAATATTTCATTTATGAGGAAACATGATCATCTGAAATACTGATGAAACCACAGCGGTCATAGCATAAGACCAACCTCGACCCAGAAGAAGTTTGTAATCAAGAGGGGAATCGACAACTTCCACCTCAAGCGTTACGGTTTTTCCTTCTACCTCTATAGGCAGATCCTGGAGTATTCTAAATGGGCGAAAACCTCTTCCATCAAAGGCCTTAAGAATCGTGGGTGACTGATTTATTGGTGGAGAACCAAGATTTTTCCAACAATCTAAGGACATAATGCACGTAGATGATCCCTCGTCAATTACTGTGTGAAAAAACTTGTGTAGATTTGACTAAAACTGGAATTCAAAAAGACATTTGATGTGGGAGTCTAGGTACAAATTTCTCGAGATCAAAGACAATGAGATTAGACTCTTGAGGATTAATCGCTCCTATAGTTGATAATAGTAATTTCCTATAAGTTGGACAAGATTGCATCACTTCGAGGGTCGACATTGCTAAAGGGGATATGGCCAAATCTTCAACAATATTGTAATTATGAGCGGCTCTCGCATGTGGGTTGAAAGTTGATTTTCGAAGTACACCTTTAGCAGGCGGTTTAATCACTAAATCAAGATTAGGTTTCTCGATGTGTAATGGTTCAGAAACAAGAGGAGTTGATACTGGAGGTTGACTGGATGATTCAGTTTCCTTTCCAGTTACATTACTCTTAGATCCATATCCTTGATATCGCGCCACAAACATGACCTGGGACATCACCAAGATATCCTCCGATGAATTGGAAGATCCGATCATTTTGTTGTCTTGTGATGGAAAAGTATCTTTAAGGAAAACATGTATGGGTGAACCTTTGACAAATTTGGATACCTCGGCCCGATGCGGGCACTCTTTGGCATATTGATCCTCGTCACATATAAGACAAGGATAATGAGGTTTCCATGTTTTGTCTAATGGTTCAATTTTTTTAGCTTTCTCTTTGGGAGAAGTGTTTTTTTTATTTTTACCCTTCCCCTTCTTCTTATTGCCGGATGATTTAGCTTTGGTTGTAGATAAGTCTACGACATGAATCTCGGTAGAAGTTTCTAGGGAAGGATCTCCTTTAGGTGAATCTGGTAGAGTTATGATTGGAGAATTATATTTAGATGATTTCTTCTTACTCTTTGACATATTAACTGTACCAATTACACTATCTGCGGCATGAGAACTGGAAGGAGTTGCATTGAGTTGACTTGGGCATGGTAAATCAAGAATTTTTTCATACAAATTACCAGACCGTGTGTAAACAAGGTCTAGGTACTCGGATTGAACTATGATCTGCTCTTCTATTAAAATGTTTCCTTTAGCTACATCTTCAGTAATCTTAGGAAGTAATGATTTGATGAACCATTCAGTCAGAATTTGATCCGGAATGTGATCTGAAATGTACATAGAATTACTATGTTTTAACGAAGTCAAAAGTTCTGTGCCATTATTAGAATAGACTGGAAACTGAAAATGAGTCAGGAAGGTTGTTGCTAAAGCGTTGAATTTTTTTAAAGAGCCTCGTGGTAACTCAATGTACCACTTTGTGGCTAAGCAGATCAAAGTTATTTGAAAAAGTTTCAAACGAATCGAATCATCAATTGAGGAATTGGATGCACACCACAGATGATAAGTCATCACATAATTCGAGGGGTCTTCTCCTGATTTTCCTTCAAACTTTGGAATGTCACTCAGCAACTTAGTAAGCATTGCTGGCCAAAACGGAAGATAATAAATTGGATCAATCATTAGCGAAGATAAGTCCGGTAAATCTAAAGTTTCAATGAATGGTAACTTTCGGTTAGGGTCTCGCTGAGTGAATTTATAACCTTGATGGAAAATGCCAGTACCTGGAGGAGGATATCCAAGAAAATTTAGGATAGCCTAAGCCGTTGGAATCGGTATACCTCTAGGATATCCAGGGTTAGCCATACCAAACTGAGGTTGAGCTGGTATATATAAGTCCATTATTATTATTGTTGTGCCCTTACATTATTATTGTTATGTAGGCTCTGATTATACTGTGACCCCTTAGACTCCTATATATACCAAGGAGGTATTATCATTTGTATCATCCAAGAATTTTTCATTTATTTTAATGTAAATGGGGTTTCCCCCTCAAAGAGGACAATTTTCAAGTCGTTGATATATCTTTTCTTTTGTTCTTTCAGCTAGTTTTATAACATGATGAGTCTCTAAGTTTTCTTGAGATGAACCTTAACGGCTAACTTCATGTTCAACATCTCCTTATGTGCACCAAAATAGTGGTATCAAATGACGGGGTGGGCTTTTACTTGGCCTAGACTCACCCCCAAAATTTTATTATGATAAGTACAAAAATCCATAAACGTGAGCTAATGTGAGCTTCACAACCCCAAACCAAAAAATGCCACGAAAAAGGAAATACCTTTTGAATTAGCCCTCGATATATTAGATATCAACAAATATGTAAATCCAATCAATAATTTCATGTTGGAATGATTTAGTTCATAAGTTGATTTTGCAAATGGCTTGAAAGATTTAAGCATCTATTTAGTTAATTACTCCATGTGTCTTAGTAGTTAGGTTTGAAAATTGCATTAATATTATGGTTACTATGAAATATTTTTTACTCTTCTTGTTGGGTTCCTTTGGCTAGATTTTACTAGTGCTTAGAAAAATATCTCCAAATCTTCTTGTGGTTAAGTATTTAAGGTCTCAAGGAATTCCAATGACTAAATTAAAATCTTTTTTGTTCCCCTTGTAATAGGGGTGAAATGGGAATTATCGAAACCCACACTCAATGTCAAGTTTTGTGCACTAGATGGCTTACCAAAGCTATGGAAGATGGTCCTTCATTACTACATAATTCAAGAAGCTCCCTTCTATAAGAAGTTTTAGTTATGGATAAACTTACAAAAAAATATTTTCACCCCCCATTATGGTTAAAGAAAAAATAACCTTTATAGGTCAATTGATTTGGAAGTACTTAACAGTTATTAAGTTCATTTTGAATTGGAAATAAGTTCATATTTTATGTGTATTTCAACAAATATTAAATATAGTGAATTTTTTGTCCTCCTACATGAAGGAAAGAATTTGGTTAAGTCACCTTGGTTTTTGGCCTTAAAATTATTCAAAATAAGGGATGGAATTATTTGGGATCTCTTTGATTCTTGACCACTATAGGAAATTTGGGGTAAAATGGAGAAAATAAGAAAAATTATTCTTGTTGAGTTGGAAATTCAATGACCAATAGAATTTCAAAAAATTGGGTCAATGATAATTATTAAGTTTGACAATATTTGACCATATATACTCATCACCTTCATTAACATCTTGGTGAGATCATGTCAACATACCATAAATATATTTAAAATTTTAAATATGAAATATTGTATATTAAGTACTTGCCTTATATAATTGTAATAATAATAATAAATTACATCAAAGGATATTAGCTTGAATGGTTTGATGAAAAATTAGTTTCCCGAGCTACATGGGTTCAAGTCTCCCAAGACATGTTGTAATTGACATGTTTGTGACATTTATAAACAGTTTTATTCAGTGTAATAGTGGCATCTGATCATTTGAAGTTATTGATCCTCCAGAATTTTTCATTCAAGTCTTTGTAGTCATGTTGTAACTAACTTGTTTGTGGAATTTATGAAATAGTTGTATCTAGGGTAATAGTGGCAGCCAATCATTAGAAGTTATTGATTCTCAATACATTCTCATTCTAGTTAAAATTTTGATAATATATATATATATATATATATAGAGAGAGAGAGAGAGAGAGAGATCCATTTGAACTTGGATATTTACACCACTAATAGATTTGCATCTCAACTTTTTTTTTAAATCCATCTTCATGCTTAATAGATCCAAAACTAAAAATGGATCTATGTTGGTTATGATATTTCTTGTAATTCCATAATTATTTTATGTAATAACACATTATTTATTCTATGATTCAATTATCATCTATTACATGTGCACAAGGATCTAAAATTTTCATTGTTGTATTTAATTATCACCTCATAATTCTAGATTAACCTAGCTTACATGGTAGTGTAAGGTGTCTTGAATGAATTATATTTTATAATTTTCTTGTGAGGCCCATTGTCATATTTCCTCTAATTTGAATATTGGAACCCTTTACCTAAGCTTAAGGAGTGCCTCTAACTCACTAACGTAACAAGTTGATTTTAGATTAGTTTAAAGAACATATTCTAGACTTCCTCCATTTTTTGTTGGGACTTCAATCTTATATTAACTATTGGAAGGATTAGAGATGGAATAAGGCCAATGCCTTGAAGAAAAATGATTTAACTAATGGTTATAGACTATGTATATGCCACAATTTGTCTTGGTTTCTCAACAAAATAAACTTTGGAGACTCAATTCTAAGAAATTTGCAGGACTATTTAGACTTCATAGCACAAAGAAACCATTAGTGGATCTAAATGGCATTCTTTCCTTGATTTCTTATGCAAGGTAGGGTTGTTTTGATAGCCATCAAGTGGTTCATCTTGGAATCCTTGAGCCCTAAGCTTGTTTTGGGTGTGTCTTGAAAGCCTCAAGCATGTCCTTTAGCTTTATTGTTTTGAAAAATAACCTAGAAATTACTCTTTTAAGTTTTGTGAGAACTCTCCTCCTTGCCCCCATATTATGGAATTTTTCCCTCCCAAAGGGAAAAATTTTTAACAAAATTTGGGGAATTTATGTTAATAATAAAAAAACATATAAAAATATCATAACAAAGTTGTACAGAATTGGATTACCACCAAAGTAATGCAAGTCAAAAGGCCATTTAATTTTGTTATGAAATGGACATCCACATGCATCTTCCAATACAAGTAAAAAAAATATATGTGAAAATAGTAAAATATTTATCATGTAATAAGAACTAGACATAACATGTTTGGATGTGGATTAGAGGATAGCAAGGCCATTTATCACTTCTTTGCTTCCTTCAGTTACATCTTTAGTGACTATTGGAAGGTTGAGAGAGGGGGCCCTTATTTTGTGGAAAACATTGAATATTTGTCTTGAATTGGCTAATCTTGATGCAGGAAAGTAGAATATTTCATGGAGTATAATTCCTCATTATTGTCTATGGTATAATGGTTTTGTTTATGGAAAATCTATTGAATTGATAATTCAAATGCTATTAATTGCTTCTTTTGCTAGAGCATAATTTCATAATGAATTCCACCTTGAGTTTGTTATTGGTTTCTTATTAACTCGACTTTACAATGAAGTACCAAAGGGAGATATCGTATTATTTTATGGAATCCTGATGCCTCTATAGGGTAAGTCATGTTTCACAAACCTCCTTGTAGTACATATACTTAGAGATTTGATCCAGAGTTTTGGTATGCATACCTCCAAGGTCAAAGGGAAAAGGCACAAACTCAAGTCAAGACCATGAAAGTGAGCATTGTTGGCTAGATGGGGCCTAGACCCAGGTTCAAAGTGATTGCATAGTCCAACAAAACCCACTATTACCAACCCTTCCAACAACAATCTGCTTGCGTGGACCGAAGTCTCACCCGAGGAAATATAGGGGGATGCTAGAACCAGGGTTCACATCCAAAGGGACACCGGACTGTGTATTTAGGGCTTTTCCTTCCTAACAGAGATTCGCAGGATAGATCTATCAGTAATAACATCGAGGTTCAACACATTTGTTGAACTTATTCACAGGTTGTGCAATCTTACTTATTATTGTATTAAACAAAGTAAATAATCATAAACAGGACTACGCTACTCAGTTATAGATCAAATCCTTTTTCCGCATAAATATTCAAAAACAACAAGTAAAAGAAAAACACATCAGTATAACTCAAATCTTTCTCAATATTTCTTTCATTAATAGTAAGATCCTTCTCATACATCCACTTTCCACCCTGCGCACGCAAATGTAGGGGTCTGTGCACACAGCTACAGACTTCCTAATGTCTCCGCGCACACAGTTGCAAGAACCTTTCCCTTTAACCCAAAAATAGACTCGGACTCAAACTAATCTTACATATAAATGCATCATTCAACTTCTACTTGCCTTCCTATGACTTCTATCTAGACTCCTTATATAGGTTTGGAATTTACAATACCATGGTCTAAAACCATGGGCAGAGTCTATTTTTTACAAAATATCCCATCCCATTACATAGTAAGGGGCTTTGACCCACCCCAAATCCCCTATGACTCAAAATAGACTCTGCGTTGCATGCTCCACTCCTCGATCTGCAGAGTCTTTCCTTGTTTTTTTATATACTTCGCAGGGATCCCAACTCCAACAAGCCCCCAACACAAAACTGTGACTCATCTCGAGTCACAACAGTGTTGCGCCATCTATCTTCGCTTTGATGCCACTCAAGGCATTCATCAACTGGGGAACTGCTTCAGAACATTTCTTTTCTGCCATTTTCTAGAACCTTTCTTATTTGATCCACACTCGCTTGATTCACACTCGCTTGTGTTTGCAACCTAGATAAAGTCTCGTGCCCATGACCAGCTGCACAGAGCAGCAAGACTCTACGTCGTCCATATAGTCATTGTGAACTACCAGGGACAAATTCATCCTTGTATAAATTTAAGCAGCTACCATTAATACAAATAGGGAACAATTCACCATCCAACTTGGCGATCTGGACTGCGCTTCCGTCTGTCACCTCTTGAACAATATGCGCATTTGCAGCTTTCTTGGGAATTTTTCAAACTTACTATCATACAACAAAACTAGGTCCCCATCTTTGAACATGTTTTGCGTAATATGTCGATCATGTCATGCCTTCTCTCGTTCTTTCTGAAGATACTGATGAAATACAACGATGAACTGGTCTTCTTCTAACTCGAGTAGTTGTGCCAATCTCTGCTCCATAATGTCGTTGTCTGCCATATTCTTCACAGTTGTGATGCGAAGACTAGGGACGATATATTCCATTGGCATCACTACTTCTTGGCCATACACTAGTCGAAAGGGGGTCTGTTTTGTCAACTTCTTACAGGTAGTTCGGTAGGCCCATAATACAACAGGAATGCACAGATCCTACTCATTTCTATTAACGTTGCATACTTTTGTGATCATAGCTTGTGATGAAGATTGATTCCATGATATCTATATGAAGTCATTTCATCCAAGTTGTTATTGTCAAACACTAAATTAGCATAAGTGATATTTTTGGATTTAATTATCATAACCTTCATTTGGTCAATATTAATAGTCATCCATGTATTAGAGTAGAAATCCTTGGAAATTTTTAGTTTCTTATCCAAATCATACAGACTCCTCACCATAAGAAATCTTCCTCATAAAGAAGAAGGATTATGACTGTACAAGCTAAAGTTAGGGCAGCACAACCTGCTTCTCTGAAAAAACTCTCTAACTTGTCAATGTATATGCTAAAAAGGTAGGGGATAGGAGACATAATTGGTTAGCTCCTAGATTAAAATTTATTTCTTCCAACTAGCCCTTGATGTTCTTAATCTTGCCCATAACATCCTTATATAGCCTTATCACAACAACCCTTAACTTGAAAGGAAAGTTTTGTGCTTCTGTTCTATTCCAAAGGTTAGCTTTGGGTACTATGTCAAAAGATTTTCTAAAGCCAACAAAACAACATAGGAGAATAGTTTGATTATTGTGACACTCTTCTACAATGATCCTAAGTGTAACAAAGTGGTCCTCCATTGCATGATAGCTCTTAATTCCAACCTAGCCTTTATTTTTATTTTTTATGGTTTTCTCGTCATACTTTAATCTTCTTTTGAAAAAGATCTCATATAATTTGGCTAAAAGGGGGCTAATCATAATGGTCCTATAATTAGAGTGATTGTTTTATCCCCACCTTTAAATAGCTACAATGAGGCTTTGAGTCCAAGGTTTAAGGAAGCCCTACTTAACTACTAATTAAAGAGCTTGTGGATGTGAGGGATGAGGATAGACCCTCCAATTTTTAATATTTATGGTTGGTAGCTTTCAATGTCCTTAGATTTCCCTTTTGCAACCCACTTAACCCCAAGCTTGTCTTTTATAGAAAAAAAATTTCCTTTGTAAAAAGGGTTTGAAATTTGAGGTTGGCAGCTCAAGTGGTTGGGAGCATGGTTTTTCTCCCCTCCACCCAGGTTTAATTCCTAAAAAGGGGCATGTTAGGCCATTATGATAAGGCTAGAAGAATAGTCGCCCCCCTAAAGTGGGACCCCCCTCATCGGTGTGTCTTTGGACGTCTCGATTCTTGCTAAGCCATAGGCTATTGGTATATTTGGCTTGTGGGCTATTGGGTATTGGTATATAATGGCAACCAAAAAATTTAATCGTGGGCCTTCCCAAATTACTTGAACATGTTATCAACTCACCATGGTTAAAAAGTTTAAGAAGGGGGAGGGGGTGTGGGGAAGGGTTGAATGTTGTCCATTGTATAAGGGAAATTATAAAAAAATTTAAAGTAGGAAGTCCACTCCCTCAAGGAAATCATATTTTTTTCTTTAGATTTATGAGTCAAACTTTACCACCCAAATTTCCTAAGATCTAGCTTAGGTAGGTGCAAAAGTTGATCTTGCTTTCTATTTATATAGTGCATTTTTTTCCCTTTGAATTAGGGCTTTGTACCTATTTATCTTGTCATATTTTAAGTATTTATAAGAAGCATCCTTAATGGCTTCTATAGTAATCTTGCACTCTTTATCATACCAAATATTGGTCATTCTATTTTGTTTTTACACAACTTAGATAACTTCCTAATGGAAGTATAGAGGGTTGTTGTAAAATTAGCATAGAGGTCTTCAATATCGTGCTTATTTGAGAGAAAAATTAACTCATTATTGAAATCCTTTAAAAAAGGGATCAGCGTTATTTTTGTTGAAGATAGAGTATTTTTTGTTATCAAAAGTCTCTTCAATGAGGCTTTTGTGCATGACAAAGTTTAGAGTTAGAATTAAAGGTCTATGATTAGAGTTGGGTTCATAGTCTTTTAAGATGTCAAATTTTCCTATGTCATATATCACATAATTTATGACACTTCCACCAAGTGAGGAATACAAGTCATTGAATTGGTTTTGACAATTTCATTAGACCATTGCAAAATATTAAATGATGAGAATCATATGATCTTAATTAGCTCAATACCAAATAAATTCTCAACCAATCTTTTATGTCTAGTACCTGAAACAAGGTCCTCATTTAAGCATTACTATTAAAGTTAGAATGATTACTTAAAATAATAAATCAATAATAGTAATAATAACTTAATAATAATAATTGCAAAATAACAATAATTTTTATTATTTTTCCCTAATTAATTTTTTATCTATTTAAGGTTCACCAAAGCTCCCATATTATTCCCCTCGTAATAACACTCCATATAATCCACAATTTCATCCAAAAATCTTACAAACTTAATTAATTATTATTTCAATATTAAAGTCTCCTAACAAAAAAATACTACTTTCAATATTATAAAAACCCTATTATAGAGACAAAAACCCATGTAAATATTTCCAAATAAATATCAATTTATAAGTCTACTTTGGAATATAAATCTTTTAAATTATGTTAAAATGACTTAATTCAGTCATTTTAATGCCCTATATTATGAAATGTTTTAAACTTTAATTCTCATTTATGTGATTCTATGAAATGTCTTTCTAAATCTTTAAATTTTGATTCTTATTTATACTATTATGAAATATCCTATTATACCTTTAAATTTATTATTTTATTATAACAGTATGACTTACTAATATCAAAATTGATTTTTTCAAAAAAAAATTATAAAATTGTAAATATTAATTTTTTTAAATTTATTTATTATAAAATTGTAAATATTTAATAATAATAATGATTCAAATCTAAATCAATACATTAAAAACGAGAATTTTTAATAATTAATTTTATCCCAAAAAACATTAATTCATATTTAATACATAAAAAATTATATTTTTTTAATTTAAAAAAATTTAATTAATTAACAAAGTATTACAGCAAATGTGAACTAATATATATTATTATTATAATTTATTTTTCCATTTTTAAGTTACATAATGTTAAAAAACTAGCCTGATAACATTTCATAATTCTTTGTTGTTTCCTCTGGTATAAGCAATTCAATAGAATATTTTTTTAAGTTGTATGATCTCCTAGTTGCAGACCTCAGCAATATTATGGTCCAGCTCAATTATTCAATATGTTCAATGCACAGAGGACCAAACCTCCTCACAAACATCTTCAGAATGCTGTGCTGTTTCTTTTGGCATTGTAAGCTGTTCATACAATTTTTTAAAAGCTCTATGCTCTGCAGTGTTGAGGGAGAATGAAATGAAAGGATGCAGGATATTGAACTAATGCTTTGAATTCGTATTGAACTATAATTATAGTATTCAGACCTTACAAATAATTACCTCAGTGCAATATATATGATTCAATCCTGTCTAGATATGGAGGATTAATTAAATCCCTTTTGCAGACATTCTTCCAGTGCCCAAACCACTGTACATTTTTCCAGTGCCCAAAACCCCTGTATTTCAAGCTGAATTAGGTCTATCTATTGGCGATGAGAAATTTCTCAGACGAATTTTGTCAAACAATTCCAGGCAATCCACTTCAAAACTCCTTAGAAGAATTGCTTCTCTGTAATTTAATTATTTTTTGAAAAAATTGTAATGCACACTCTAATTACATCGCTTCTGTATTCCAGATCGAGGAAAACGCCACAGAACAAGGTACTGTAGGGGTAATGAAGACCAGAGTCAAAATTTAATTAGCCGCATACATGCAGTCAAACCAATCCGTCTGTCGCAGCACTGATTGGATTTGTATAGAGGGTATCAAGATCTTACCCGGAAAGAGCATTAATGGACACCGATCAAAAGGGCACTATGTGCGTCATTTTACTGTCATAACTGTAAACCCCTCCATCTTTGGACATTTCGCGGAATATCTTGAGCAGATCCCCTGCCATTTGCCTGACCGCCGGCGAGCAATTACTTTGCATTAACAGCAAGATTTTGGTCATTCCATTGGATTCTTGAACGGCATTGCGGGCCCTCTGATCTGGCGACAGGTAGCAGATGGCCCACAGAATCATAACGCAGTGCTCCGTCGCGGAATCTGAAACTTTGAGCATTTTCTGCACGATCGTCTGGACGCACTGCTGATGGTCCCCGATTGAAATCCTACCCTCCGCACAGGCCGAAATGAGCTCCAGAAAACGCAATACGCGCTCGGCGGTGGCTTTGTCTGCACGGCGGAGGAGCTTAGTCATGTGACCGACCGCGCCGAGGCGGATGAGCTTGAGCCGGTTTCGCTTGGGCGTCGAGAGGCTTAGAAGACAAAGCAAGGCCGTATCAGTTGCCTTCAAATCCGTTTCCGCTACGCAAAATTTCAATAGAACATCCAGCAATCCCTCTTTCGCGGCTATAAGGGTTTTCATCTCTCCGTCGATGGCTAGGGTTTCCAGAAGCTTAGCGGATTCGATCTTGGCATCTCGGCTCCCGTTTTGAAGAATCCCAACGATCGAACTCAGTGGCTGAGGATTTACGAGAATTCGTCTGGTATCCTCTGTGTGAGGAAGAAACCCTAGAATTTTAACAACCTGCTCGGATATTTCCATCGTTTTTCTGGTGTTCTGGCACGATTTTTCGTCCAGACGGAGTATCGAAAGAATTTGCGCTAAAATTGGCACGGCCCCGGCCTTGACTAGGATCTCCTGATTCTTCTCCGATTCAACCGCATATCTGACGAGAATCCTTAACGTCTCCGAGTCTGCGACGCCATTTCTTATGCCCTCGAGGATCTTGCCGACATCTTGAACCCCGATTCGGGGTTCGCTCTGGTTGAAGCTTTGCGAAGAAGTTTCAGAATTGGAACCTGTCGGAATCGGGTTTGAGGTAGACCATACCTGGATCAATCGCCGGAGCGTGTAATTGGGAATTACATCTTTGCTCTCGAGGATCTGCATGGTAGCCGGGCATGTGTTGTTGCCCTCGTCCAGCCACTGCTGAATGCTGGACCTGTCGTATGTAACTCCGGTGCTCAGGCTCACCGGCGATGTCATTATGTCCAGGGATATCGGGCACTTGAAGAAGGAAGGAACACTGATGCCCAGACTGTTTTTGACCATTTTTGAGTTTACTGGGATCGATGGCTCGCTGATTACTGGGACTTTAAAGCTTTGATTGCAGCAAAGTTTCATAACAAACTCCAGTAATCAATCAAAGATCAACAAGATAAAGAAACCTGCATACCAAAAAGGGGAAGATCAAGAAAACTAAGAAACCTGGAGGAGGCAATGGACTATCAAGAATTGCAAAAACAGAAAAGGCAACCAGGGAAAAAGGCAATGAGGTATTGCAGAAGGAGAAGGAATTGAAGGTTGAAGCAGAAGTGGCAGAAGCCTGGCGTGGTTTTGAAGAATGGGAATGTCTGGCAATGGAGTATTGCAGAAGAAGGGGCAAAAGGGATATTAGAGGGATTGATGGCTGAAGGGGAATGGCAGGAGCCTGAGCCTGGCGTGGTTTTGAAGGATGGTAGTGTGGAGTCCGTTGGGCATTTGGGCTGGGAATCCAGTCAAAGGAAGCAATCAATTCAAAAGCTGAGTCAAGGCTCCAATGCATGGCAATCATATCTTAATATTTTCTTTTTTGGGCTGTATTGATACTGTGCGTTGAACGTTTTATGCGCTTTGACACTGTCAAAGCCCACAATTTCTGGGAAAGGACAAAATGTGGCCCACGTACAGCTTCTCTCATGCGCATGGCATCATCAGCGGGGTTCGATCGTGGGACCTCCCGGCAACTGTGGCCGCTCTTGCCTCCCATGTCTTTCCTTCCGCCTCGGCCATCCATCGGCCTCATCATTATCAACTGACCTTTCGTATTTTTCGGGCGATAAAAAATAATTAATTTCATTTTTGAACTTCCCAACAACTCCGTGCTTAACTAACCACGCAATGGAATACCTTTAACTTAACGGCAATGCCATTGTTTTTTGGAAGTGCTGATTGACTTTTCAGTTTTTTTATCCGCCATTTCTGCCTTTAAATTTTAAAAAATTAAGGAATGTTTCCCGGATCGAATTTAAATTAGTTTTGTCCACAATATTAAAGCATTCCACTTTTAGAATATTTGTTAAGGGATGTTGATACAGGTGATGTAAAGAGTAAGACACTTCCCATGCACTCAAACTAAATATAAGTTGGAGCAACACATCATTACCAGATTATCCGGCCACGCTTTTAATTTGCAACTTTATGGCGAGCCCTTCCATTATGGTGTTCAAATTTTGACACAAAGGGTGAGAGATGCATGGCCCGGTGCCGTATTCATTTGGCATTGGAAATTCTTCATAGCTGGTGTTGTTGGAGCAAGTGGCCCCATCCTGTTGAAATAGAAAAAAAAGGGTAAAGGGTAGCTCATATACTTGATGAACAAGTATTGGTTTAATGGTGAGATGTTGTCATCAAAATTGTGTGTGGTCGAACCTAGACTTTTATGGTTAAAAGTAATATATATAGATCATTTTGATAGATAAGTTGAATTATCTTTCTTTTATAGACTAGGATAAGCCACTAACAATCATGCAAAAGCATATATCCTATGTTCTCAATCTTAGCAAACTAATTATAGTGTAGTACTCTAGAATCATAATATGTCATCTCCATTTGGATTCCTACCATGTAGGTCTAAGACTCGGAAACATTTCCAAAAGGATTTATGCCCTGCTAAAAAGGTTGTTCATAAAGCTTGTGTTCATCCCCTGCACCTCCAACTTTCTAAGATGACGACAACAGTGAGCCATTTGTTTGTATCCATTTGAGGCATGGAAGGTACAAACTTATGATGGTTTTCCCAGTGTCAGCTTGCATTTTGAAGACCCCAAGCTCTTCTTGGTGGATTGACAACCTAGGACAAGTTATAATGGTTGCGAGGGGTGTGGAATTTTATAGTGGGTATGGGAACTATTGCTAACTATGTGAGAAGTCTCAGGTTATGGGAGTGGAAGGA
This sequence comes from Pinus albicaulis, assembly GCA_034641835.2. Taxonomy (NCBI): domain Eukaryota; kingdom Viridiplantae; phylum Streptophyta; class Pinopsida; order Pinales; family Pinaceae; genus Pinus; species Pinus albicaulis. The sequence goes on along the minus strand of CM076584.1, from coordinate 345,612,276 downwards.
TATGGAATTTCTTATGTGAGGAATTTTGGTCATAATCTAGCTGGGGAGAGATGGAGGGTTCAAATTTCGGTTGATGCACTAGGCTTACTCATTTTCTGTGCAGGAAAGTCACTATGTGGGAATTTGATGCTTATGGTCAAAAGTAATATATATAGATCACCTTGATAGCCAAGTTGAATTATCTTTCTCTTATAGACTAGGAGAAGCCACTAACAATCAGGCAAAAGCATATATCCTATGTTCTCAATTAGCAAACTAATTATAGTGTAGCACTCTAGAATCATAATATGCCATCTTCATGTGTATTCCTTCCAAGTAGATCTAAGACTCGGAAACATTTTCAAAAGGATTGATGCCTTGCTAAAAAGATTGTTCACACAGCTTGTGCCCATCCCCTACACCTCCACCTTTCTAAGATGATGACAACAATGAGCAGTTTGTTTGTATCCATTTGAGGCATGGAAGGTACAAACTTATGATGGTTTTACTAGTGTCGACTTGCATTTTGAAGATCTCAAGCTCTTCTTAGGGGATTGACAATCTAGGACAAGTGATAATGGTCATGAGGGGTGTCGAATTTGTAGTGGGTATGGGAATTATAGCTCACTGTGTGAGAAGTCTCATGTGATGGGAATGGAAGGACAACATGGAGTTTCTTATGTGAGGGATTTTGGTCATAATCTAGCTAGGGAGAGATGGAGGGTTCAAATTTTGGTTAATGCACTTGGCTTACTCATTTTCTGAGCAGGAAAGTTACTATGTGGGAATTTGATTAGTCTGCTTTTCTTATTAGTTCTAAACACAATAGTTATTAGTGGAGAGCATAGCAATTGCAAGGAAGGCATCTAGATATAGGGTACAGGTGTTGCCTCGACCTCATTATTTTATATGCTTTGCTTGGATGCAATCAATGGATTACGGATGGTCAACTCATCCAAGTACGTGACCAATTTGAGATTCTAATGATAGTTTTGACATTTTTTTTAAGGGATCATCAACACTGAATTGATCATGAAAATACAGTCTACAAGAGGAGATGTCACAACTCCAACTTTGGTACAATCAATTGGTTGCTAGTATGACTACAACAATGCATATATTGGTGGACAAGGGAACTCATCTTCGATGAGGTAACAATGAAATTGGATGCCCTCAATGCCAAATTAAGGAGCTTGAGAAAGGGAAAAAATCAAAATAACTAGCTTTCCTCTCTCTAGTAACTATGTTAGTCATGTCCAAGTTTTAATTCTTGATTTAAACGATGTAGCTCCCTTCATGGAGTCAATACCTCTACGCAAGGAGGAATATCTAATTTTATAGAACTAGTTGTCATGGAGTGTCAATTTTGTTGGATACAAGGCTTGTTTTTGGAGGGTTTATAAGTATAACAATCATAGAATAGAAGAAATTTTCACACGGCTTTGGATGGATATCAAGATGGATGACCATGCAAATCTAATGATGTGCCTAATGTAATGATGTGCCTCCAACTGTAGACTTTTAATACAATATATTTCATTATGTTAAATAAAATTAAACATGGGTAACTTTTAATTTCAAATAAATATTAAAAGGAATAAAAAAGAAAATTAAGTTTAAATTTTTAGATGCTTAAAATATCGAGGTTAAATACATTTATATTTTTTTATTCATTTCCATTATTTATTCTCTTTTATTTAACTGGTATATTTCAAATTTTATTGTTTCTTCCTTACTTTGTTGTTTGCTATTATGCACTTCAACTTTTCTTTCATCTTTATTGATGTAACATTACATTGCACATATCATCCATAATGGATTGTAAAATGGATATTATTCCTCTCTATGTGATAATGACTTTCTTTTTCTTCTATATGAAAAAAAGAAATAATGTCACTCCAGTGAGTTTCCATGATATTCAAAACTCAATAAGCCGTTGAAATTTATCGCCCCATTAAGTGTAATGCATGGATTTCACAAATAACATACATTATGTACATCCCTATGACGAGGTTATCATTGCACTAGGTTCTAAAGGATGAAATTGATATACACCTCCTAATGCCACCAATGTTGTTGTTTCAATATATTAACCCACATGCACTAAAATCCCCTTCATTAAGTCCCCTATGGCTTGATATAAATGCATGATTGTGACTCCTCACTTGGTGCCTTGTTGTTACATGATTTTGAGACAAGTCTTCTACCTCTCCCCACTTCTTTACCTTAAACAATCAATCCATGGGTTTTTTTAGACATGTGTCTATCTCCTGCATATCAACACACTAAAGAGTATTTCAGGCTCATTAGAGAAATTTTGAGATCTAAAATGGGCCCCCTAAGAAAATGTACAACCAAAATAAACTTTATAAGAACTAATAGGATCAAAGATGATGATGTCAACCATGGGGGATGATTCATTATTTTTGGAGTAAAAAAGTAAAAAGATAATAAAATAATAAAACTATTTTTTCAACTCGTATTTTCAACTTATCTCCCTAAGGTTTTACTCAAATTTTGAGCGAGAGTACTCGTTTGATGCAAAATTTAATTCCTCATCCAAGGAGTACTCATGTTGCATACTTTCGATGGACCCTGCTACATGAAAAATGAGAAATACATTAAAAACATGATTGCAATCATGTTTTTCATGTATTTCTCATTTTTCGTGTAACAGAGTCCATCAAAAGTTTTAATTCCTCATCCGATGAGTACCCATGTTGCATACTTTTGATGGACCCCGCTACACGAAAAATGAGAAATACATGAAAATCATGCAATCATGATTTTCATGTATTTCTCATTTTTCGTGTAGTGTGCCCCATTGAAGGTATGCAACATGGGTACTCCTTGGATAAGGAATCAAATTTTGCATCCAAGGAGTGTTGCCACTCGAAATTTGAGTAAACCCATAGGGAGATAAGTTGAAAATATGAGTTGAAAAAATAGTTTTTTCTTTTTTCCCTCTAAAATTTGATGATGTAATCTAATCTTATTTGAAGGCTCATTTTAGACCTCAAAATTTCCCTAATGAAAAGCTTACAAATGTCATGGAACCACATGGATTCAACAAAATAACCCTAATGGGTTCATAAGAGTATGTGATTGGGTCAATTGATCAGTGTAATGTTCACATGTGCCCCTGAGTCAACTCCCTTTATTTAGGGTTCATTTTTCTCATTTTAGATACAATGAAACTCTATTGGATTAGTTCCAATTTTTTATTTGAAATCACCTCCTTCCTCTACACTCTTTACGTGAATATTCCATATTTGTCAAACCTCCATCCCTTGGAGGTTTTCCTTGAACAAGTTCTCTTTCAATTGGCTTGGTCTCTCTCCCTTGTAGAGGGGGCCTTTTAACACAATTTGTGATATAAGAAAGTTATATCGTATAAGAGATATGGACTACCATTTCAAATATTATTGTTCCTCTCACTTACATAAGAAATTGTCAATAGAATATTGTATTATTTCTAGAGATTGATTCAAATGGTTTTGCCAAAAAATACTAGCATCACTAGATTTCTTGGTGAGAGTTTCATGTCTTTGCTTAGCAATTAAGAGAGTACTCCCTTTCTTCCTATTCCAAGTAGCTTTCTCACTATACTCTTTTCCTTCTTTCATTTTTCTTTTTAGTTGTTAATTAGATCACACAGTAATGGGATGAGTAAATTGTTGTTACTTTGTATTGATATGGATATCATCAATTAGCATAAAAAGTAGCATAGAATTTGAAACCAAACATAATACACACTATAAAACCATTCTTCATTGGCTCTCTATCTCTTCTTCCCCTCTTGCTCTTTAGTTCAATATATCAATTTCCCTCAATAGCAAAATGACGACATTACGTGGAATTTTTTTATTCTATGTGGTGGTGCAACATTCATCTAGCCGCTGTTGTACACTAATTTGTTCTTGAGTTCATGGAGGTCAAAAGATATTTTCCACCAAAAGTAAGAATTTGTTCCCAAGAAATTTTGCAAATGGAGTTAAACTAGAGGACATGCTTCACGTCAATGAAATATATGTCTAATTTAGTTAGGTCAATGTTTACTATGTCAACACTTTAGTATTCCATGTCATACTCAATATTTAGATTAAGAAATCATGGCCATCTCCAAACTGCTAACTGCTTCAAAGTTTTAAATCTCCTCATGGATATTTAAGTTAAATTTCATTAAATGATAAAAACTATTAAACATGGTAGGAAAATCATAGTCTTCAAAACCGGAACCAGTGACTGAATCGGTCCACCTATCAAACCGAGTTTCAAATAGGGGTTGGTCAGATCTTAATGAACCGATATTTAAAAAAATGCACGAAATAATTATCTTTTAATGAAAAAACTAATTTTAAGATTTAGAACCATGATTCCAAAGCAATAGAGACAAAATATGCAAATTTTGTTCATTTGTATACCATGTAAAGGTGAATATATCAAAATGGCATCGGGTGCAATACATATTAGCAACAAAATATGTAATCAATAAGGCTCTAAATGGCCTCTAGAGTCCAAAAGTAATGTTGCAAGCTATGGGGCCACTGGCCTACTACAAGTCTGCATATTAGTGATCAACATGATCACTCATCATGATCAAACTCATCATCGCTACTAACTATGGGATCATCAACATGAGCTACATAAATAATATGTCTTATAGTTTGAGGACTCCTAAGACTCCTCTGCAACCTTAGTAGTAGTGATAGTAGTAGCAGCAAAACTAGACATTAAAACTACAAATCACTAGTCAACGTGATCACTCATGAAGCTCACCATTGATTCAACGGTACTAGAAATGGTATCATTAACAAAAGATACATAAACATCATCTAGTTCAAAGCCTTTAGACTTGGATTTCTCAACCTTATAATATGGTAGAAATTGAAAAAGTTTAACATGCCTAACCAATGATTTTGGTTTGAGTGAAGAGTCCATCTCTTCAACCTTCTAATGTGGAAGGAAAAAATTAACATGCCTAACCAATTATTTTCCTTTGAGTGAAGGTACATTTTTGTTAGGGTCATGGTAGAGGAGTTTAACAATCAATACCACCAACATCTACAAAGTTCAACAATCAATGTCACCAACATCAAGGTACTTAAAGGGTGTCATGTTCTTCATCAAGTGTCAATCTCATACCCTCATGCATGACATAATCAAATGAAAACATGGCAAACCCCCAAATCATGAAATCTTGAAAACCATAAAGTTGCAGTGAAATCCAAGATTATAGTTTCTCCATATAATCCAATGAGGTTGAAACCACTCTCAAACATCATCAGTCATTTCATGGTAAGTTAAAAATTTAAGTAAAAGGGTGAAAATGAAAGATAAAGAAAATTCCACTTTTACATTAAGAATTTAACATTATCATTGATTGTCAATGTTGGTAGGGTTGAGATGTGTGAGGAAAATGAAAGGGGAGGCATGCTTTTCTTAGAGGGTTGTTTTTGGAGGGAAACAACCCCAAGTTTCCCTCAAAATTGCTTCAAAATTCCTAAAACCGCATTTTGTGGGGTTCACAGTTGGCTTGGAAATAAACCAACCAAATTATGACAGAACTGGTCGGTTTATGGGAAAACTGCGCGGTTCCATCATAAATCGGCCATTTTATGCCTAGTCAGACCAAAAACCCAAGGGTATGCTCAGATAACTTGGTTTTTCAATTGGTTTGGTGGCCTGGGCTAATGACTTGGCCAATTTGACTGGTTTAAAATTCGAACCGACCAATTTTAAATACTATGAAGAAAATCACTAAGTAAACAAAATTTTATTTGATCTCATTAATATATTTCACAAACCATGTAATCAAAAGGGTTAAAAATGTTGTTTCATATTAAAAAATTCAATAGTGTTTGGACACAACTATTTATAACAATAACTAAGGTTATACTCAATAAAACCTTTCAACCTATTCCATTTCCAATCTTTTTGCAATCTTAAAAGATCAATAACGTAAATTCATAATCAAGTATAAATCAAAATTTGTTTTTTAAATCCTATCAAATTGATAATAAAAATATAAACCAAAATTTAAGTTTTAAACATTATCACTAGCCAAGATTCGTATTAATTCAACATCTACCAAGCATCCAAAGGGATTAAATCTACCAAGCATCCAAAGGGATTAATCCGTTTGCACTCGAAGAGATGTTTGCACCTCACGAGATTTTATCCCTCTTGACACTTGGTAAATTTGAAGTTAAGATAGATCTAGGTTGGTTGTTCGTGCTCTCCAACCCAATATAGAGGAGATGTTGCTCTTTCTTGTTCTGCCCTGCCATGTTATGTAAACATTTTGGCTCAGTCAAATTATACAAAAGTATAAATAAAAATTAAATTAATAATTATTATTATTACTATTATTATTAATTAAAATATTTTGGCTCCCTTAAATTACATAAAAATTAAATTAAATTAAAAAATAAATAAATAAATAAATAATTATAACTATAATTAATTATAAATAATAATTAAACAAGCAATAATTAAATAAGCCTAGATCCATCTTAACTCTGGATCTACTAGCTCAGAGGGATCAAATCTCTTGAGGTGCAATTCTCTTTTAGAATGAAAAGAGATTTGATTTCTCTCGATGTTTGTCAAATATGAAGTTAAGATAAATCTAAACTGGTTTAATTGTTAATTATAATTATGAATTTTATTTTTATTTTTTATAAAACTTTACCGAATCAAAATATTTGCATAACATAATAAGACATTACATTACCCATATATTTTATAAATTAAAAAACACCTCACAAAAACCTAACCTAAAACAACAAAATTATTTTGATTTAATTGAAAGCAAAATACCCATTCTGCAATAATTCATTTCCTATTTATATCCAAATTAATTAAAAAAATAAAATACGCACTCTACAATAATTCATTTCCTATTTAAAACCAAATAATTAATTAAAAAAATAAAATACCCATTCTACAATAATTTCTTTCCTATTTAAAACCAAACAAATTAAAAAAATTGAAAACCAAAAACCAAACATTCTTAACTAAGGCCCTATCTTCCTAGCATGGAACGAGAGATCATTATAATGAAGGGTCATTTTAACAGGAAGCCAAAGCTGGACATGGAACGAGAGATCATCATAATGAATGCGAATGCTAACGTAAGCCATTGGTGGAGGGTTTACCCTCCTCCAATAGAAAACCTTTAAATCACATTTTTTTAAAGTGACCTTTGCTTTGGTTTTTTAGTAATTACATAAGATTTTTTATCCCTTTAGAATGGGATTGTAGGTAAAATTGGTAATATATGAGAAATATATATATTTACAAAAATTTTAATTGTTTTATTTTATCTGGGGAATTGGTAAAAGTATAAGTGATATGGGTTGATTTCAATAGTTACTACTATAACTTTTAATTTTGATGATTATGACTATAACCTCATACTTATTTGACATGTGGTCGATTTTACTATAATCTTCATATTTATTTGAGCGTGACATGAGATCGATTTTAATGATCACCATTATAATCCTCGATTTTGACAGCGATCACTATAATCCTTGTACTCAGGTGACATGGGCTCGATTTCACTCTAACCCCATACTCGTGTGACATAGGGTCGATTTCGACGACCTACCACTATAAGCCCCGATTTCGACTGTTGTCGCTATAACCCCCATACCCGCATGACATGGAGTTGTTTTCATTGTAACTCATGTAATCGCGTGACATGGGGTCCATTTCAATGAATAACATTATAACCCCAACACAGGGCCACATGTTAGACTTTTAACCTTAGCACAGAGTCATGGGTTAGACATTCCGAGGGATTTGAAGATGATATAGTTTCTCTAGGTGCAACCACTTGTTCCACCACTACCTCAAGTCACCCCATGACTTTCACCACTATTAAAACTAACTCCTTTGAACACAATATATATGTACTTGGGGTTAGGCCTCGCATGTATGGTCGATAGTTTGACCCCCTCGGGAGGGTCTGCCGAGATTCTCTGACCATGGACATAGCAAGTACATATGTGTGTGTGCACATTGTGCTCGTGAACCACTCTGAAAAATATATTTGTGTGTGTGTAACTTATAGATGCAATAACCTTTTTCACTAGAATCAGGTGATACAATTTCAAGCAAGAATGTAAATTTTTGTTATTTCAATTACTTTTTTAATGCACACCATGAAAAACCTTCACAGACACCTGAATTTTACATATTAAACAACTCAAACTCAAGTTTTTAAAAATATCCAAAAATTTTTTATTAAAAATAACGAGAAAAATTTAATGAAAAAATCATTTCCTCTAAAAACTTATATATATATATATATATATATATATATATATATATATTTATTTAATAGATTTATTTATTTATTTAGTATTATAAACCAACACATTTTATTTTTATAAACTATATAGTTTATTTTATTCTTAAAATTTTTAAAAAATATAATATAATCTCGAAATCTCCGCATGTTCAAAATTTGACTATAGAACATTTTGATGATAGTTGAAAAATGACTTTTGAATATTTACCTCATATTAAATGTTTATAAATCTTGAATCATTCACATGTGAACCATTCCTATATTTTAAATTATATCTTAAAGTTTTAGGAAAAACTATTAATATTTTTTTTTTTTAAATTTTTTTTTTAAATTTTACATTTCGGTGAAATTGATTAGTTAACATTGTTTATGGAATTATTAAAGGTATTAGGCTTTTAAAATAGTTCGTGGTATATGTATTATTTATTTCAAATAATTTTCATGGCTATAATTATAAAATTAAGTAAAAGTTCCCCGATGGGGTGAATAATCAGGTAGTTGACGTCCTCGAGAGAACGCGTGGGCATTCATGAGGAGTGTGTGGCCACAAGTGCAAGGGTCAATCTCGTCGTTCTCTCTTAGCACCTTGTGTACAAGAGGGTATAATGTAATATGTGTGAAATCTCATTTTGTCTTGGTTCTCGCGGGAGGTGGCGTCCGTTGGAGATTTATGGAAGTTGGTGAGGTTTGCTATCAGGCATTATGTATTTGGCTGAGTTATGGAATTGGTAGTGTGAGCTATGAGCGAGGAGGTAGTTCTTTCCGAGGGCACCCTGTCTGGGAGAGGTGGCTTCTTTTCCACCCGTGCTCCCTCCTCCATTTACGAGTGTGCATTCTTGTTAATTTCCATTTTGGTTTTCAGTTCAAGATTATTACGCACAGGAAAGGACCTGGATTCCTGGTTCTGGTTGTGTTTGGTTGGTCCTGTTGGAGTGAGGCAGTATTCCCTTCATGCTGGAGTAAAATTGGATTCACTACCTTCAGCAATCCCGTCTCGGGCTCCTGTAAGGCTGGGGGTGTGTGTGGAGCAGGTATATTGAATTCGTGGTGGTTTGGTTAATGTGGGTTCTTCTTAGGGGAGCGAGATGGTGAATTTCTAGTGGCTGGTTTAAATTTGTGGTTCTTTGCGGTCATTCTGGGTTGGCTGGTAGTGGTCACGGTGATGGGGGTGGTGTGTTTCTCCTCGCTAAGAGTTAAGGGTCGAGAAGTGTTGTAGCTGCCACAACTACCCTTCGAAATTTGGCACCAGTCCAAAATTTCAGAGCCCATTTCGCTTTTGACGATGTCCATGATAATGGGATCATCCCTCAGGTAGCATTCACAAGCCCAGGACATCCTCCTTGCCCAGAAACTTTCAAGACAAAAGCTGGTGATGGTATCATCGATGGCTTGATTTGGTCTTTCCCTCTATTCTTTTTTGTCTAAGTGTAGTTGCAGAGTCACAACCCTCATCCATATGTGACTTTGTGACCCAGAGACCTCTTCAGGTCGCTCTTCCTCTCTATGCTGGTCCTTTGCGACTTAGCGAGCTCGCGACCTACACGTAGGTTGCAGGGTCGCTAGGTCGCAAGGTCGCGTAACTCCTCACGAAACCATATATTCGACCTTGCAACCCCAAGTTGTTGAGTCGCAATGGTCGCAAGGTCACACTAGGGGAAATTTTATCTAAAATTGTGACCTAGGGACCCAATGACTGTAATTAAGGCTCGCACGTTCGACCTTTTTCTATATAGGAGGGTCACATAGGTCGCATTCGACCTGCACAATGAAGCTTCCAAAGTGCTCTGACTGCCCAATTGGAGAGTTTTTTTATCCGGCTAAGTCGCAGTAACCTCCAATAACTTTATTTTAATGTTATGTATGCCAACCTGCCCTTGATTCTCCCTCACCCTAGCTAGGTATTCCCCTATTTGATCATCGGTTATCTGTTCTTGCCATAAACAACCCCTTTTCCCTTTTACCTCGCTCTCTCACCAGGCCACCGCATCTTGCCCAACTTGGTCCAAATCCCTTTGGTTCAGCTCTGTCCCCTTTTTGGCCTCTCTCCCTCATACCCAGGAGCACTCCCAACCTTGTTTTCCTTCTTTTCTCTCAGTGTTTCCCGCTCTCGTGCGCAATTCGCACCAGCTCATTCTGCCAAAGAAGCCCTAGCGTGACCTCGTGACCTGTGACCAAGTCTCCAAGTTGACAAAGCATTCATTTTATGCTTGATGCGACCCCACAACCCCATGACTAGTTGCAAGGCCGTGAATCTACTTTTCCTGGATCATCGCGACCAACGCAGGACGCAATTGCCTAAAACTTCCTTGTGCGACCTGTCTCGTTGGTCACTCAACGTCCCAGACATGCCCAGGCACTAGGTGGCTTGGACCGGTTATTCTTAGTATCATATTATTGCATCCATGCCATCGATCTTATCGTGGGATTGTTTTTTAAATATGCCAGGTGACGTGGAAGATGAAATTGATTGTGTTTCAATCTCCTCTGCCTCGGGCGATATGGCAACCCCAACGGTTAGGAGATGACACAAAATACCGAATATCGATATACTAGAGAGTGATTCACCTCCAGCGCTGACTCCCATCTACGGAGACACAACTTGTGTGTTTGGAAAAAATTCCAAGATGACTTGGTACGATATCTACCAGGAATTTGTGAGACAAGAGTTTCTGGAAGACCTAGCAGACTTCCAAGTGTACATAAATGTCAAAAGGTCTAAACTACACTATGTTGCAACTTGTACCCTCCAATCTTCCCATGCACAGAAGTCATCGACTGGATCCTGCATAAAACAGATTCCAAGCATTGGGTCATAAGGGATCACACTGGGAAACCTTTTGTCAACCTAACCGCCCTGGATGCCAATGTATATTATTCACTTCCTGACAAGGAGGAGTCCTTCAATACCCGATGGGTAGCAACACACAATGTCCTGGTTCAGGACACATTGAAGAGCTGGTGGGAGGACCCCGAGAAGTTCAAGGGGAAGAAAGACCAGGAATAGAAGACATAAGGTATTAAGAAGGTCTATCGGCTCATTGCAGCTATGATGTGCCAGATGTATGGGAGAGTGGACACTAGCACCTTTAACGGAGCGTGGGTCCCCTTAATGCACGAGGTTGCCACTCGTGGGACGCGCTTCAATTGGGCCCACTTGTTAATATTAGCATTAAGAGCAAACATATCAGCCGCAAAGGTTCCAAAGGAGGGGCTAACATATGAATTCTACATGGCTTCATATCTATTGGATGTTGTTTGTTCTCGGTGTCGCTTTGACTAATGGTCCCACAACTGGGCCCGATATACGGAGGACCTATCCACAAGGATTTGAAGATATTCTGGGACTCCAAATACAGGCAAGACATCGACATCATATCAGAGAGCTTTGTCACTACACTCTATCGACTGCTGTTAGGGGAGGATTCACCTTGTATGTCTAAGAGAGCCGTGGACATAGCCATCAAGGTGGCACATTGGTTTCCCATACATGTAGGCACCTTCATCTGAGTTTTCGGGTCCTTCAAGACACCCCATGCATTACTAAGATTTGTCACTGACAAGCTGCTACTACAGGAATTCTATCACGAGATGTCAATCAGCTTCTCTAAGACATTAAGTAAAGGAAAAAAGAAACCATGGCCAACCCTCCCGCTAACCACCAGAGCTTACACAGTGAAATATTTCAAGGAGGTGGAAGCTGAAGCAGAGTAGATGAAAGGTTTTCGATTCGTACCCCTAGATTTCTGGTCCTATGACCCCGAAAGGATTGTGCGAACACACTGCAAATGGGCCAAGTTCAATTGGTCCTACCAACATATGGAGACAGCTCTGGAGGACGAAGCGAGGAACTAGTACAACGCACACAAGAAGTTAGGCCCCGGGGAAGAACTTGAAGTGGGAGGGGAACAATAAGAACACTCTCAGGAAAACCTGAATTTGCAAGACAGAGCCTCCACCATGAAGAGAAAGTCACAGACAGGAGGATATTCTTCCTCCTGGGCCATGAAACCAAAGAGTACGACATGAAATGATTCCACAAAAAGTGTGGAGCAATAAGGGGATGAGGAAACCCTGGAACAACGAAATGCTTCCTTAGCAAGATAGAAGCAAGAACTCAGGCAGAAAAGGGAGGAAGAACTTAAGAAAACACAAGATACATTAACTCAACAACAAAAGGAAGAAAGCCAAAGGCGACAAGAAGAAGAGCAACGCAAGAAGCAACATCAAGAAGAGCAGAGAAAGAAACAAGATGATGAAGTAAGAAAGAAGAAAGAGGAAGAGGCACTAGAAAAAATGGGATGAAGAAGAACATAAAGGGCCCAAGAAGATAAGAGGAAAGAAGAAGAAGAGAAGAAGAAAAAACAGCAGGATAAGGAAGAAGAAAGAAAGAAATAGATAGAGGAAGCAGAGAAGAAGAGGGGAGAAGAAGAAGCCAAAAGACAACAAGAGGAAGTTAGCAAAGGAGCGGAAGAGATTGGGTCACAACCATTGCATCTTGGTAGGGAAATAGATCTGCCTCAGCTCGAAATTCCCCCAGTTACTCCTATCACAAGTGGGCACCTTCCCCTCACAGAGTTAGCCATTTCAGAGGAGCAGGAAGATGAAGTGCTAGACCTCACATGAATATCATATGAACATATCAACCACACAATCAGGCAAGAGAGGAGAAAATACCTTGCCAGGAACCCAGCCGAGCCTTTAACAGTCACAACATAAAAGGACATAGTTCTAGATACTAGAACAAATCTTGTAATGATAGTCACGGTTGGGACCGCTTTCGTGGCAGCAACAGAGGAAAATGTTGGTAGTATGAGCAGACTGATCATGGAATTGCAGAACAAGCTCCACGTAGCGAAGTAGAAGGGTGCCCAGGCAGAAGAAGAGAAGAGAACCCTAGAGGCAGAGAACCAAGCACTACAACCAACGCTCACTCGCATAGGTGGATTACAAGCTTCTATTCGAAGTGAGCTCAATATTCTGAGTAGGACCATGGTACAAGTCCATGAAGAAATGATAAGGCTGCAACAAACCATCAGCCTTCTAGCAGGTATCCAAGAAGATACAAGGAAGAAATATGCCTAGTTAAAGGAAGCCTCCATAGCACTTGATAACATAATAGACTGCTGCGAGAAATACCCACAGGCCCTAGAAACTTTGCTAAAGAGGGATTGGATCACCACCCAAAATTATAAAGTACAGATGCGCATGAAGTTACAATCATGAGACAAACTCGTCAAGGACGTGGAAAAGGTCTTGTCCACCTATGATCACCTCATTAGTGGCATAGAATTAATGGTTGGAGTCCATCGCATACCCTCCATGGGAACATTGACATGTCAAAAGAATCAGGAGGAAGTAATGTAGGGAATCCAGGCATTCATTGACCCAATCAAACAAGAAACCGACTCAAAATATCTACAGGTGACCAAGGAAAACATCACACAATACATTGTGGAGCCGGTTAGGATTTATACAATACTAGCCTCCTTATCTAACCAGATCAACACAAAGAAAGGCACGTTGGTCCCAGATGCTCTAGAATGCTTGAACAGACTCGAGGAAGACATGCCTTAGCTAGCCTCGATAGATTTCGATTATAAGGCATGAAAAACCTACCTTAAGGAGCAGTTACAAGTGGATACTCTAGCCTTATCAATCACTAGGCTGCTCGCTTAGAACTGAGGTGAAGGAAAGGGTATCATGCTTGTGCAGTATCAGACCTCTACAAAGAAAAGGATAGATCACAGATCGCAATCCCCAAGGTTGCAGGTCGCAAAAGACCTTAAGTAGCAAGTGGCCCTAGTCGCAAGTCATCCAACAGTCGGGGAGACCAAGGGTCAAGGACACCCCAAGAGTCATTTCAGCCTATATGTACAACCTCGGGAAATGTTGTAAAGGACTTTTGAGTTTTGGACTTTTGAGAGAGACACATTATTGTTTATTGAATGTATGCCTTTTGATTAATACAAAGAAGTGTTATTGGATCTCAGTATTGAATCCGACAGAAGTCTTATGTGTGGTTATACTATGAATATCGTCTCTTCGAATGAGTGAATGCTTCCTTCAAGTATTGGTGCACATTTCTACTCATGTATTCTCGTGTTATGAGCTTCCTTGCAACACATGGACGATATATGTTGTCCTAACTTTAAAGATATGTTGATGAACTGCGTTGTCAATATTTGCTTTAAATCTTTATTGGAATGTGCATAGATGATAAATGAAACACTTAGCCATTGCTGATTGTTTCTCATTTGTTAAGTGAATCTTATTATTAGTATGATCTTGGTAAGTTTTTTCTAACAATGCTTTTCGTAAGTTTCATGCTTTAAATTCCATTTTGTTATTCATGGTATTATGCTTCATAGGGCATTCGCCAATCACTGACTTGTATTCATTCAACATCCGCGCATTCTCCTTTTCAGCGAGTCCCTTCCCTGTCTGAAAAACATCTTCACCAATTTAATGGAAACCAGGCCTACATACCGAATGGGATCCCTAAACCAAATGGTGTAGAGTCTAATTGTGATTCTGCACTAGGGAGATCCCCTTACTGTTGGAGAGACCGTTTCAACTGTCTCACCAACAATAAGGGGATATCGCCTTATTCATTGGTTTGCCTCTGTTCATCCCTGTGGCATCAGGCTGGTCAACATGCATCTGGTTCCCCATTTGGGCCATTCCTCCTCTCAAATTAAGCCCATTTTGGGCAGCTCGGGGGGTGGTGTGTCTCTCTCATAGATGGAATTGGTGATTGAGAGCATTAGCTCTGGGCAGGGCGGATGCAGTGGAAGTCGCTCGGGTCAAGCGGCCCAGTGGTCGTGGTGGTGGCAGGGTGGGGCACTCTAGTCAGGTGGTGTTTGAAGCTCGTGGTGGCAGTAGTCGGGGTGGCTTAGTCTTTGGTCGTGGGAGTCATACTCCATGGGGTCAGCAGCGCGATGGGTTAGCTCGACGCAACGATTCAGGGAGACGAGGGATGGCACGTCAGGTGGGACACGTGCAATGACAAAATAGTAATGTCGAGTGTTGTTGGGATCTGATCAATATGTTCTTGAACACCTGGAGACCTCAGAGCAAGTGAGGCAGGAGGAAAATGTTGAGCTAATTGCTACTTTGAACAAAATGCACTATTTTCAGTGCCATGTCCGAGAACGTGTAGCGGTGGTCTGGCAAGGCCAGAACTTGTTATATGAGAAAGTAGATAAGTTGGAGGCTTGGATGGCCCATTTTGAAGAGCACGTTAAATGCTCCTTCCTTTCATCCTCCTCCTCTAGTAACATCTTCGGACAACCCAACCTCCATCACCTCTGAGGACTAGCATGGTTAAGGTGTTTTATTTGTTTTGTGTGTTTACTGGTGCTTCTTGCCTCCCAATTTGTGGACGGTGTTTCTTGATGGTTTTATGTTTCATTGTCATATGCTAATAGCGGTAGTCAACAAACTTGGTCGGGGCGAGACTACGCGCGTTTTTCTAGTGATGTACCTCAAAAATTAAGCAAAAGTAAATAATTTTCATTGTTGTAATTATAAAATCAAGCAAAAGTAAGTTAATTTTTTTAGTGAAAGGTTTTTTTTTTGGAGTTGAGTTAATTTGTAATAAAGAGTGTTTTTCAAGTTAGTAGTAAAGGGTTTGGGTTGGTTTTTGTTTTTGTTTTTTTTTTTTAAATAAGATGATGGTAATCAAAATTTAAGAGATAGTTTGAATTTTACATTATTATAAATTTATCTCGAAAGAAATTTGTCCCTCTTTTAGCTTGAAGGTTAGAGGTATACTCACTTTGACTTTATAAGGCGCCCAACTACCTCAGATAACTCGATTGAGATATGAAATATATCAAGATAAATTCGAGGAAAAATTTACATCTAAAAAAAATTGATTCCTTATTATAGAAATTAATTTATATTGATCCTTAATAACAATATTTATATTTATATAAATTTCACATCTTTGTATATAATAATATTCTTATTTTTAATTTTATTAAAACCACGACCTTGAATATTCTTTATTTCTTTTAAAGTATCCCAAAAGAACCCAATAGTGACTCAACAATTGAGCTGACTAAAAATAGTCTTTATTTTAATTTGTATAACAAAATGAAAGTTTATAGCTACTATTTATGTTTTATATATATTTCGCATTTCCATATATTTCTAATTATATGTTTACTAATTAAATTTATTAAGTTTTTTATATGTTGAAATGTCTTGTTATAAATATGTTTATTAATAGAATTAAGCAAAGGTTTATCCGATTGTATATTGCTAATTATACATACATCTTATCAATGGATCCAAACCTTGGACTATAAAAAACATGCAAAGATTTATCCTACACTATTCTTGCTCCATCTCTAAAAGGTTCCCAAAAAGAAAAAGGGGCAAGTTAGTAAAACGTGATCCTATTTTTCAAAAGATGAAGAAGAAGAAATCAAGGAGGACCATCCCAAACAGATATTATAGAAATGGAAATGATCCTTGAATCTAATGATCCTTGAAGATAAAGAGGATGGGTTTGTGGGTTTCAAGAGAGTTTATCATTATAACAACTTGGTTTTTGTACTTGTTGATCCACCTTTAGAGGAATGGTAGAAAGTCCAAAAAAAAAAGAAATAAAAGAAATAAAAGTTAAGTGACTATTATAATACTTAATAAGAAGCTTATTCACATTGAATGCTTTTAGTATCTGTAAAATGTAATTTTGTTCATTATCTAAAATTGCACATTTAAATTACTAATTTTTCCATGATTTTATTAATAAAACCAAAATTAAATTAAATTTTACACACTATCCCTAATATATAATAATTAAATTTTATGTACATCACAATTTTACCTAGTTTTGATTCATTGTAAATTCACCCAGTGTTAGAAAACAAGACACATATGTGGAAAAATATACTCTTAAATATAAAATAAATTAATTTTATATTAAAATAAAGTAAGGCAACTCTTAAATATAAAATAAGCCAATGTGTAAATAATTTTTTTTTGGGATTTGGTTGGAAATTATATTTTCATAAGTAAATAAAATTTTATATAAATTATTAAAATAATTAAAATAATTTTTTTAATTAATAAAAATAATCAATATTATAAATTACTACACAAATTTTTATGCTATAATTTAATAGATTTAAAAAAAAAAAATATTATGATTTTGAAAAATAGTGATAATGATAATGGTGATGATTAAAGTTTACTAAGACCAATATTATTTATTGGATCTTATTAGAGTTTAAGAAAGAAAGAAATTACTTGAGATTTTTTAACATTTTATTTCTATCTTAAAAAAAGGTAGAAAAGCATTACCATATCACCTTAATTTTAGAAGGAATAAAAAAAATTGTTTATCATCTTCAACTCTCTTAATATTGTAGAAAAAACACTCTTACATACCAAAATGTTTTAAAAATTAATTTTAAAATAAATAAAATAAAATTCACAATATAAAATTTATTTTTTATAAATCAAATAACTTAAAATTGCAATCTTCCACAGTTTAATAAAATTTTAAAATTATGAAAAAAAAAAAACCTATTCCCAATTCCAAAAAGTCCACAAAGTCCCATCGTTCAACTACTGCAACAACTTGGACCAATACTAAAAATTAGACCGCTAATTTTAACGGTTGAGTAATTTAAGTTCATATGAAATTTTAAAATAAAGTACTATAACGTACTTTATTACAAATAAAAATAATACTATGAGGAAATGGTAGAAAAAACGTATTAAACGTTCAAAACATTTTAATTTCTTAAATTTTCCGAGCTCATGATAAGTTGCATCGAGTAGTACGTTGAAATAGACTGGCAACTTTCCAGGATTGAAGCTTCTTTTATAATTAGAAATTGTTTTCCTGGCGCCTTGGGTGGAATTGGCCGGGTCTTCAGTCGAGGGCGCACGCCTGTCTTCTCTTCTGCCAAAGTTAGCGACAGAGTTAGTTTTAGGATCTGCAAATTCCAGCGTCGGAGGGGGGTGAGAGAGCGGGTAAGTTTTTCAATCTCTGAATCAATCAATGCATTTAGTAACGCCAGAATTTGCAGCTTTGTTTTTCATTTTCATGTAGGTGAAACAGAGTAGGGCAAAAATTCAGTATGTTAAATGTGAATGTGGTCAAAGGTTAAGAGTGTAGTGATGTCAGAATTCACACAATTCAATCTGCAGTGTTGAATGTTGATGTCTGTGTAGTGATATCAGAATTCACATGACAACTCAATCTGCAGTGTTGAATGTTGATGTCGCCAAAGATTAAAGATTAAGAGTGCAGTCATTTTAGAAGTCACACAACTCAATCTGCAGCTCTGTATTTTCATTTTCATATGGGCGAAACAGATTAGGGGCAAAAATCCAGTCATGTTAAATGTTGATGTAGCCAAAGATTAAGAGGGAAGTCATCTTAGAACTCACACAACTCAATCTGCAGCTCTGCATTTTCATTTTCATGTGGGCGAAACAGATTAAGAGCAAAAATCCAGTCAAGTTAAATGTTGATATCGCCAAAGATTAAGAGTGCAGTCATCTCAAAACTCACACAACTCAACAAACAAAACAACAGCTGTCCGATACTCCGATACTACTTAGATACTTCACTGAGAATTTGTTAATATTGAATTCGATCGATTCATTGAGGTAAATGAATTAAAGGCCCGGGATGCTTTCAGCTCATATGGCCAAGCCTGTAGCATTACACTTTATGTTTTCTTTGCTGTTCTTGCCGAGTATTCTATCTTTTCCCCGAATGTCGCCTGTTACAGCTCTATCTTTTCCCCGAATGTCGCCTGTTACAGAGCTTGGCGATGGATATATTCATCAGACAAAGCGGAAAATGCTCAGGGAACCTCCCACCACTACTACGTTGAAGCCAGCGAACGCAAATGTGGCATCGGTGAATTCCAGATCACGTCATCCACGGTTCCAGATTTTGCCCAAAGGTGCTCCAATTCCTCCTTCTGGTCCTTCAAAAGGCCACAACAGCCTCAACAGTACTGGAGCCGGTCTGGACAGCAGATCCGAGTCTCCCTGAGAATAATTTCACTTTGGAAATTCACTTATTTGTCTGTAAATTATTATATAAAACAATATATTTTTATAAATTATGTTCAATATCAAGATGGATGGTTTATGATTGGTTTTGTTTTGAAGATGAATCACATTAAAGTTAGATTTATTACAAAATATATATACATTTTTATACCAGTTTTTATGAAGATCACACTCACATTAATCCATTACCATTATGATCATCAATAACAGCAAAAAGCTATAATTAATTAAACATGAAGCTCTGTTTCTGTATATGGATGTCTTGAGGCTGAAACCCAGTGAATACCAATGCTTGAATTGTTTGAATATTTTTCTACAATAATTCATGAAGCTGTTGCTCTCATTCTTTAGTCAGTGGCCTGAGCTGTTGCTTTCATTCTTTAGTCAGTGGCCTACTTTTCACTTTTACTTTCAAGATCGTGCAATTGGACCGTTTTCCTTACCAGGTGTTTTAATTTCATGATCATGCAATTGGACCAGTTTTGGAAAGGAAAACCAATAATTCTTTTTTGCTTGGAATTAGTATTTTTGAATGTTATCCACAAATGCTAAATAATGAAAAAAATGTTACAATGTTACAGAAGGGAAAATTCACACCTGCTGTAATTATCCACTATTCACCAATAATTTGTAAAGTAACGAGCTTTCACACCTTAAAAAAATCCAGTCTGGGATCATTAACCATTTTCAGTAAATAAAAAAAACAAACTCTTAAAAAACACCTAAAAGTCTAAGACCATTAACCATTTTCATTAAATAAAAAAAAAAAAACAAAACTCTTGGCAATTTTATAACTTATTGGTGCTTATGTAATTATTACATTGTTTATATGCATGTAATTCATACATCATTTTTATTGTAATTTTTTTTTAAAAATATTGTTATTTGATTTTCTTTACAGAGTTTCTATTTTAATGTCCAAAATTCTAATATATATAATTTAATTTCAGATAGTGTTTTACATATTGGAAATTTGAATATATACTTAAAAAAATTAATTAATAAATGAAATAATTTTTTAAACATTTTTATATTAATTTTAATTAAAATTTAGTAGTGAATTTTGAAAAGCTTGATTTTTAATCTAGTTTTTTTATGACTAAATTAATTTTTTCGTTCAAAAACATATTTTTAAACAATAAAAAATCACAATTTTAATTGAAATTATATTGGTATCAAATTGTATTGCCATAAGTGAAACAGTCATTATATATTACTTCAAACATTTTTTATGTTGATTTTAACTAAAATTCAATAGTGAATTTTAAAATATTTGACTTTTAATCTGACTTTTTCATAACAGAATCAATTTATACATTCAAAAACATATTTTAAATAATAAAAATCACAATCTTATTTGAAATTGTATTGTGATCAAATTGTTTGCCCAAGTGAAAAAAGTCGTTTTATCTCTTACTTAGAACATCCTTATATGAATAGGATTTGAGGACCAAATTGCAAGTAACGAGATTTGCCTATGAATTTTTTTTCAGAAGAAAAAAAAGTTTGGTCTATATATTGAACCATGGTATATTTGATATTAATTCCAGTAGTGTTGTTACATTCATGATTATAATCCCCAGTGGGATTATTCCTTGTATCCCAAAAAGTTCTACGTGTCTAGGAGCTAGAGTATTCACGTTGTTCATGTGATCAATAAGTATTTTTGAGTCTCCAAATACCCAGATTTTATCAATATACAGCTGCTTAGTAAACCATAGAAATCCCCAAAGTGCCAATAGTTCTGCCCTGGTGTTTGTGCGAAGTCTCCAAAGTGCCAATAATTCTGCCCTGGTGTTTGTGCCTTTTCCCAAAACTAGTGGATTTTATAATGACACAAAGGGTTTATCATTAACCAGGCTCCACATCCACACCTATGATTCTGTGTGCAGCTCTATCAACCATCAAAGAAGCCTCCCTGATAGTGAATATCAAAAGGTCTGAGTCTGTGAGATAGATCCCTTGGAGGTCTATCTTAAATCTCGGTCCCCCAACTTTAGATAACCTGCTCTCCAACCACACCTAGTGTGCACCACTGCTCCTGAAAAATCCATTTATTTCTACAACACCACAACCTCAAGTAAAAATGTAAAGGAATGACTTTGTATTAATTGCCCTTCTCAAACCACCAACTAATACAATCCTGAACCCAAATAAAAAATTTCTATTACAGTTTTAGTTCATCACAAAGGAACAGTTTTAGTTCATCACAAAGGAGTCGCCATGTCTGCCAAAAATAATAAAAATAAGCGCTAAAATTGTTTTGAGATTTGAAATTCCTACTCTGTCTCTCGTATATGAATTATCTGCAACATTCCATTGCGGAAGAGTATTAGGATTTTGCAGAAACTGAGGACAATAATGAATTGATGATAACTGTTATGTGAAAAAGGAAAGTCCTGGCCTGCCTGGTTCAGCGCTTGTAGCGAGACGATAATGTCGGTAGCCAAGTCAATGGGTAGATGAAGAAGAAGCATGAAAGTATGCATTGATTGATGGGAAGAAAAGGGTTAGTACCAAAGCATTTATGAATGGCAGGCACATGCAAAGAAAGTTGGTAACAAATTACCTGTCTCCAACGTACGTTTTTGACTTCTGTATTGGCGAAGTAGCAAAATATGTGACTATGTTCGAAAAACCATTTTTGGTTTGTGAATTCCGTAGGCATATAATAGAAGAGACTAGAGTCTAGACCACATAACTGCGGAAAAGCCTGATACCACGATGTGGTATATCATAAAGATCAGTCATAGATCAGTCACAATCAACAGTGCTCTAGGTTCTGTAACATATTCATTGACAGTGACTCTTAATCAATATGTATTTTATGAAGTGATGTATTTTATGGTGAAATAGAAACACACATATATAGAAATGGAGTTGTTTTTAGTGAGGTTTTTTGGAGTTTCAGGTGCTTGAATTTGGTGAAAACATTTGAGGTAAAATCTTGGTTTTTGTTATTTAAACTGGTTTTTTGACTTTATATATGGGTTCAGCACTCTCAAAAACCCCTAGAGCACTTGGATTGTGCATGATTAGCAATCAAACTTCTCTTTTCAATAAATTCCTGCCGGATTTTAGAGAAATTACACCGGAAAAAGTCACCATAAAAATGTATTTTATGGTGAAATAGAAAAACAGACATGAGAGTTTGTTAGTTATGATTATTTCTTATGGAAATGGTTATATGTGAAAATGGTTATAGATGAATGACTTACTTAACGCAGTTGAATCCCAAAAATGATATGTAATATAATGCTTTGTGAAAACCCCTCATACTTAAGATATAAGAGTTATTAATGTAATTAATTATAATAAATAGAATGTATAGTAATATTTTTTTATTATATTGAAAAAATTGTAAAATTAAATAATGTTAATGAAAAAATCAAAATAAAATTTATAAGAGATGAAAATTTAAAAATAATTTATTTAAAAAAAAAGTTATTTTTTTGGGTCAATTTAATGAATATATATTATTAATATTTAGAATAAATATTTCTCACCATGAAAATAAGTGTTTTGTAGGTATTTTGTGGTGAAAAAGTTATTTGTTTAAAACTCAGTGGACAAAAATCTAGACATACTAATAGTTGGTGTGACCTGTAAACACATAAAGTCCTAGGTTTTGACTACTTATATATTTTTTTCTCAAAAAAAAATCAATATACTTATAAAAAATTATATACATGTTGAAATACTCAAAAAATTAAAGTGACTTTTAAATCTTCAATAAAATAAATTAAAATTGTATAAAAAAATACAACACATTCAAAAATTCATTTCCAATGAAAAAAATATTATAACCTAATAATTATTTTCCCCATAAAAAAATATAATAACAATAAACTAATATACTTAGTATTTTAAACCACTTTCATTAATAATTTTTTTCAACATAACAAAAAATAATGAACAAATGACATTTTAAATCATAAAATCTACGAAGCCAAACTAGACTCCATCAATGAATTCATAGATTTCAAATGATCCTTAAAAAAAAGAAAGACAAGTCTTATCCATGAATTCAAACTACACTCCATGACTGAATTCATAGATTCCAAATAACCCTACAAAAAAGACAACTCTTCTTTGGTGAGTTGGTTTACTTTCTCATTTAACTCTATGTAACCATGTTTGAATGACATCCAATCAAAAGAAGGTATATAATCAAAAGAATATATATAATTTTGAGTCTCAGTAAACTAAGGGAGAATGCATAAATTCACTAACTAATTTAGAATCACTAACCTCTAAGTTTATTAGCCTATTTTTCTTTCACAACAAAATAAATAAATAAATAAATTCACATAAAAAAACTTATTAACAACTTTTTTTTCTTTGCAGCCACCAAACAAGTTCACATCTAAAACTTATTAGCACCTTTTTCCATTGCAACATCCTTTTTATTTGATCCCAACATAATATAAACATAGTGTCCCTAGGAGAAATTTTGAATGACATCAACCCCATTTAAAGGGGATGACCTTTGGCTGGGGCATTCGAAAAACCCACAAAATACCCCTCAATAGGTGTAGTTCGACTCCCCGGATTCTTTTGCAGATCCACTAAATACCATACATTGTGTGCATTAGTCTGGATATGTGTTTGGGTACTTATAATCATGTCTATAACTAATATTGTAAATGAAATATTAATTGAAAGATAAGTGGGAAAGGATAATATAATTTTTGGATTTTTTTTGCAGATCTATTTTTGGGTATTTATAATTATGTTTATAAGTAATATTATAAATAAAAATATTAGTTAAAAGTTAAGTGTCCAGTGATAATATAATTTGGGATAATTATTTGAAAATTATAATAAATTGATGAATATAATTTATTAAATAACTATATAAATATAAAAAATGAATAAATATAATTTATTGAATAAATACATAAAAGGGGTTAATATATAGTGAGCTTGGGAGACTTCTCTCCAAGCTTTTTGAGCATAGGAATAAAATCTTAAATCAAACTAAATAGCTCTTTTCTTTAGGTCTGATAAATTGGTCTGAGTATCATTATCAATAAATGTTAATATTAAAAATTGAAAATAATAACTTTTTTTTTTTTCTATAAAATTATAATTATAAAATATTAAAATATTTGTTATAATCATAATATTTTTTAAAGTTTAATTTTTTCAAAATTACAATTTAAGATCTTTATTTTTATTTTTTTTAAATATAAAAATAAACTAAATAATTTCATAATAAAATAAATTTGATTTCAACATGAACTATATAATAATAAAAAATATTTCTTTTAATTTTATTCCATACTTTTAACATTTAATAAATTTAATTTAATTTCAATAAACATCAACCATCATTATATGTGTGTGTGTGTATGGGCTAAGTCTATTCTATAAACGAAATAGTTTCATTAGACAATACAATTTCAAGTAAAATTGTGATTTTTTGTTTTTTAAAATACATTTTTGAATGTATAAATGGATTCAACATTCTCAAAAACCTTTGGGGCACACCCATTTTACAAATTAAAAACCTTAAACTCAAGTTTTTAAAAATATCTACGAGATTTTTAGTTAAAATTAACCAAAAAAAATGCTATGAAAAAAGTCATTTCTTCTATAAGTTAGAATATATATATATTTCTAATTTCATTTAATACTACATTTTAAAATGTTTAATAAATGTATGCTAAATAAATAAAAAAAAACTTTAAATTATTAAAATTAAATAAATAAAAGAATTAAAATATATAAATTTTATAAAAATCATTACCATTCCTCGATCAAGGTGTTGGAATTCACGTCAATGGAGGAGCTGGGGAGCCTGCTACCTCGCTACTTCCTATCAAATTTAAAAGGGGGATGACGTGGTTATTCTGCCCCATGGAATCACACATGTTAATTGAGATTTATTCCCTTCACAATTATATGGAAACCTAGTATATTTGTGTGAGCTCATGGCTCGGTAACCTCGACTCTATGTTTTTTTTTATTGTTCCTGCAACATTCCTCCATCATAGGTGGAATATTTCCCTTGTGGCGCATGCTTTGTGAAGCTCGACTTCAACTATCACAACCCAATGTTGTGCAACAAGTTTTGTTATTCAACTCTGGCTCAAAATACAACTTTTTCCTGTGGCAATGGCTCTGTGAGAGAGGTATTATAGGGTGGTCCTGACTTTGGGGAAACTGGCCTCTAGTGCATGCACTCGGTGCCAAATTTCCGTGAGAGGAGCAGGTCAATGGTGCCCAAGGACACAACCCTTGGGACATGCGTGGAGACCACGAAGAAAGCTCAAGAAAAGGGGGTGGTGACAGACGATAGATCATCCTTGACCTGAAGCAGCTCCAATCCTAGTGGGCTGGACAATGCTTGGTAATTCATTTTATGTCCAATCTCTTCAACTCCTTCAATTCTTTCAATTAGATAACTTTTGTATGGTGGTTGTTGGTACATAGTCTTTAGAGCATATTGGTTATGTGTATTGTTATTGGTGTTTTTGATACTTTATGGATGTCAAGCCCTGCCTAGAGTCCCTGCCTCTCCATTAATCTGTTGCTTGATCTTACAAGAGTTTGCTTTAGATTTCCCTGGGAACTAAGTCTTTGTTGGACATTCTTTTTACTTTATACTCTATCTTACTATCTTCCCGATTTCCTTGTTCTCTGGGGGTGGTCCTCTCTTTGGTCTATAATGACCCAACACACCATGCCCTGTCAGAGGATGCATTGTTGTTGGGGGTTTGGTGGTCGTGTCCCTTAAGGTTGACCATGGGCTCAATCCCAAGCACAAAATGTTGCAACTATTTTTCACTCCTCTACTCCACCGAAATTTTTCCAACTGAAGCCTTGACCACTAACGATCGCTAAGCCTACTCTGATTCTGAAATCCAAGCTGAAGTAGGAAGTTGGGTTCTTGACCCTGGGCACACTAGGGAAAATCCAATATTTGAAGTCCATTACCCTCCACTGACAAACGAAGACACTCTTAGGAAGGGTCATGAAAGAAAAGTGAGAGGACTACAATGACATCATCTCCTTTTTGAATGAAATTCAACAAGTTCAATGCCACCAAGGTTCTTGTCTCACCATTCTAGATGCTTAACTAGCTCACATAGAAGGCGATCTCTAATATGACTTGAAACCTAAAACCCTAACATGTATCATCTCTTAGGATCTGACCCTAGTCACTTCATCAGATGCTTGATGTCATATTTAGCCTCTTGGCTTATGTCTTTTATTTTTAATAGTATAGCTCATTTCAGAAGTCATGAATTTATTAATTATAGTTGTTTACATTTTGATAGCCTTATTCTATTGTCCATTGTCAACAATATTGGTTTCTCTCGTGGTAGACTATCATAGGATTTAGTTCAAACAATGATATATGGTTTTGTATGAAGTTATTTTGAGATGATAGACTTTTAAATCAACAAAAAAAATTAAATCATTACCATAAAATTAACATAGAAAGTTTTACAATTTTGAAATAAAAAATAATTTTAATTTTAATATTTTTTCTAAAGTTAAATAAAATATATTATAAAATAGATCATCAATTGGGGTTGTCTTAGGAGGTTGGGTGTAGCAACTATTATCTTCCCCACCCAAGTTCAAATCTTTGGTGGTGACATGATAAGCATATTATAATAAAATTTAAGAAGAAATCATGATACAATAACCAACAAAAAAAAAAAAATTTAAAAATGTTGACAATGATAATCTGGATGATGAACAACATCCACTAAGACCTATATGGTAAGTACTAATCATAATTCTTTAACATTTTATTTGTATGCTCAATAAGAAATGAGAGAACTGGATGATGAACAACATCCACTAAGACCTATATGGTAAGTATTACTCATAGTTCCTTAACATTTTATTTGTATGTTCAATAAGAAGTGAGAGAAGTGTCCCCAAATCACCATAATTTTACAACTTAAAAGGTCAAGATGTTTGGTAGTGTGAATGAGAAAGTATTTTTCATCTTCAACCCTCTTAGGGTTTAACATGTGACAAACTCTTTCATCCCATTGCATTTTGGGAACTCACCAACACCCAATTTCACTATGAAGTTCATAAAAAATAATTATTATCTGGACAAAGTTCATTTTCTTCTAGTCAAAACATAAATATAACCTTTTTGAGATTAGTATTGGGCACCTTCTTATAATATCTTAATTTCCTTTTCCTCTTTAATTTTTTATTATCTCGCAATTTTTCCTTAAATTAAAAAATCTAATCTTAATATTAAATTAATAAACAATAACTATTATTACCATTTAATTCAAAATAGATCTAAAATTAATAACTTCAATATTAATATTAATAATAAATTTAAATTTATTATTTTGTTAATATCTATGGGCAACTTAAACAAAACCTCACAAATAAAACTATTAATTTCAATATATTGTAATATTAGTGTCCATGGTTTCTTCACCCAACCAATGGGATTGGGCAAGGGACACCTACCAATAAAAAAAAGAGATACCATGAAGTGGGTCTGTTTGAAAATGAAGACCCATAGGACTCGGAACCATAAGAATGGCTTATAAATTAGAAAATAATGTCCATGATTATTATTAACAAAGGAGGTACACGACAAAATGTTTTGATCATGCTATTTCTTTAGGGTACAAAGAGGAACGCACAAAGAAAAAATTGTCTAAAAGTAAAGGTTATCTAGTTGGACTCTCGCAAATCTATAAAGTTAGTTATAAAGAAAAAGTGTACCACATTTCTCCCCTGGAATAATGAATTTTTCACTATTTAAAGGAAGGGGAGGTCATCTAATGGTGAGGAATGATGAAATTTTCACTATTCAAAGGTAGGAGAAGTCATAAAGTTGTTTAGAACTTCTTTCTATGTATTCATATATCTTTTAATGATTATTGTTTATGGTGGGCCCTTTTATAGTTGCATCAAATAAATATATTGGTATTTAATTAGCTATGAAACTAGGAAATGTTTATTGAAGGTTAAGTAAAAATATAATTTGATTATGGTAAATAAGTTGATCCATAAAACCGAAAAAAGAAAATTCCTAGTTTTTAGCAGATTTTGTTAGTGAGGTTGGAATTAGGATTATGTTATAAAGTGCGTTAAGCAAAAGCTATGATGCAATTATTAATAATTTTATTTTAAATTTGAGTTAGAATGTTGATTGATTAAGTTATGATAATTGAAATCTAAATTAAAAATTGGATTTACACAAATTTTAGAACTTATTTTTAACATTAAAAAAATGATGTTTTTTATTTAAAAAAATGAGATAATGGTTAGTTAAGTTTTTTTTTAAAACTTGCATTATGTTTTGTGTGGACAAGTAAGAACTTTGAAATATAGGGTTTAGTATTATCTCTCAATGAGTTTGTGTGGGTATGGCGGGGTCCTTTTGCCAACTTTACTACCTAAAATCTATCACATGGAAAGTTATTCCATTAGGAGAATGATTTTCTTGGGCCATAGATTTTAACTCAACTTGGATGGTTGTTTGTATTAAAGTCACATACTATCATTGGAAAGGCATAATGGTGTGATTTTTAGTGGCAGATATTTGTTTCACATATTCTATTAGTATAACAATCCACTAACATGTTTGAATATGTCAATGACGCAATTCATTATGCAATCATACAAGCTATACATGGGGATGAACCATTTATAGTAGTTGTAGGAATTATGGTTTGGTGCATAATATATAGTGAATCAAGAACCACAGGTCTTATCTACCTTAAAGATATCGATACCACTGTAATGATATCTATCGAGTAAGAAGATAAGATTGGGAATGGATGAAACATATTCAAAGTGTGCTTGACACCCCAACTATCAAGGATGAATAATTTTGAATGTTGACCCTTATTATCTCATAGGATCCAAAGCCTCTCAAACCTATAATTGATGGTAGAATGGAGTGAATTAACGAGACTCCGGTAGTTACTAGTTAGAACTTTACCCTAGATATTCATTATGAGCCCCCACAGATTGTGGAAATTATTGTTTAGTGTTATATATATTAGGTTATTTGCCTTGGGCATGATTCAACTTTGGAATTGTTTTTTAGTTTGTTAGCAATTGTCTAGTCTCAAGTGTTTTTTTGGCTAATGGTTGTTGTGGCTATGTGTGCAATTCTCAATTTTCTTATATGAAAGTGATGCAAATCATGTTTTACTAATACTTGAAGGAAGCTTTAATTCAAAAGAAATTTATAAGGGTTTTATTTGGCACCGTAAATCAATCATAGGAAACATAGAATTAATAGTTGAATGTGTAAAGAACACATACACTATCCATGTATATACACAAGTTAATTAAAGTCCACCTACATATTCTCAACAATGACTACATAATGACATATCTACTTAATATATATATGGGGACACTTGAAGGTAGTGGTACACATATAGATGGATAAAATTCCATATTTGCATTCTCCTTACATTGTACCACATGATATATTTACCTAGTATATTAAGGTGTAACCATGGTTATTGTGTAGGAAAGAGGACATATTAAGGTAGATGTCAAACA
Organism: Pinus albicaulis; assembly: GCA_034641835.2. Taxonomy (NCBI): domain Eukaryota; kingdom Viridiplantae; phylum Streptophyta; class Pinopsida; order Pinales; family Pinaceae; genus Pinus; species Pinus albicaulis. The sequence continues at coordinate 345,582,413 of CM076584.1, read as the reverse complement.
TATGACACATATAGCTTTACCTACACACATATATGTACCCCAAAACTCACCCTTGCATTTATCCTTAATACTTGCCAAAATTTTGCCCAAAGATTCTAGAACTAGTGATGATGAGTGATAACTTTTTCAATATTAGTCAAAGTTTTATGAAATGGAAATAACATAGAATGACAATTATTGAACATGTAAAACATGCACTATACTATTTGTGTAGGACCAAAGCCTACCTCAATATTCTGATTAAGGCCCACCAAATGATATATTTACCTTGACGCCTTAAAGAATCCATATGGCTACCCAACGACTATGAAACATGCATCACACTATTGATACATACATATGTGGACCAAAATTGACCTCCTTATTATCCTTAAGACTTATGTTTTTCACCTTAAGCATATATTTAACCATCATTTTAAAAAATGTAAAATTGGATATGGATTTTCCAATATTAAAAAAAATTACTATTTTCTTTCTCAGTTATTAAAATTAAAAACCTCTTAATTAAATTAAAAAAAATAAATTACCCTTTTAAACCAACCAAATGAACCAAATAAATTAAGATAGTTAGTATTGTTAAAGTTCACAATATCCTTTAAATTAACTCGAAAAAAAAAATTACAACAAATACATTCAAAAGTATATTTATATAATCTTTGAATAAATTTGATTTTATTAATTTGTGAAATAAGTGACTTCTCGAAATTCTATAAAGCCCACCCCTTTTGCTTTATTCAATGGATGGGAGACATGACTTTTTGCTAGGTGGCAGATTGCTATCGTCAACCATTTGACTAAATCATCCTAACCGCTTATGAAAGTATAATAGCTTTTAAAAATATTTACACCATCAATATTTACAGATTTCAAAACGAAGGAAATAACATCGGACGTGTCTACCGAGCCCGCGTTTTGGCCCGGACGGCAGAAATCCGCCGGAATCCGGTCAACTAAATTTGCAAAAAACAGGTAGTTGCAGTGCTTGGAATCCATTTTTGACAGTGGAAATGGATTCAGCACTATCAAAAACCCCTGGGCACTTAAAATACAAATGTTTAACAACTATAAACAAGTTTCTGGGCAAATCTTTGCCGGATTTTCTGAAAATCGTTCCCGGATTTTGGGTCAAAACGCGGGCTCTTTAGACTACGGTAATAACATCACTCCATTTTCATTAACCGACAAACTTTTAGTCTTCACATAAATACTTAATCAAATTTTTTGACAAGGCACTGATTTTATTAAATTTTTTATTTATGAAGTTGGTTGGTATGATATGATATCTTGACGCATTTCTTCACATTCGTGACGTGTGATGTAACATAAACCCTTCAGCGGACAAAATCTTATACTTATCCATATAAATCCTTTACCAAGGCATTCCATCAAATATTTGACAACATATTCATATAATTGTTTTTCTATTTATAAAATTGACATAATATTATGCACCGAGGGAATTAAGAATGTATAATAATAATATAACATATTAATATGATAGACCAACACTTGTTTGATCTTATCTTTAGTTGTTTGAAGTAATTTTCTCTACATCACCATATTTTTTTAATTTGATGCCAAGCCAAGATTTGATTCTCCATATTGTCTTGATGATGAACCAAATTGGATGCTTCGAAACATGTTGGAAAAACTTTCTCTAATGTGATTATCTCCGATTAACACATAAGATATGAATCACAGAAACTTGAATTCATTTAAGATCAGTGATATGATTGAAAATATTTTAATCTATTTCATATTATATTATCATCAAATTTGTATATGGTATAATGGGTGATGTTATTTTGTAAAGAGATTTATTCTAGATCTTAATATTTTGTAGGGTGATTAGACTAATAATATTACCTAAATAATTAGTATTATTTAAGGATATATTACTATTATCCTAAATGCATATACAAATAAAGGAGATACTTCTTTAGTGATTTATAAGAAAAGTTATCGGCTAACATCTTCTCTCTCAATCACTAGTATATATTTCTATATTAGCTCAACAATGAATAATAATGCGAAATTGTTATAAAACCAACTCCAAAAATAGAAGAAAAGAGAGATCAACGTCTTAGAAATAAGCCACTTCGAGGTGGAAACTTCCTTTACATTACATAAATGAACAATTCTTGGATGATACAAATGACAAAAACTCCTTCTATATATAGGAGTCCATGGGGTCACAATACATTCCTAGCCAACCTAACAATAATAATGTAAGGGCACAATAATAACAAAATTAGGGTTACAAGGGTACAAAAATAACAATAAGGGGGCTACACTAACAACAATAAGGGACTACACTAGTAATATAGGGACCTAACATGCCCCTCTCCTTCAAAAAAGTGTTGTCCTCAACACTTGAGTAGCTTTGAGTGCTCATGTATAAAATTTTCATCCTCCCATGTAGAATCTTCAATGGGTAAGTTCTTCCACTTGATGAGATACTCTGAAATTGATCGATTCCGTAGTTGTCGAGTTCTTTTTTCCATGACTGCTTCAGGTTCCAATATGATTTTCCCTTCCCCATCAAGTTCTGGCAATACTGTTTGAACTGGAAGATCTTCACCTATAACCTTCTTTAAGCATGAAACATGGAAAAATGGATGTACTCGTGAAGAAGCAGGAAGCTCCAATTTGTATGCCATAGTACCAATCTTTTGCAACACCTTGTAAGGACCATAGTACTTTGGCGATAATTTATTATCCTTCTTAGCTTGCTTGAGGGACATTTGTTTGTATGGTTGTAGCTGTAAAAATACCCAGTCTCCTATATCAAAACTTCTCTCGCTGCGATGCTGATCTGCCTGTGGTTTCATTCGATTTTGTGCCAACTTTAGGTTATCCAAGAGTTGGAGAACTTCTTGTTGATGCTAGATGTGATCTTCCACTGCTTGAACCTTAGAATTTTCTCTTCAAGATGATGTGATGGACGGTGGATGATATCCATAAAGTGCCATAAATGGGGTCATTTTTGCTCCAGTATGGAAGGAAGTGTTATACCACCATTTAGTGAGAGGTAACCACTTGACCATTATGCTTGTTTATCAGATACAAAACAACAAAGATATCCTTCCAAGCATTTATTCACTATCTCAGTTTGACCATCGGATTGAGGATTATAGGATGAGCTATGAGCTAGTTGATTACCCAAAAAAGAAAGTAATTCCATCCAAAAATTTCCAGTAAAAATGGGATCTCTGTCACTTACAATAATCTTTGGGTTTCCATGTAGCTTTTGAAGTGTTTCCATAAATGCAATAGCAACTGTACTTGCTTTAAATGGATGATATAATGCACAAAAGTGTGCATACTGGGTAAGTCTATCAACTACCACCATGATGACACTCTTTCCTTTGGACTTAGACAAACATGTGATAAAATCCATTGAAATCTCCTCTCAACGTTGACTTGGAATGGATAAAGGCTGTAGAAGACCTGGGGTCTTAATTGTATCAACTTTATTTTGCTGGCAGAACAAACATTTCACCACAAAATTTTGAATATCAGATTTAAGGCCATCCCAAAAAAATTCTTTCTTCACCCTGTAGTAAGTTTTTAAAAATCCCGAGTGTCCTCCTTAAGGAGAAGTGTGAAATTCCAAAAGAATCTTTTGTTTTAGTTGGGAATTTTAACAAAGAAACAAACGATATTTGTTCCATAAGGAATCATTTTTCCAAATAAATATATCAAATGTACTAGGATCTTGCTGCAACTTTTGAATGAGTGTCCACACTTCTTCGTCCTTCTTCCATTCATCTCTTGCTTCGGTTATCCAATTTGGTTGGATAATAGAAATGGCACAAAGTAATGCTTCCACCTCTTCATTCTTTCTTGAGAGTGCATTTGCAACAATATTTAGCTTCCCTTTTTTCTAGATGATTTCAAAGTCATAACCCAACATCTTTGTAACCCATTTTTGCTGCTCTTTTGAATATAGTCTTTGTTCCAAAAAGTGTTTAAGACTGTCATGATCAGTGATGATCAATTTTTAACTTGAAGTGTATTCCCCTTAGGTAAGGTCGCCATTTCTTTAGTGCATGTAGTATTGCTAACATTTCCTTCTCATAAATAGCTTTCTGTAAATACTTTCCTTTGATTGGACAAATTTCAAAAGCAATGGGTCTTCCTTCTTGCATTAAAACAACACCAATTCCATTTCCGGAGGCATCACATTCCACAATAAAGGTTTTTGTGAAGTTTGACGTAGCTAAGACCGTTGCTAGGCACATTGCCTCTTTAAGATGTTCAAAGGCCTTAGTTGCTTCAAGATTCCATGAAAATGCATCTTTCTTCAATAATGTTGTTAGAGGTTCTTCTATTCTCCCATAATTCTTAACAAACTTGCGATAATACTCTGTTTACCTAAGAAATCCTCGCAACTGCTTTATGGTTGTGGGGACTTTCCATTCCTTGATGTCTTTAATTTTGTTAGGGTCTACCTTAACACCCTCGTGAGATACAATATGACCCAATTATTCCACCATGGTTAGCTTGATATTATGGAATTTTCGAGAGCAATTTATGGTTCCTCCATTTGCAACCATCACTTGACATTCTGGTGCTGGGTATAGGAAATAATTCAATTCCTTGGCTACCTTACAATGAATAATATTATGGGTACTACCTGAATCAATCAATCCTATTACCTTTTTCTTCTTGATATGTCCTTCTATCTTGAGAGTTTGAGGAGTGGTAATTCCTACTAATGCATTACACAATATGGTCGGACTCATTTCTTCTTCTTGTAGGGTTGGTTCCTGGTGTATATCCTCTTCTTTTGAAGTTTCTTGTTCATTTTCTTCCTCATCTTCACAATCTATGTAAAATAATTTCTTCTCAGTACACTTATGATCTTTAGTGTATTTGCTATCACAATTGTAGCAAAGCCCCTTTTATCTTTTTTCTTCCAATTGTTGTGGTGTCAACCTTGTAGGTTGTGGAAGTTGAGGAGTACCAACACTTCCAACTTTATAGATGTGAGTGGTAGGCTTCCTTGTCGCCATAATTTTACATTCAATTTTTCTTGCCAACCTGAATGCCTTCTCTAATGAACCAGGTTCCCAAACACAAACCTCATGTTGGATGTTATCCTTTAAAGTCCCTATGAAGACATCAATCATGTGTTCCTCTGGAATATCAATTACACTTATATTCAATTTTTGGAATTCCTCAATGTGCTCCCCCACTGAACCCTTTTGTTTGAGATTTATCATTTGGCTAAAAATTGTGTTTCTCTTTGTATCCTCATAATGTGCTATCATTTCCTTCGTAAAAATTGACCAAGTGATAATTTTTTTATGGGAGCGAAGCCATCGATACCATACAAATGTATTTTGTTCTAAATATAAAGTTGCAATGCGTACTTTTTGTGTGTTTTACACATTATTGAGATCAAAATATTGCTCCATTTCTAATATCCATGTTATGGGATCCTTGCCATCAAACTTCCTCATATCGATCTTTGTAATATGGTGGGTCTTCCATCCAATATTATAGTTTATGAAATCATGATTAACATTTATTTTTTTCTCATCATGAGTTTCCTCTACTATATTTTTTCCATTAGGAAACATTTCTGGTATAAACTTTGTCAAACCTTCCATGTCTGCTTTTAGGTCATTCTTCATGTTTTCGATCTTAGCTTCCAGGTCATCGATCTTAAATTCCATGCCAGTTTCCATGCCATCCATCTTACCTTCGATGCCATTTTTCAAACCATCCATCTTAGCTTCCACGCCTTTCTTCAAACCATCCATCTTAGCTTCTATGCCTTCCTTCAAAACTTCCTTTTCAGTTTTTGTTGCTCTTTGCGAGAGATAAATTTTGTGCACTTGATCTTGTATTTTTGATATGTCATGTTGCACTTCTTCATCTTCATGAGTCATAGTAGATCCTTCTAAAGGCTTAATGGGTGTTGAATTGTTTTTACGGGGCATTTTAGAACCTAATACTATTATCTATTCTACAATATTCCATTGGAATCAATTCAAACTGATTTTTCAAACAAGACTTATGCAATTCGGAAAAAAAATACACACCTTTTTCTTGCTTTTGAGGAGCTCGATATTGAAATTGAATTATCTCTATTATTTCGGATCTTCAATATTTGAAATTCAGTGCTATATTATCCCTCTGAATTTTCTTTCGAATGCCACAGGTCTGACCCGATTTGGATTCTTCAAGGTAAAGTTATGTCCAATCTCCCACAATGACCTAATTATGGACTAGTTCAGTACATCGAACTTGTACGGCGTGCCACGTGTCACTGTTTCCTCCTTCAGCTCTGAAATTGATACACATGAAACTAAAGTCTGTGTAATTGCGGCCACTTTTTACAAAATTCCAATCTGATTCTAGAGAGTTATGAAGATTTTCCCATGGTCACCTATTTGAGATGAAATTTGGGAGCCTGAAAAAACCCTAACTTCCATAGATCATATATCTGAAAATATTGCGAACTAAGATCTGAAATTTTTACACGAAGTTCCTCAGGATTTCGGCTTCGCGTGATAAAAATTTCAGCGTTTGAACCTTCGTAGTAAAACGTTATAGCGAAAATGCCACGATGACCTGTTTGGAGCAGTGAAAACCTAGAATCCAAAGCTCTGATACCAAATGTTATGAAACCAACTCCAAAAATAGAAGAAAAGAAAGATCAACACCTTAGAAATAAGCCACTTCGAGGGGGAAACCTCCATTAAATTACATAAATGAACAATTCTTGGATGATACAAATGAAAAAACCTCCTTCTATATATAGGAGTCCATGGGGTCACAATATAATCCTAGCTGACCTAACAATAATAATGTAAGGGCACAATAATAACAAAATTTGGGTTACAAGGGTACAACAATAATAATAAGGGGGCTACACCAACAACAATAAGGGACTACACTAGTAATATAGGGACCTAACAGAAATTTGATATATTATATCTTTGAAAAGCCTCTACTTTGAGAGTGAACGAAAAATCTTCTTGAAAAACCGTCAAAATTGGAAGGTGGATGATTCATCTAGAATCAACTAGAAAAATGATGAAATTTGGAAGCAGACAACTATCAATGTCTGAAAATTTTCTAAGTATTTTACATTCTAGTCGTTAGCTAAGTAAGTGAATCATTAAAGTGCTCTCTGAATTCAGTGCCTTGATGTAATATTCCAAAAATTTAGACTTCATCTAAATGGAATATTATAGTTTGTTTTATCACTAGGTAGGTGAATAAGTGGGTGGGGAGACTCATAAAATCCATTTAGAAGGAATAATAACACTGATAATGTGAAAGGAGGAAGAATAAGCACCTTTGGGTGTGAACATGGATTGGATCATGTTGATTCAGTCAACTTTGACCAAATCAACAGTGCTGTCATGGAGGAGTAGTCTTTATGATGAGACAACACAATTTTAGTGGAGGACAACTTGCATGAGCTTGGTGGAAAGTATGGATGGGACCCAATGTGAGGAGGCTCTCATGCTATATATGGAGGGGATAGAAACCATTGTTATTCATGTTTTATATTATCATTTGATATTGGTCTGTTTAGACTTTGCATTCCTTTGCTGTTTAGTAGGGTTGCTGTGCTGTTTAGCCCTGGGTGTTCCCGAGTGGGAATCCCACCTCTTTCCTTGAGAGGCCTCTTGGAAGAGAATTGCATTCACTTCCACATTCAGGTTTCTAGCCCAAGCTACAACTTTCTTCATCAGCGTAGTTTATGTAGGTTATTGTGTTGTGTTGTAGGGTACAGCAGTGGAGAAGAGAAATCTCCAATTTTTGAGCTTATTTTCACGTGAGGGGACCAAACCTTCATTTATTGAGTTGATTGGGTGTTGTTGCAGTTGATAGATCATTCCTTCAGCCCCATATCAACAGTAATTCCCAGGGATTGCGTAAGTCAGGCAGCACAATTGCAGTGGGCAACTCAAAAAAGTCCGAAAATCCAAACTTAAAATCTGGCTAAACCATTTCTGGGTTTTTCTGGGTTTTTCTGGGTTTTTTGAGTAGAATCTGTGGTTAAAAGCACAGATCATTCTGATCACTCTAAAAGCCTTTCACACATGGTTCGTATTCATAGTAACAACAATTTCCAGCAGCAGCAGCAATACACATTTCCAGTGCTTGGTTTCTTTGGTGTATTTGAGCCATCTTGTGGTTTGAGTACATTCATTTTGGAGCACTATGTACTTTCATTTGATGTTGATATATAATGATATGGCTCAACTATTTTTTGCCCATATTTATGATGTTTTGATGTATTCTGGCATTTTTCCAGTTCTACATGTTTAATTCTTATTTTACCGTAGTTAGAATTGTGCATATGTTCTATATTCCTGTGTTTTCCATTTTGGAATATTGCAGTGGTATCAGAGCATAATCTTGGCTCAGCCTGTGGATCTCAGCCATTAGGCTATTAAGAGAAGAAGGAGAAGAGAAGATGTATAGAAAAGAGAAGACTCCATTATGTGGAGGAAAGAAGGAGGAGAGTCTCTCAAAGCTTCTTCCAAAATCTATGTAGAGCATCAAAGAAGATCTTAAGAAGATGAGAGGGGAGATGGAATCTTCAGAGGAGTTTGAATCTAGAGCCAGATCTAGATTTGCACATGATAGGTGTGAGCATGCAACTACACCTTATTATGCAAAGTGCAATCAAATGTCCAGATCTATCATCAGAGAGATGGAAGAAGGAGGAATGCCTAAGAGGGAAACTCTTAGTGATTTTCTTCAGGAGTATGAATCTCAAACTAAAAGGTTTAGAGATCATATCACTTTTCAGGAGTTTTGCAAGATCAAGGTGGAGAGGAGCAGGCAACATGACATGGATATATTTACTCTATTTGCTTTTGATGGGTCACCAACATGTTCAACCAGAGCTTGGGTGGAGGAGCTACACACCTAGTTGCAGTAGCAGCAAGTCTGAAGATGAAGATATCAGAGTTGCAGCGCTGCACTTTGAAGGTAAGGCCTATGTTTGGTGGATTTTTGAGTCATTTTCATTGAAAAATGCTAATATTTCTTCTTATGAAAGTTCACTAAGAGATTAGTGGAGAGGTTTGATGGAAGACATTCTAAAACACTCTTGGTAGAACCAAACAAGCCAAAACTTGTGCATAGGTTGGAAGAACCAAAAAACTCAAATCCACTTCAGAAGGCTGTTGGAAAATCTCACATCTTGCACAACACCTTGATAGAGGCAAGATCTCTCTCTCATATCTTTGGACAAGAGGGCATGAAGGTTCCTTTTTCAAAACAGGATCCTCTTATTGAGCAGGTGACTCCCATTCATATTGAATAGGAATATAAGGATGGGGGCTACAACGCTGTCACATCTAGAACATATCTAGTACCTCATGCAGAGGAAGGAGGAGCACATGCTTCAACAGGAGGAATGCTTGTATCATTGTAAGAAATTCCCCAGGATCTCACATATGGAAGACAAAGCACAATCAATGAGCATCATGATTGTGAGATTTTACTGATGAAAGGAGAAGGTAGGGAGGAAGGTCAACATCATTTGATGAGGAGCACACACCCCTATCTATTTTAGAGAGTTGGTGTAAGGAAGAGGCAGACTGGTTTGCGCTGTGAGGGCAAGGGCAAGATTGCCCAACCATATGTATAGTCTAATCTTGACATTAATGTCTCACTACATGGAGGCATTCCACCTGGGAGGCCACTAGATCTAGAGTTGGTAAGAGACATCTTGCCATTTGGTTCACCCCTCTTAGATTCTAGAGAGGTGAAGACTTTGGAGGAGTCTAGTACAGTGTAGAGAGTTTGGGATAGTCTCAAGGAGGAGGGAGACATTCTCCCATTTTCAACACCACCCACTCTCACTATATGTATTGCGCTGACAGAAGTTGCTGCAGTGATGGAGGATGGCGCCTTCATGGTGCAAGGGAGTTGCTCTATGGATTTGGAGAAACAGAGGGTACTTCCTTTATGGAAGGAATCCCCCATATATTGGAGTATATGGAGGCCACTCATGCTTACATTGGCCAAGATCAGGAGATTCTTTGGGATGGTAGCTTCTCATGGGAGGCCAAATTCCAAAGGTCACCACTTCTACTTGAGCATGAGCAGCTACATGATGGGTATGGCAGCACTTTAGAGGATGACTTTGGCATAGGGGGTGTCAAAGGATATGACAACAACATGTGGGGAGCTTCATATTGCAGATCTTCAACGATGTCCCTTAGGAGGGTTGATCCATATTGGAGGGCTCAACTTTTGGTAGAGTACTCTAAGGATCTTGGTGCTTGCATGATTCTAGATGAACCGAAAAGAGATGCCAAATACATGGTAGTTGGTGAGGTTATCTATTCTCATGGCAGAGTCTTCGTGACTAGAGTTTTTAAGCTCAAGAGGAAGCTACTATATGCAGCACATGTGGACTTTCTTTCCATGCATTTTGATGCATTTCATTCTTTGATGGAGGATTTCACTTGGGAGGGAATTCAACAGGATATATATCAACATATGAAGAGATGCATAGCCTGGATGGTGATGGAGAGGATGTCACAGCCACTCCCCTACTCTTTGGAGGTGAGGGAGAATTTCCGGTTGAGCCATTTCAGCTCAAGATCCAAAGTACATGGTGGAGAAGGTACAATTTTAGATTATGTTTTGTCCTTATTTACTTATATGAGCAATATGTTGTACCAAGGAGGATTATCCCTTCTTGCATATTATATGATGATGTACTTGAAGCCACTTGCAGCATTGAGATTGGCTATTTTATTGGTGGTTTGTGGGGGAAGCCACATGATTTTTGGTGTGCACCATTGATACCACATTGTGCTTTCATGATTCTATCTTATAGAATGATTGTGGCAACAAACAAGTGGCTGGGAGAGCACTTGTTATTACTTGTTTTGATGCAGGCACGGGATGCACTGCGCTGGTTCCATGTGAGGAACTATGATCCACCTCCCAGTTGTCATGTGGCAGCTTGTTTTCATTGGTTTTTGCTTCCATATTTTGGAGATGTTCTTATGTTTATGAGAAGCTTTGTTGGGAGAGTGGAACAAAGGCTGAAGGTGCCCATTGGGAGTATGATTCTCCCTACTTTACTTGATGCATGTTTCAGGAGAAAAAATGGGCAACCCATGATTGCCAAACTACATCTCTTTTCTCCATGTGGGAAGAGCCATATGGAGAGTTTGAGTTTTTGGAGGAGGCACTTCATGGATTATTTGTTTGGAGGGGTAGCTTGGGCCATTCTCGGAGGCCATGAAATTTCAACCCAAAATCAGCAGCAAACCCACACATACCATAAATGGAGAGAGAAACAACTTGGCTGGAAGAATTTAATCTCTCCATACACCCCCAACACGTTGCATGAATCAGGGGTTGAGGATTATTTTGATGAGGTACCTAGAATGGATCATTTCATTTGGATGCTAGCATGGGTATGGGAGACTCTCATTGGGGATGATATTCCGTATGTTTATCATCACTCCTACCTTGAGGAGGCCATTGGAAAATAAGAAGGTTTCCACTTACACCTTCCACTTTCTCATGATGTACTCCATTTGGTTTGGCATACTTGGGAGGAAACATTGGAGGGCAGATTTATTGCAGATTATGTTGAGTTGTGGTGGAAGCTATTGATGAGGAGGACACAAGAAGAGGAAGGGAGGAATTTTTCTCCACCTTTACAGTTTCTTGAGGACAAACAACATTTTGGAGGGGAGGACTGTAATATTCCAAAAATTTAGACTTCATCTAAATGGAATATTATAGTTTGTTTTATCACTAGGTAGGTGAATAAGTGGGTGGGGAGACTCATAAAACCCATTTAGAAGGAATAATAACACTAATAATCTAAAAGGAGGAAGAATAAGCAGCTGGATTAAGCCCCTTAGGGTGTGAACAAGGATGGGATCATGTTGATTCAGTCAACGTTGACCAAATCAACAACGCTGTCATGGAGGAGTAGTATTTATGATGAGACAACGCATTTTTAGTGGAGGACAAATTGCATGAGCTTGGTGGCAAGTATGGATGGGACCCAATGTGAGGAGGCTCTCATGCTATATATGGAGGGGATAAAAACCATTGTTATTCATGTTTTAGATTATCATTTGATATTGGTTTGTTTAGACTTTGTGTTAGTATGAATCTTGATTCGAGGGGTACGAAAAAAGACCACTTTAGCTGCACATAACAAACAACCCTAACAATAGAAATGACTGCTAATATCTTTAGATCTTTAGTTAGATGATCAAGACAAATGCTGCAAAAATCTAGATCTATGCATTAGAAGACATTAAACAGTAGAAAAATAAGATTTACTCCATTGATCCAATAGACAAGACAAGAATATATCCAATGAAATTTTATATTAAGGGCACCTGGGAGGAAAACACAAGAGGGTGTTCCCTGTTCTCCTCAATGGGAAGGGTTCTTGTAAGTCCTCAGCACTTCAGATTTAGAATTCCTCTCTCTTGATGGTGTAGAAAACCTAGACAAAAATGGAAGAATATGGCTATGATAATGGATCAATAGCCATTATCATAGCCAAACCAAGAGTTGAGATCCAGAGTGATCTTTAGGCAACAAAAGGTGACAAATGAATGGGAAAACCCTTCTATTTATAACAAAATATTGAGTTAATCTAGATATTGGTGCATAATTAAAACATTATTAACCAAATCAAGATCCAACTTTTATGGAATATTTTATTATATTTGTTGGAGGGAAAAGGAATTTGACTTGAGTCAAATCCCCTTATTTGTAAATAATAAATAAATAAATGATTTATTCATCATTTTAAGGATGTGATTAAGTAATAATAAATAAATAAATAATTTATTTATCATTTTAAGGACGTGGTTAAAAAATAATAAATAAATAAATGATTTATTTATCATTTTAAGGATATGGTTGTGTAATAACCAAATAAATAATGATTTATTTAATTATTTAAGGGAGATTGAGTCATATTTAACCAAGAATATTATTTAAGTAATGTTTAAATAATTATTCTTAGAAAATAATAAGATAAATAATGATTTATCTAATTAATTTCCTTGTTTTGGGTTAAATATAACCAGGAATATTAATTAAATTGTTGTTTAACTAATTATTCCTTGAGGAAAATAAAAAAAATATGGATTTATTTAATGTTTCCCCATGGGGTTTCCTTTTTAGACCATAAACAACTTAATAAAGGTGGTTTACTAAGTTATTTTTCATAGTGAATGCGATTTTACTTGGGGTAAAATTGGTGTTACTTGTTGTACTTGGGTCCATCTAATAACAATGGATTAGATGACCAAAAAATGGTGTAACAGATTACCCCCCAGCATGCGAGCGTTAGGAGCTAATCGTATGACCGAAGTACGTTGTAAGAACTCAATCACTAGACAACAATGGGGAAGTCAAAGAGAGAGGATTGTAAGGTAGACCAAAGTGCTGAAAGAACTAGACCCTGAGGAGGTGACTTGTAGGTGCGAAAAGTATTTTTGATCAGTGAATACTTGCTATAGGCAGCGGGGGAGGCATACCTATGCCCACCGAGGAAATAGTACAAACAATAAGGCGTCTGGAAAACCACGAGATGACATAATGCTGGCATAAACATGAGCCAGATAAATAACACGATAATGAATCCCACATAAATATTATGCCTGGGATAATATCCAGGACTTGTACAATGATATCTAAGTACATGAGATATAAATGCAACCAAGATGCCCCTGAAACCAGGAAAGGGCTCTAAAAATTTGACTGATACATGCAAACAAAAAATGCGTTGCAAGCGGCTGAGGCCGACATCATCAAATGTATGGATCTGCATCAAAGGTTGTAATGAAGAGGTCATCCGAGTGTGTGGGGGGCTACCTGTAGGGCCACCCCCTCATGAGGGCTGAGACATCTCACACACAACCGAGAATCATCAATGTTAGCTGCTGCATCACTGAACCATCAAGTATACGGATCTCGATCATGCTGAAAGGAGCTGGAGCTGAGAAATAATCAAGTCAAAGGGAAATAAGGAGTCCCTTTGCCTGATCCGAGGCACCGAAAAAAAGTGGAAGATGGAACCAAGGTACACCGCCCTTTAGACTTGTCTTCTGGAATGAATGAGCTGATGTCGACAGAAGGAGGTTTGCCATAGGTGAGGCAATAAGGGATCCTCGACTAAGGCATGAGAGAAAATAGTAGAGTGACTGACAGACTGACACCAATGATGATGATGAAATGGGAGAGACTGAGTAGCGAACGAACGACTTCCCTTGTTAGAGCATAAATGGCATGGATGACCTGGCAGCGACTGACACAATATCATGAGGGATAGGGGACAGTACTAAAGGCCATAATGTGTGACATGAGAGAGGGGCCAAGCAGTGAAGGGTGGAGGACTATGGCAGGATGCGGAGGGACTCGGGATAGACTCCAGGAAAGCAATGATGATTCAACTCGGATTCTCTAAGTAAGGGTGACTCGATGGTGCTGCCACACAAAACCCAGGGTCCAATGGGGACTATAAAAGCATGAGTACAAGATGGTAACTCATGACGAAAGTTGACATGAGCGTGAACAAGTATGGAGGTGACATGGTGCCCCCGGTACAAGTGTTTCAAGTGAAGAAATTCAATTTTGAGGAAGGGTGAAGTGATGCTTCTTAGACAAAATGTGTCCTGGTGAAGTATCAGATCACAAAAATCTAATAGATACCCATTTGAGGGCTTGGTGGGATATTTCCAATGGCAGAGACGGTTTGTCAAACCGAGCTACGGTTTGGTCGTAGTAAGTGAAAGAAAAATCAGGGGTTTTCTTTTAATAAGGCATTTTCCTTCCAGATTCACTTATGTGCCAATGGAGCTATGGTGAATGTCGTGAGGAGAGGAGGCCTTAAATCTTGTGGCAGTTGTAGCAGATAAACTGACTGTTGGAATTTGAGATCCGACAATTGTAGGTAAGATGCTTCATCCTACTTTTTATTTTAGTTAGTTGAAAGTTTAGCTTAGGTACCCAGAGCTCATGAACAGGCTAGGTCATACTTTCTTGGGGTCTGTTCTGTGACCTGGGTAGTAGGTACTCGGCAAAAAACTGCTACCTGTCCCAGGGAATGACCTAGAAAGTGTGGTCTGTCAGAGAAAGGGGATTTCAATGCTATTATGGGCTGAGATTCAGGAATTTATAGTTGAGGGGTATGGGTGCCCCTAGGCATGTTATGGACATGCCAAAATGTATTTAGAAAAAGGGAAATCTAAACACATTTTAATGATGTGAAGTTCCACTTGATTTCGGTATGGTTATGCAGTTTGAGAAAGGAAATAGACGATTACCAATCTCTTTTGGTACTGCATAAATGAATCAAATGGACTTTAAGTTTCTGGGTTTTCATACATGGTGTTTCTATCCCAAAGGTAGGACTTGGGGATAACGAACTGATGTTCTCCCAGAAAGCTCCTATTTTGGTCAACCACAATGTCTATGAGGTTGGGTTGTTGCTAAAATATGAAGGAATGATGAGGGGTATCATCCCTATAGCGATCTTGAAGTGTTATGGTACTCTAAAGGTTATTCTAAATATGGAAGAATAATGGGACTAGAGTCGACACGAATAGATTCACTAGGAGAGTGGTGGAGAACTGCTTCTCTTGGTCTCTCAAATATGGGTGCCCCCTTACCCAAACATTGGGTGTCAATGTAATGGCCATAAGGTGCATGTGGTTCAAATGCATGATTTCGATGTAAGTGGGGGTAGATAAAGCCAGGAGTGGTGGCTACTTCCACAATGTCGTCATCGTAATAGAAGATGGGGTGACTGATGGAAGGAAGACCACCTAACGTGGTGAAGTGACCTTACTCCTTATTATGAGAGGAGAGGTTCGCATGCATATTGTCACAAGGGGGTGACAGAAGAGTGAGTAGACAGAGGATCCACCGATGTTGAGACTAGGGAGGGCGCTGAAGGAAGGTCAGGCGAAACATCAGGGGAGGTCTCATCGTGGAATTCCGACCAAGGCCTCGTTATCTCAACATCATAAGGGGAAAAGTTAACGGGAGCATCTGTGTCCTCAGGTGTTGCTAAAGTAAGACGCGAAAATAAGGGAGCGGGTGACTCATTGTGCTCAGCCTCGAATTGGCGTAAGGCTTCTAAAGAGGAACGATACTCTTCGAGGCGAGGACAAAGATGAGTGTAGTGACCATGGAAATCACACAAAGCACAAGGGTGATTTGTGCGTAATGGTTTGGGTTTCGGGATTGAATCGGGTATAGTGATATATACCTCCAGGATATCAGATTCCGAAAACGACTCATTGACCATGGACTTGAGGTGAGGCAATTCTGGACAAGTATGGGTGGTGTGGCTGACAACATCACACAAAGCACACTGGATGGTACGCTTTGGAGGCCGAGAAGGGGCAGGGTTTGTCGGGGTAGCTTTGTCCTTTGATGTCCCCTTGTGAGCTTTTCCCTTCTTACCGAAAGCGGTCGCAATGGGAGGTGGTTCCTGTTGAGGTGAATGAGGCACTATTGTAGCGGGAGAAGTCATAGGGACCAACTGAACTGGGGTCAAAGCGAGATAAGGTTTAGGATGACTATGTGGGGTAGCGACTGGAGGATCGAGGTACCAAATGGGAATCCCAAGGGTCAGGTTAGGAAGAGAGAGGGTGGCCATAACAGGTACTGTGTACACTCCTGGTGGGGGAGCGAGGAACGATATCTGACTAGAGGGGTAATGACTAGGCGGGACAACGCCAAGATGGTTGAGGCCAGGAGGAACCGTCCTAAGAGGGTAAAGGGGGTCATGAGTACCAACTGAAGGTGAAGGGCCAGGAGAAGAAGGTTCAGAAGGCTGATCAGAGGACATCATGAAAATCTGGTAATCGGGGGAACTAGATGGAAGAGATTGAGTGGCCACCTGTCCTTCAGGTGGTTGGGTAGCCACAAATCCCTGTTGAGGGAAAGGATCAGTAAGCACAGCCAGTTGACTAGGTGTAGGACTCGGAGGAACGGAAGGGATGGCTTGCTGTCCTCTCAATGTTTCTTGAGACTCCCATAGCTGTCGTATTTGTGGCAGAAGAGGACAATCATGCGTATAATGACCATAAACACCACAACAAGAATAGGGCTTGTTCGTACGAAGAGGCCTATCTTTCTTGGGCTGAGTAGTGTTAGGATCATTACCTTGATTAGGTCCAGGATTACCAGAGGCAGCTTGATTTTGATTTCCTTCCCTCTTCCTTTTTGAGGTAGGAGGATTAGTCATGCCCTGTTGTGTGTACACTTGCCCCGGAGGGGTGGTGATTGCTGTT
Source organism: Pinus albicaulis (assembly GCA_034641835.2). Taxonomy (NCBI): domain Eukaryota; kingdom Viridiplantae; phylum Streptophyta; class Pinopsida; order Pinales; family Pinaceae; genus Pinus; species Pinus albicaulis. The sequence continues at coordinate 345,565,128 of CM076584.1, read as the reverse complement.
GCAGGGGTTGAGAAGGCAAGGGAGGAGGAGGTGCTAATGCTGTAGGAGTTGGAGCACCAGGCTGTGGATATGGATAGTAAGGAGGTTGGGTAGTAGTGTGGTAAATAAGAGGTTGGGAAAAATGAGGAGGCATTCCGTATCCTGGATACGTGCTACCGGGAGGGGGGAAAGGTGCCGGAGGAGCTGACCCCTCCTTGAGAGAAACCATAGCCCATGGGACGTTGAGCATATGGATTAAAGAGAGCTCCAACGATACCGTCAGCGGTGTAAGATGCCCCCGGTGCCTTGGCACCACCAGGTCTGGGAATATCAGGTAGGACAATATAAACATAACCTGACTGAGCATAGATCAGGTCATATTTTAACACAATTTGGAGAGCAACTTCTTCGGTTTGAGAAAATTGCGATGTGACTTCTTTCCCGATAGGCAGTAAGAGAGTCCTAAGGAACTAGTCCATGTAGACACGAACTTCGAAAGTAGGGGCTCGACATAGGCTCCTTCTTCTCCGCCATTCCTGAACATGTTCGGATAGGCGGGTCGCAGATGATTGACAGAAAGAGGTCAAGAGCTCAGTACTAGTGTCGTAACGAAGGAGAAGTTGGAAATAAGACAAAAAAGCTCGGGCCAGAGTCGCATAGGTGGTATGAGAGGAAGGGGCCTAATCAACATACCACTTAGAAGCTTCACCTGTAAGCGTTCGTTGGAACAACCGAAGACGAACAGAGTCATCGGTAATGGAATTAGATGAACACCACATGTGGAAAGATCGAATATGATTTGAAGGATATTTTCCAGCAAGACCTTCAAACTTTGGGATGTCTGAAGGGAGCTTTGTTGGCATAACAGGCCACTTAGCGTCATGGTGTATAGGGTCGTTTATCAACTGGTCGAAATCGGGGAGGCTGAGGCCTGCCATGAAAGGGAGCAAGGGTGTAGCCGGGGTAGTGTCCGTTGCAGTCCCACTAGTGGTATTCCCGACGGGAGGGCCGGGGTTACCACCAGTATTAGGTCCTGCACCAAACATGGGGAAGGTGACAGGGGGAGAACCGAAGGTGGAATGAGAAGGAGAACCCAAAGGACCAGAAGAAGAGTCAGAGTGCGGACTCGGTTGAGGACTAACTTGAATCCTATGTGGAGGAGTAAGTCTCCCTACCGGAAATTGAGGATGAAGGCCAAGAAGTCTCTGGGATGAATGCCTTGGTGGCGCAATGGTGACAACACAAACAAGACACAAAGTAAAAAGAGACCGACAAGGGCAAGGAGGTGCAGGATCAACTAATTATAGTGTTGAAACAAGGGCAGAGAGGTGCAGGATCAATTGATTTCAATGTTTTAGAGTCTTTTCTTGGCGGTGTTAACCAAGCCCTTTTTCTCTTAGGGTGTGTGCGTAAAAGTGTGTAAATTTTAATTTTTAAACCCAGACATTTGTAGAGAAAATAAAAAGTGTTGTTGTATAGCTGTAAATAAACCTACAAATGACAGTATATAAGCCTGTAAAAACAGAAAATAAATAGCTAATAATGTAATAATTTAAACCCAAGGAGGTGGGCCTCTCAACAAATAGTCTATAAGCGAGTAAAAAAAAACTAATTTAAACACTCTAAAAAAGGCTAATAGATCTAGGGTCAAGAGGGACAGAGATCTAAAAGACAAAATTTGCTGGAAAGTGGTGCAGAAAACAACAACAAATCAGAGGAAAATTGTTGTAAAAGAGGTGGCGAAAGGCTATCTCCAGGAGGGAGGCGGAGTGCATCCTAAAGGAAAACCCAAACAAAGCTAGATGAGGTGATTTGGATGGATAACAAGCCAATCTGAAGTGGATCTGAAGATGAGGTATCAGATCTGAAAAAAAGGCTGAAGACTTTGAAATTTCAAACAACCTGCAACAAAAAACACTCTTCCACAAAAAGTGGAGGGTACTGAAGCCCTAGGGGGCTAGGTTCCCACTTATTTGAGTGAAACAGAACAAGTAAAGGTATAAAACGTGTGGAGACGGAGGTCAGACAACCCAGAACAGAGGTTTAGAAAAACCTAGAAAACTTTTAGAAAAATCCTCGCAGAAAGTCCAGGTCACAGTTTTTGACTTGTTTTTAGCAAAGGTCGCACTTTTTGGGCAGTAAAGTGCACCCTGGAGGGACGGGTTGCAGGTTTTGGGATGGAAAGTGCGACCTGCACTTCCGGTACTCTCGGCGGAATATTTCAGAAAAAATTGTCGTCTCAGCTGCGACTGATGTCTGTCACCTGTGCAATAGGTTCAAAAACATATGGAAGTCAGAATTTTTATCGTTTTAGGGTTTTATGGGTTAAAAAAAACATCAAGAAAAGAAAAAAAAAGGGGCTGAAGAGAAATCCTAGGGCCTGAAGCAGCTGGATATGCAAGGATCAGAAAAATGACAACGGTCGTAATTGTAAACCCGTGTGGAGTCGCTAGTTGTTAGTATGAATCTTGATTTGAGTGGTACAAAAAAAGACCACTTTAGCTACGCATAACAAACAACCCTAACATAAGAAATGACTGCTAATATCTTCAGATCTGCAGTTAGATGATCAAGACAAATGCTGCAAAAATCTAGATCTATGCATTAGAAGACATTAAACAGTAGAAAAATAAGATTTACTCCATAGACCCAATAGATGAGACAATAATATATCCAATGAAATTTTCATTAATGGCACCTGGGAGGAAAACACAAGAGGGTGTTCCCTGTTCTCCTCAAGGGGATGGTTTCTTGTAAGTCCTCAACACTTCAGATTTAGAATTCCTCTCTCTTGATGCTGTAGAAAACGCAAACAAAAATGGAAAAATATGGCTATGATAATGGATCAATAACCGGACCAAGAGTTGAGATCCAGAGTGATCTTTAGGCAACAAAATGTGACAAATGAATGGGAAAACCCTTCTATTTATAACAAAATATTGAGTTAATCTAGATATTGGTGCATAATTAAAATATTATTAACCAAATCCAAATCCAACTTTTATGGAATATTTTATTATATATGTTGGAGGGAAAAGGAATTTGACTTGAGTCAAATCCCCTTATTTGTAAATAATAAATAAATAAATGATTTATTTATCATTTTAAGGATGTGATTAAGTAATAGTAAATAAATAAATGATTTATTTATCATTTTAAGGATATGGTTGAGTAATAATCAAATAAATAATGATTTATTTATCATTTTATGATATGGTTGTGTAATAACCAAATAAATAATGATTTGTTTAATTATTTAAGGGAGATTGAGTCATATTTAACCAAGAATATTATTTAAGTAATGTTTAAATAATTATTCTTAGAAAATAATCAGATAAATAATGATTTATCTAATTAATTTCCTTGTTTTGGGTTAAATATAACCAGAAATATTAATTAAACTGTTGTTTAACTAATTATTCCTTGAGGAAAATCAAACAAATATGGATTTATTTAATGTTTCCTCATGGGGTTTCCTGTTTAGACCATAAAAAACTTAATAAAGGTGGTTTACTAAGTTATTTTTCATAATGAATGCGATTTTACTTGGGGTAAAATTAGTCTTACTTGTTGTACTTGGGTCCATCTAATAAAAATGGATTAGATGACCAAAAAATGGTGTAATACTTTGCATTCCTTTGCTGTTGAGTAGGGTTGTTGTGCTGTTTAGCCCTGGGTGTTCCCGAGCGGGAATCCCACCTCTTTCCTTGAGAGGCCTCTTAGAAGAGAATTGCATTCACTTCCACATTCAGGTTTCCAGACCAAGCTATAACTTTCTTCATCAGCGCAGTTTCTACATGTTATCGTGTTATGTTGTAGGGTGCAGCAGTGGAGGAGAGAAATCTCCAATTTTTGAGCTTATTTTCCAGTGAAGGGACTAGCCCTTCATCTATTGAGTTGATTGGGTGTTGTTGCAGCTGATATATCATTCCTTCAGCCCCATATCAACATTCATTCCCAGGGAGTGCGTAGGCCAGGAAACAAAATTGTAGTGGGCAACTAAAAAAAGGCCAAAAATCCAAACTTAAAATCTGGCCAAACCATTTCTGGGTTTTTTGGGTTTCTTGAGTAGAATCCATGGTTAAAAGCGCAAATCAATCTGAGCACTCTAACAGCCTTCTGCACATGGTTCTTCTTCATAATAATAGCAATTTCCAACAGCAGCAGCAACATCACACATTTCTAGTGCTTGGTTTGTTTGGTGTATTTCAGCCATCTTGTGGCTTGAGTACATTTCTTTTGGAGCACTATGTACTTTCATTTGATGTTGATATATAATAATGTGGCTCAACTATTTTCTGCCCATATATATGATGTTTTGATGTATTCCGACATTTTTCCAGTTCTACATGTTTAATTCTTATTTTACCGTAGTTGTAATTGTGCATATGTTCTATATTCCTGTCTTTTCCATTTTGGAATATTACACTTGAAATGACCAATAATCAATTGATACCATGTATTTAATGGTATGGGATGACCACCAACCATTTTGACACTTTTAAACATCCCTTTGTATCACAAAATATTAATAAAGAGCTAAATGAGACAAGCCTAGATTTCATGTTGGATTTTCCAAAATGTTGAATTAATAATTAAATTCTAGATTTGATACTAAATCTTTTTTTATTTTATTGTAGACCAATATTTTGATTATAGTGATGAAATATTTTCAATGTTTTTTTTATTACTATTGTCACCCATTTGGCATTTTCTAAGTTTTCCATCTACAAACTATTATTGCATATTTGTAAGTTTTATTTTTATTGTCAAAACTTTAAGTTTGACAATATCAATATTCCCCCCTTTGTCACTTGAAACGTGAGAAGTAATGAGTTTTCCCATTAGAGGAAAATTCAGCCTAAAAGTGACCTTCTAAGGAAAAATGATAAAATAATAGTTAAAATAATAAAATAAGAGTTATGAATTTTGGAGGGAAAATAAGAAAAATATTTTATTTTATTGTATTGTTGGCTTATCTCCTTATAGGTTTACTCAAATTTCAATGTAAAGACTCAATGGATGCAAAATAAAACATTCAACAAGTATCCATTTTGCATACTTTTGAATTCTAAGAAGATCCACATTGTTAAAAAAAATGAAAACACATTAAAAATACGTGTTCAACACGTCTTTTTAATGTATCTTCATTTTTTTTTAATCGATGTGAGTCTTCTCAGAAGTATGCATAATGGGTAATCGTTGGATGTGGAATTTAATTCTACATCCAACGAGTGTTTACACTTGAAATTTGAGTAAACCTAGAAGGATATAAGAAAAAAATACAATTAAAAAAAGTAGTTTTCTTATTTTCTCTCCAAAATATTTACATGTATCTCTTTTTAAATTTAAATGATTTTGATTGGTTTACATGTTATGTACATGAAAATTTCATGGGAACTTTCAAGCTGAAATTTGCTCTAATGTATGGTTTTCCATTAACTAATCCATCAGTGTATTAGGTGGTTTTTGGTTGATCATGAACCATATTCACTTGATTTGGTGGTTTTGATCCATTATTAACCATATCCACTTGATTTGGTGATTTTGATCTACCACTAACCCTTTTCACTTGATTTATTGTATTTCCTTAAGGTGTAGGACAGTTTCATTATTGTACTCCCCCTTTTGAGTTGCAAGAGTGTACCATTGTCATTTCATTGTCTATTACAAAATGTGCCTTTACTCAAGATTAAATTTTATGGTGAGAGTAATATATATTATTGGTTGTTGATGACCATTACTAAGGATTGATCTCTTAGAAAATGTAACTAGGTTCAATATTCATAATTATAATTGTATTTGTATCATATCTTTTGAATGTAAAAAAAGAAAAGAAAAAAAATAAATTTTATTTTCAAACACGGGTTTCATGCTCAAAGTCAAATTGTTATGTAGGTAAAACATGTTCTTCATGCTTCTAGGGTTTAATGAGTGAAAATTTTATTTTTCATTAGTGAATTATTGTACTAGAGTCAAGTCCCATTTTGACTTTTCAAAAAGCAAGAAAAATAATTTTATTTGAGTCAAAATTGTGAATTTTGTCCCCACAAGACTAAGTAAGCCCTAGAAGGGACCCATTCAACCTCCTGAATGTGTATATATACAATGCAGTTCGATCTCATTTGAAGACCATCAAGCAAGTTCGATTTCTAAGCCAAGAAAAGAGAGAAATACTAGTGAAGAAGTCTAGAAATAAGAGTGAAGGTCAAAGGAAGTCAAGAGAGAGAGAGGGAGAGAGTGAAGGTAAAAAGGTCTTTTTTCTACCCTAATTCTCTCACACGTAAATTTTTTTGAAGTTGTTACAGGGGCCGAAAATTTTAGAAGTGACCGTAAGTCCAAAATTTCATATTTGAATTGTTTTGACGAGGTTTTACTATCGTTGACCTAGTCGTAGTTGACTTGATTAAGGAAAGTTGGAAGGAGGGTTAACTTGGGTCTCGTGGGAGCTCTTGGTCTTGGATTTCTCAATTTTCTTTGATTCTATAAAAAGAGAATATTTAACTGGGTTTTTCCCCTTGTGGGGTTTTTCCATGACTTGGGGCATGTATCTTGTGTTCATTTCCTTTTTGTGATCTTCATGGTTTATGGTTTTGGTAATTCTTTGATGAAAATAACATAATAAAAACAATAATAAGGAAGCATATATTCACAAGTAATTCTCAAGTAAGAGAAATAAATCCTAATTGGTTACCATAGCGATTTATCAACATGGAATCAAAGCTAAGGTGAAGAGAAGGCAACTTGAAGATCACTCTTGTTGGCATAAGCGGAATACATTCATCATAACTACTTTGAAGGAAATAATTTGCTAAGGAAATAAGGAAGGGGTAAAGGAAGTGTTGAAGTCCAGGAATTCCGTTGCAAAAACATGGGGGATAACCACCCGGTCCAGACCTTGGAAGTAGCTCCTTTTATTTTTGGTATAGTGGCTCCGAGTGGGGATAATGGGACCAATTTCCCAACAAATATTTGATATGATGATGATGGGTTTGATATAAGGTGAAATGGAAAATGATTTTAAACTAAAAGAAATGATCTATTTAAATAACAAACACATGCATCTATTTAATCTAATATTTATCTTAATCTATACCCGGGAATAACTTAACTCATGCAATCTACAAAGATATCTTAAAGAAAAAGGTAATAAAGATCATTCAATTTCTATAAGAGATGAAACTGTTAAAGATAATTATTTTGACCAAATAGTTAAGAAAAATAATTGTGAAACTATATCGTATATATCAATTGATCATATACTCAATAAGGAATTACAGCTGAAACATCATACAGTAGTGCTTTAATGAAAACCGTAACTCAGATCTCATACATAATACAATATAAGGAAAATGATTGCTAATACATAGACAAAACTCAATCATAAAGATAGAAGTACCATATATGAAAGGTTCTACTTATGAAATCAACAACGTTGATTTGCTTCTTTTCAACCAAATACACTCTAAGAGTAAATAAATGAAAATTCAGTAGAGTATTCTTTAATATCCATGAAAATCAAGATCTTGCTCCATATATTTCATCAAAACAGTCACAAGAGTACAAAAGTGCAAGCTTTTGCAAAGTGTTTTTGATAAAATCTTAGACCCCTATCTAAATGCATGAGAGAGGCTTAAATAATATTACATAAATATCAAAAATAGATTATTACATAAAAAGTTGAGGAGGTTTCAAATAACCTTCCTCAAAATACTAAAATAAAAAGTTAAAAACCAAAAATATGATGACGTGCTTTATCATGTTGAACAATCCTTCCTTGTCATTGAGCTTTTGAGTTTACAGATATCCAACATTGGCTTCACTGGGATGGCTGGCTGACTTTGGATCTTAGTTGTCCCATAAACACAACATGAGAGAGTTGTGGCACCATATTTTGAGTGGAATTTGCTGGAAAATGCAAAGCCATCCATTGACTGTATGGTTTCACTAGAAACTGGCAATAAGTTTCTCAGTCAAGTTTAGATAGTTGTTTGACTGTATCAATTTGATTTTCGGAAGTTTCTTTCCACTGCATCTCTAACTGTTTGATGTCTGGGAAAACTCCTGGCTTGCATTCGTTAATCATATTGATATTATGAAGGAGTTAGCGCAAGGATTCACTCCTTGAATGCATAAGGAGTATGCCTTACACATCATAATTCACTTCAATTTTTAAAGGGGTTGTTTGAGTGGTGGGATGGATTCTCAAAGATTTTAAATGATTTTTATATTCTTTAAGAATTTCATGCATTTGGAAAGTCGTGGAAAGTATAAATTTTATGGGTAAATTGGTAGTATAGGGAGCAAAGTGTAACAAATGGAAGAAGATGGATAGCTGGTACCTATTCTAGGAAATATTCCTATCCTAAATCAACCACACAACTATGATGATGGATCTTTACACAAACGCTGTTTATGCAAAGTAAAAAACATTTAGAAAATAGATTGCATGTATAAAGTATTCCACATATCCTTTATGAAATCTTCACTGACATGTTCTATAACATACATATAATTTGCAGAAAACTGAAATAAGATAATTTACTCTTAAATATTTTAACAGTTCCTCACTCTCACCTTACTAGTTGCTGCAATTCATATTTTAGAAGAATTTAAAAAAGAAAGGAGACATACCATACATTAGATGTTCCTTGAGTCACAAAATCTTGCAACATGAAGTAAAAAAGGCTTTTTATTATATTTAATCTTCAGGTAGACCAACATTCAACCTGAAAATGATTTTTACAAATGGTATATATAGTAAGAGAGGCACCAAATCCATCTCTTCTAAAAATAAGGAAACATTACTCCTAACACTACATAGGTATCAAGAGACATTACAATCATATCCCATCAAAATCTAACAGAAAGGACATATGTAGAAGAAATAAGAGAAGAAATCTAGGCTGAAATGCTGAGTGTGCTGTCATGCTGCCCCTTTTTTCTGCCAATTTATCTCCTTGTGTATTTGGTCTTTAAATAAATATGTAGCTCCATTTAATAATACCTCCAACAAACGCATAACCACCTTTCACCATCACTTGTTATATCCATTTGGTGATGAGTTCTTATCCTTCCTTAATTGGCTCAAAAAATTTGCTGACATGTGTCAAAATTCAGTTAAAACAGGCGCTACCAAAAATTCTGATAAAAACTTGTAACTGTGCAAAAACGGGAATGCTACCAGAATTTCTGGTAGTGCTCTGTTTATTTTTCAAAAATACACAAAAAATGATGAAAAGCCTATGTAAACTTATATTCCTTAAGCTGTTGTTCAAAATTGTGGCTGATAAGCAAAAAAGGTATTTGTATCAAAAACCTTTTTACCTTCCTTCTATGTGGGCTGCAACTTCACAAAGCTTATCAAAGTCTATTTTGCTATCAACAGTTGATCTGGATTTGGTTGTTATTGTGGCTTCTTCCTTGATAGTGGCTTTCTCCTCTTTAGAACCCCTTTTGTATCTTTATTCTCTTTGAGGACTATGAGTGCTGCTATGAAGGGGTTTTGTTTTTGTTTTTCTTCATGGATTTCTCTATCTTTGACCCTTCATGTTTACCTTCTATATCAATAACCTTTGTCATTAGGCTTGGATTGTGTAGAGCCTTAGAATTAAGCCTAAACTTGTTGTTGTCTCTGATATGTCTCTTTCTGGTACCAGAAACAGGTTTGGCTTATTCCTTTTTCTTCTTACTGCTGATCTCATATCCAACATCCCTGAGGAGTTCTTCATCTGATTTTGTAGGTTGATACTCTTTCTGCATCTTTTTCTAAATATGTGCTTCTGGAATTTCTGGTAGCATCTATGCTTTTGATTTATCTGCAGTTGCATACCTTCCTCTTCGGGCTCTGTTGTAGACATTAGGAAAAGGAGGAACAATGGGAACCATTTTCATATATTTGGGTTTACTTGCTGAGGAACTCTCTCCTTTTTCCAACTTTCTCTCAGCCTTAACTGCATAAACCTTTTATTTCTTTCCCTTGGCCTTATTATGGATATTTTATTTTTTGGCCTTTCTCTTTGTTCTTATTTTTGTAGGCTGAGGTTGTGGTTGTGAAACTGGAGGTGTAGGTGCAGTTTGGCCTACCCTGTAAAACAAAAAAGTGATCCAAAGTTTGATTTCTCTTCCCTAATTATTCTTCAACTAGAACATTGATTACAACTTGATGATACAAGCTATACTATGAAAAAACAATGTGAGTTTGGATCCTTGCTGACATCTTTTTCAGATTCTTTAGCAAGAAGTATGGCAGATTTAATGTATTCATACCCATAACATGAAAAAGAAACCTCATGTGATAGAGTGAACACAATTGTATACCTCCTTTCACAAGTGAGGTATATCTTGATAGGCTTAACATCTTTTTCCCAATCATTCTTAAGATAGCTGCTTGGAATTCCCTTGGCCTAGTTTGAATCTCTGTGTGAATCTTTGAGGAAACTATTGAGGTCTCCTCCTGTGATAACCTGATCTTTAAGCCACCTCTCTCCTTCATGTGGAAGGTTAAATACTTCAACAATTGAGTCTTCATAAACCTGCAATGTAAGGCCATAAAATGTGGCTTCTTGTCCATTAAAAGAGTTTTCAAACTCTTGAGCTACTCTTGAGTGAGAGCTCCCTAACCTGGTGCAAAGAGAGTACCACCCCGCATGGATAAAAAAGCTTCTTACCCTCAAATTTTCATCCACTAGGTCTGCACCCTGTGGTTCAATTCAATTTTTTTTCCACCTATTTTAGTCATCTTCAGGAATTAATGACTCTGTCTCTTGAAACTGATAGGTAGCAGAGTTGGAGGAGTTTCACCTTACAAGTTTTGCTTGTATTATCCTTTGAAATCCCATCTGAAATCCAGACTCCTTATCAAACTAAAACACTAAGTAATTCGATATCTAGTAGCTAAACTCTCAAATGATCATGCTCCTGCTTTTTCAGTGGTTTTAAAACAAAAACTATGGCTCATCACCCCATGAAAATTGGCTTTCATTACAGAAAATATCCCTCATCGTGATTTGCACCATGTGATAGACATTATTACCTTCAGTTGGTTGTGTATCTTCATATGGACAGATCCAGATGACTTGAGACAAGAGGATCTGTGGCTGGCAGTCACCTCCACTGTCTTGCTGATTATTGGTCGAAATTTCTTGTAGCACTACCGTGCGACCAACCAAACGGTCATTGCATTAAGTTTGATGACCACGATCTCCTCCATCTAGAAAAACATGTACTTTGACATATGATTAACTGACTTGGGGTTTCCAGGTAGGACGAGATTGATGGTTAAGTGTATTACTACGGGTTAAGACATAGGAATTAATGTATACCATGAATTTAGTTCAACTAAACTGACCACATATGACACCTATCACGAGATATGAAATATTAAAAAAAAAATTGAAACGTATTTACACTACAACACGTGGCTTGAAAAAAGTAGATGCACTTTTCTGTTTATTTTTAAAAAATAGAGTATGCTTCTGGAATTTCTGGCAACATCAGAATAAAAGGAAAAAAGACAGAAAAAAGAATATAATAGACTGTCCGAAAATACTAAAACAAGTGCTTCTGGAAATTCCGGTGGCGACCAATTTTTTTTTGAAATTTTCAAAGTCTAATCCTAAAAACAAAAATTTTAAAATGGAGTCATGACTTAGCAAAGAATTGTGCTAACATAAGGTTTTCATTTACAACTTTAATTATATTGCTTGCTATACCATCTTCTCTAGCTGTTGCCCTTTCTTCTTGCTTTAATTTCATATCCCAATCTATAAAAAAGATATCTTTGTGGGATTATTCAATCTTTGGAAAATCAGTTTTTGTTCCTTCTTCAGATTCTTTCCAAGAAATAAACTCTGAAATATTTTTATAAACCTCTTCAGACTCTAATCTCTGATCAACCACTTGATTGAATATTGTATCACTTGTTTCACAATATGGTTTGATCATTGAGATTCTTTGCCAGAATATTTATTGCTGTTTTGACAATTGAGTGTTTAATTTAAGTGTCTCTTTGATGAATTATTCTATTTGAGGATGATTTCTGTTTTTATGCACTTCAATCTGCATTTGTTGAATCTGGGTATCTTTCTCTGTGATGCTTCCCTAGTGCTATAACTTCATTTTCTAAAAATATTTCTGAAACTGTATCATTTGAAGCTATGTTTTCTTATTTATGTTCTGTCTTTCCTGTTCAATTTGTTGCTCCAACAAATGAATTCTTTCATCTTTGTATTTAAGAAGAAGACTAAATATGATGCCTTATCCATTATAGATGTTGCATAAGCACCTGAAAATTGTGACAGTATTGTAAGATTTTCTAATGGATCAATGGGGGTGTCTTTCCATACAACTTCCATTGATTTGTTCTCCGGAGTTGATGCTGATGAATCAATATTTATTTTCTTTTTTCCGTCTCCTTACCACTGCTTTATGTGCTGGACTATTGAATAGATCTAGAGGGGGTATCTCTTCAATTCTTAAAAAAATTGTGAAGTTGGGTAGGCCGAGATGATTTCAACATCTGCTTCTGGTTTTGTAACTTGGAAATTATGTTTAGGGGTTAAGAATCTAGAATTTCCTTCAATACTTGTCTCTATCGGATGTACTTGGAGTTTTTGTCTGAATTTCTCCCATTCTTTATCGAGATCATTGACTATGATCAATTGTATTTGAACCTGTGTAGAATCAATCTCCAATTGTTCTTTAGCTGAGGTTTTTTTGGCTATTTCTCCATTATTTTTATCTATATCCTTCTCAAGGCTTTGCTTAGGGTTTTCTTCATGATTCTGAGATTGATGTTCAGAAAGTTATGAACCTTGAATTGACTCCCCTAGAGATTCTTGATCAGAATTGTGATCAGAATTCTCTTCTAGGCTTACGCTAGGAGTAGGCTCTCTTGTTTCCTCAATTTGCAATAGGTTTAAAGGGACCCTTGTCAATATTTTATTCTTGTATATATGAAAATGATTGAGGTGGGTTGGGGTTAATTTTATTGACGCCAAATGCAAGACTTGTGAGAATATCTCAGCATTTTCAAAGAGATCATCAAATTCATCTTTCTCCTGAACGAACTATCTAATTTTAACCATAGCGGTAAAGTCTTGGGCGACTTTGTTGGGGTCATACTGTCTACCTGACATAGTAGCCAGATTCAAGCATGAAATATTCTGTATCTCTTTAACTGCACGTCCAAAATAAAATAATGCAAAAGAACCACATTGCATTGGAAAAAATGGCCAAATAGATTTATTCATGTCTTTTTGATCGGAATTTGGATTAGGGGAAAAAATTTGCTCAAAACTAAAAGTGCTCAGAATTGCAACAAAATGGAATGAAATCTACCATCCCATCGTCAGGAATCCAACACAACTCGTTTCATCGAAAACCAAATTCGGATGAAGAAGTTATAGTTTGCTGATCGCGGTTCAAAACAGGTAAATTAAAAAAAGAAATTGCAGAATAGGTACATGCTGATGACATGGCAGGCCAGTCAGCAAGCAGGGAATATTCTTCAGTTTTTTCCCAATGGGACTGTGACAAGTTTCACTGCAAGATTCGCCAGTTTGGTTTGAGAAGGTGAATTTTTCCCAATGTCCTCCAAGTTTGAATTTGGGTTCATGAATATTTTTGTGTCGGAATTGTTTATTTACTAAGGTTGGATTAACACACACACACAAACACACACACACACACACACAAACACACACACAGATGTGGTTATTAATCATATATATATTTATTAATTAATTTCCAAACCTTATATTAATTTCGCATATATTCATTATTCCAAAGTTCGGGTTAAACCAAGTTCCGAGGCATATTTATTAACATTGGGTTATTACATTTCCACATTCAAACCAAATTTCGATTGCACATTTCAAAGGTTTATATTAATGTGGTGGAATTTGAATGGTCCAAGGTTCAAATATTCAGACCATGTACTTTATGGTGGCGCATTTACAAATGTTTTTTAAACGTAAGTTCGATGGCATATTATATGCGACTTTATATGGTGCAAAACAATACGTGGAGGGAAAAAGGTTAGGTTTTGGCCCTGTGACCTCCCCCCAACTACTACTGTGCCTTACCAACAGGCCGTAGACCAGGACTTGAAGAGATATATGCCCCACATACCTTTAATCTTAACACGTATCTCCGAAGGCATAAGGGAGGGGGCCAGCCCTCCTCCCCACTTGACTGCACCCAATGTCCAAATCTTCCAACATATATTACAAAGCCTTACTTTTCTTACTAGGTCCTTGTAGCTTCACCTTGTTCAAATGTAACCATTCCCTGTCTCCTAGTATGAATGAATTATCTATTCTATGTTAATCATGCCTAACCTTGTGCTTTTCCTTCGACTTATGTAATGTATCCTATACATGCAGATGGATCTATCTGATCTTGTGAACACATTTTTCTACCCTTAAAGAATCCCTTGTAATAACCTCCCTCACTCCTAATTTTTTTCCATATGAAATATCCAAAGGTGAATATGGAAAATATCCAAAACAAGATTCAAATGGGGGCTTCCTAGTTTAAGTGTGGAATTATATGTTACAAGAGTGTCCTATATATATATATCATTTTTATTCCAAGTGTTCAAATGATTCTGATTGTAACCCATCAAAAGATGCACCAAAGTGTTCTTGACTACCTCTGTTTACACATGTTTCTGTGGATGGAATGCTATAGATGTCTTCAAATTCGTGTCCATATTCTCCCACAATGTAGTCCAAAATCCATTGATAAATATTGTCTCCCTATTTAAAATGATGCTCCTTGGTATCCCAAAATGTACCCAAACCTATCCAAATAACAAGTTTGCTACATATTGCATGTTGATAGTCTGTTTATAGGACACAAGGACACACATCTTGCTAAACTAGTCAAATACCATGAGCAAGTAGTCATTTCCCTTCCTAGTGGTTGGTAAAACTCACACAAAGACTATGAAAATATTTTCCCAATGATGAGTGGGTACAGTTAAGGGATGGTATATACCCTATTTCTTGTTATTATGCATATTGGTACAACAAAACATACATCCTCTTATGAACCTATATACATATTCTTGTATCCTAGTCCAATACACATACCTATGTAAGTTGGTCACTATATTCCCCGCACAAAAATTCACTGAACCATGGAGGTGTGATCCTCTCTCATTACCTTCAACTACTCACTTTTAGGAATGAATAAATTGTCTAGCCTGTAGAGTAACCCTTCTTAGAGATGATAGTAAAATATGTTGTCACCATCATGAACATGAATTTGGATTTTCATTTGGTTACACACCTCCATTGATTTGTAAAATGTCGTGGATATTCCACTAGACATTTCATTACAATAGAAGTGATAAACTATAAATAAAAATACAAAATCTACATTATTAGGGTTTTATTTCACTTTAGAATTATGGATCTCTATATTAATATTAATTGTACATGAATGAAAACTAAAATTATGCAAAAAATAAATAATAATGAAATAAAATCTAACAAACTAGAATTTATATAATATATGACCTAGGAAACCATTTTGGGAGAAAATCTAGTTGGAAGGTGAGGCCGCTCTACTCTCTTTCTCTGAATAAAAAATGGTTGTAAGTAAAAAGAAGTATGGCTTGTGGCCCATGGGACACTACAATGCACAAATACTCTTTGTGTGCTCTATATCCTATCCCTCTTGGTTATTTTTTCTCATTTATGGAACATATGCACTCGAAAAAATGGAACACCATTTTCTCATAGCGACCTTGTTATAACACAACCCAATAGCCTACTAGTGGTTAGGTTTGACTACCTCAACTATTAACTAGAGTTACAATATGGAATATTATAGAGTATTCTTCATCATAATAACATGTATATCCTATTTTCCATGAATAATGGGGGATGACGTGGCATCCTCTCAAATTATGGTGGTGAAAACAAGAAGATAAATTTTTTGAGTGGCATAAGTTTTGCATACAAACTATGATCAAGGAAATTATAGCACCATTGGAAAGGTTTCAGAACCTGATTTTCCAAATTGGGTGTTGCTAGTAAAAATGATCTTTTGAGTTGGTTCCTCTACTTTTTCCACTATAAAAGCATATAGATGGATGAAAATCAATATAATTTTCCAATATGGATCACACTTCCCAAATTTTGGAGGTTTTTGGTCCCCAAAATATTATACTAAATGAGGTGAGGAAAATTTTTCTCCACGTTCTCTCGGGTGTACCATTTAGCTTTTCCTATAAGTTATCCTTTCAACCAAAATTTCAAAAGGTCATGTTGCATATATCTTGTAGTTCTAAAATTATTCTATAAAATTGTATCATATTTCAACTCTACTTGAGATATGGTTCCAAATCCTCCACATATGGTAGGACTTGTTCCTCTTCCTGATCTAGCATGGATGGCTCATATAGCTTCAGATTATCTACATTCACAACCGAGTAAATGCACATGTATGGTGTTATATTGAGTCTGTAGGAATTACCTCCCACCATTTCCAGTATCTCAAAGGGTCCATATAGTATAGTCTTGATTTTATTAACATGACCCTATAACCTCTCCTTGTTCAACTATAAACATACTCTATCTCCTGCATTGAATGACTTCTTTGTTTTGTGTTAATCATGCCTTGCCTTATATTTTTCCTGTGAATTCTACAATACCTCTTGTACCTATATATGGATCTGTCTAAAATTCCCATCAAAATTTTCAACCTTAAGGCATCTCCTGTAAGATTCTCTCTTACTCCTCTATGCTTCCCATATGAAATATCTAAAGATGAAGGTGGAAAATATCCAAAACAAGTTTCAAATGGGGACTTACCAGTAGAAGTGTAAACTTCTATGTTATAAGAGTTTTGTATATATATTATATTTTCATCTTCGGTCTTTGGATGCTTTGATTATAACCCCTTATAATCTGCACCAAATTATTGTTGACTACTTATGTTTTCCCATCTATCCGAGGATGGAATGTTGTATACCTCTTCAACATCAGGTCCATCTTCTCCCAGAATGTAGTCCAAAATGCATTGATAAATATTGCGTCCTTTTCTGAAACAATTCTCCTTGTTATCGAGAAGTGCACCTAGACCTATCTAAAGAAACGTTTTGTTTTTGATTTCCAACTTGTGGTACTTTTATAGAGAATTAGAACACACACCTTGCTGAATTTCTCAACTACCACGAATAGGTAGTCGTGTCCCTTCCTGCTTGTTGGTAAATATCCTAAAAATTCCATGGAAATGCTTTCCCAAAGATGTTTGGGTATAGGTAAGGGATGATATAGACCCTGTTTCCTATTACTAGGCATTTTGTTATAACAAATCATGCATCCTATTATGAACCTAACTACCTATTCTTGCATCTTGTGACAATACACATACCTATGCAACTTGGCCACCTTCTCCCCTACACCAAAGTTCCCTTTAATATTTGATCTAGGTGGATATTGGTGGCCACCTGCCGATTACACTTGGGGCCCCACTATTATTTCTTACATTTTTTTAATTTCCTTAATTGTAGCACAATTTAATTTTTTTAGTAGTTTTTTGGGTCCTGAACTTACGAAGCCGTTTTGAGGCCCTAAACAACGTTTTTTTGAAAACCTGGGAGAAAAATGGAGGTTCCTTTGATGTTGCTCACATTAAAAGTTGTATTCCTCAGATAGATCTTTCTAAGGAGGTATTGTGCACGTAAAATGAAGATTGTATGCCAAAGTTACGTCCCAGGGAAGATTAATGTACCAATTTACCCAAACGGGGCCCATAGTTTTGGCGCTTCATCTCCTAGGGTTAGGTTTTTGGATGATTAGGGTTTTCCATTGTTTCTCAATAATAAATAGGCCCAGAGCCTCATTGTAACATAGTTCAGAGGCCTGTATTTGCCACATCTCTTCTCAAAGATAAGCTACCATCGTCGTAGTTATTTTATTTCCATTATGTCTATAAGCATATTTCAATTAATTTTTATTAATGAAATGAAGTTTTGTTTCTACTTCATCTCTGCTTTTATGTGTATTTCTGTATTTCATTGTGTTCATGTGTAAATTCATATCAGTGGTATCAGAGTTGTCTGCTCTTTCTCAATCCTTCTTTGCATGTCCCCAATGAGGTCAAGGTATAAGGAGTTAGGGCTCGATCTAGTTGAACCTTTGCAAGATCAACCTCGTAATCCCCAATGGCCACCCATGGGGGAAGAAAAGAAAGATGAGGGAGTAGGAGATCCTATCAAAATTTTTATAGGTCAATTTGGGCACCATTCTCAATGACCTGGTCAAACTGGACATCATCCCCAGAACCAATGAATAGGGTCTATCATCCCCTATCATTTCAATTGCTACATGCCCTAAGATAAAGAAAAAAGAAAAATCATCCCTGACTTCCATTGCAAGGTTTCCAAGATTTGAAGTATATGTTATAACACCTATGAGCTCACCAACGCAGTCTCTCAAGAGGCTAAGTGCATTGCATATGAAGGAAAATCCACTCAAGGGTGCTCTGCAAAGCACTTCCCAAAACTCAAGGGTGCGTTGGTCAATTGGGAGCGAAATTATCATTGTTCCAGAATTTCCACTTGGCCAGTGCCTTCTAGAAGAGTTCATATGTGTCAAAATTCGAATCCATGTGTCCATTTGATACCTCTGAGCTTGGGAATATGTCTTGCCTATTATTAGAAATTCATTGATTGTAAACTACCTTCAACTCATCTATACATTGAGCACAGATCCTTTTTTTTCACAAAGGAAAAATTCGTAATATTTCATTAAGTAGAAAAATTACATGTTACATTTTACTAAGTATGCCATTATGTAGCATCAAGATAAGCAGGCTTCATATTCATGTATGAGCTAATATAAACAGATAAGTAAACCAGTATCCACAAGTAAGTTCGGTGCATAACTTACTGGACCGGAATGTGCCAAAAAACAAATAAACATAGATAAATATACATATGTATAGCTGCCGAATATCCTATCAATAACATACAAAATGATCTCCAAGGAGATAAATAAAAAACTGCTATCATGGACCAACAGCCCCAAGATCCTGTAGTTCTTCAATAAAAGGTCTATGAAAAAACCTATAAATTTGTTCGCCATTATATTCTGTGATATGCCAGGTACCCCAAATCAGCTCCGCAGCTTCTTTGGATAGTTTGTCTACCACTTTATTCTAAATCCTGTAAATATGATTGACAGAAATGGAGTCAATATGTAATTTGAGGAGATGAACTTCCCTAAGAAGAGCATTTAGTGTGTGCCTATAACAAAGGGCATTTGAATTGAACCAGTTTATCACATTTAGGGAGTCTCCAAAAATCCGAATGGAGTTGCAGTTTTTTTCCCGGGCATAGATCAGGAGAAGTCTCAAGGCTTGAAATTCGACAAAATTGTTCGTTCCAAGTCCCAGACCCATCTTGATGAGATAGTGATGTAGTGCGGATAAGTAGAGGATAGTCCCCCCCCACATCCCAGTTGATTGGAAGCACCATCAAAGTAGGCCTAGGGTCGAGTGTGGTCTATAGTTTCGGGTATGTCAATCCTCTCATATTTCTGGTGGACCTCATCCGGTATCATGCTGTAGGTGGCCAAAATCGCAAAAGAGATGCACTCTTCATGCACCTATTGATATTCAAAAATGAATTTGTTGCATGTAACCCACAAATTCCAAGCAATAATCAATGGGAGATTTCACAGCTTTGTGAGATATGCTGTCGAGTGCCACCAAGCAGTCCAGGCTTCGAGAATTGAATTCCCATTCCAGTGTATAAGACAACTCAAGCTATGGGTGACTAGTTCCCAAATGCACAGAATGATATGGCATTCCAGGAAGATATGCGAAGTGTCCTCCTCGTGCTTAAGGCAGAAACAACATCTTGAGGGTCCTTGTATTGCACGACGATGGAGAAAATCCATCGTAGGAGTGCATTGTTGAAGAATGCACCAGAACAAAAGTCTGTACTTGTGCGACACTTTGAGTTTCCATAGAGACCGCCACCACCAGAATTTTTCATGCGGTTCCTTGGGTTGACAGAGAGTCAAGTATCCCACTTTAGTGAGTATTGTCTAGAAGGGGAGATTTCCCAAATCATCTGATCCTCATGTGTTGTCAAACGGATGTGCGATGCTTGTAAAGCCCTGATGTAGGTCGTCTAGGCTAGACGTCCAGTGCGGGGTATATCTAGGTCCTCCGCAGATAGCCAGGATTGGGTATGCCAATTTGTGCGAGCCTGGTCAGTGATCTATGCAAGGTAATAGATACCCAAAATTTCCAAGTGCTCCAGGATCCAAGCAGGTAGCTTGTAGTAGTCCCCGCTCCCCGACCATGAATCAATACCCACCCGAACAGAATCACCAGTACCAATTTTCCAAGAGAGTCCTCTTTGAATTATTGGGGCAGATTTGTGATGGCTTTCCAACTAATGGATGCACCAGGAGTGTGCATAATACTACCTCTGATCCAATCAATAGTGTTTATAGGAGCAATGTACTTGGCTATGATGACCTCCTTCTAGATACTACAGCCAGTGATTAAGTGCCAACACAATTAGCAGCCAGAGCGGTAGAGAAGAGGTGTAAATCCTTGATACCCCAACCGCCCGACTGTTTCGAAATGCTGATACGATCCCAAGAAATCCAAGCAAAGGTTCTATCCTTTTCCTAATTTCTCCATAAAAATTTTCTACAAATGTTTTTGATACGGTTTGTCACACCAATAGGTATCCAAGCCAGTGACATCTAGTAGACAGGTATGGCTTTGAGAACTAATTTGAGAAGAACTAGACGTCCAGCCCTAGAAATCCATCTATGGTACCAAACATTGATTCTACGTTCCACTTTTTCAATGAGCCAATTCCAATATTTGATTTGATAGTCGTTTGGTTTTAAGTGGAACCCCAAGTATTTAGTCCCTCTCCAATTTTGTTTAGGACATAGGCAAATAAATCCGAGGCGACACCCTGTTTCCGAGTAGAGCATTGAGTCATGATGATGGTGGATTTGTTGCTGTTTGGGACCATACTAGTTACTCTGCAAAAACTTTGAAGAATTTTCTCAAATTGTATAGAGTCTTGTCCAGAGACATCAAGAAATATAAGCACATCATCAACAAATAATAGGTGTGTGAGGTGCATAATCTCATTAATGTGGAGTCCATGGATGTCCCCATCCGCTCTGGCTTTTTTAATGAGCACGGAGAGGCCCTCCATAACCAAGACGAAAAGTAGGGGCGATAGAGGGCAGCCTTGTCGCAGACAACGCCCCGCATCAAAGAAATCTGATGCAGTGCTATTAAGGAGAATGCTGAAGGACGCATGGCTTATACATCCCATGATCCAGTTAATAAATGTGGGGGGGAAGCTAGCGTGCAGGAGGATAAGGTGAAGGTAGCTCCAATTGACCTGATCAAATGCCTTTGCAAGGTCAATTTTGAGGATGGTGGATTTGAGTTTTTTGGTTTTGATAGTGTGAAGGGCCTCTTGAGCTGTACCAATTGCTTCATGGATCTGCATGTGGTGTAGAAAAGCAAATTGTTCTTTAGCTATGTGTGAAGATAAATAGGGTTTGATGCGATTTGCAATAATTTTAGAAATAATCTTGTAGATACAATTGCATAAAGATATAGGTCTATAATCCTAGAAACTGATTGGGTGATCAGTCTTAGGTATGAGGGCGATGAAGGTTGAATTGAATCCATCATAGATTCTGCCCTTAACACAACTATCTTCAATAGCGAGTAGGAGATCATTGCCAATGAGCTCGAAAAAATGGATGAAGAATTCAATGGGCCAGCCATCAGGACCGGGGCTTTTATCTTTTTTGAACCATTTGAGAACTCCTTCAATATCTCCTTTTGTGACCAGGAAGTTTAGGTCCTCCTCCTGTTCTTGTTCCACATATCTGCTGAAGGATCTAGTAATCCGCATAATTTCTAGAAGGTCACATTGGATAGGGGCCCGATATACACTGGAGAAATGTTGTATACCCAAATCAACAAGTTGTGTGTGAGAGCGAGCCACAAATATGTGGTGGTCAGTAAGTTCCCAAATTCTGTTGCAGTTTTTATGGCCATTTGCATGCTGTTGGAAGAATTTTGTATTCTCATCTCCCGCCTATAGCCAGATAGCTCTGCTTTTAAGCCTCCAATCATCTTCCTTTTGAAGAAGGAGTTTTGTTCTTGTAGCTTCAAGTGAGATGAGGTGCTCTTTAGTTAACACTCTACCACTCAGCAAGGGAATAAAGAATCTTTACAGGTAAAGCATGATCATCTCAATTCAAAGAACACTAATAGGAATATCTTTCAAAGAAACACCAATCAATAGGTAAATTCAAGTAGAAGATTTCATGATCGCAGAAATTTCTTCTTCAATGGACAATGTTTCTCATGTCACAATTTTGGTCATAAAGCTGTTCAATGTGTTGCATATAAAACCATCATGACAAGAGAAGAAAGAAAGAAAAGGATTGATATTGAAACAAAGAAGAATACATATAACAACTTTTCTCCTCTTCTAAATGAGGTTGAATGTGCTTATTGCAATAACTTTGGCCATGAAGAATCTGAATGCAGGAGCAAAGTTCAGCCAAAAGAGCATCTTCCTTCAAAATCCAAGGTATGGAAAAAGAAGGAATTACAGGTTGAAAATTGTGCAAAGCGTTATTTGCAGAAGGTGAAGAAAATCAATGGTACATTGATAGTGGATGCTCAAGACACATGACAGGTGACAAAAACAAACTTCGTGCATATAATGCTCTAGAAAAGGAAAAGAAGGTTACTTTTGGAAATGATACTCCTGCTGTAATTAAAGGAAAAGGGTCTGTATTTTTAAGAGAAAAGGTGAAGGCTAATGATGTCATGTATGTGGATGGATTAAGGCATAACCTATTAAGTGTAAGTCAAATGTGTGATCAAGGAACTGAAGTTGTCTTTAGTTCAAAAGAATGTGTGGTTCGTGATCTTGATACAGGTAAAAAAATTATAAAAGGAAAAAGAACTCCAAGCAACCTGTATGTATTGAAGAACTGCAAAGATCAATGTTACTTGAGTAAATCTTCAGAAAACTGGCTATGGCATAGAAGGTTGGGGCATCTAAGCTTTTCTCAAATCAACAAATCAAGCACACTTAATGCTTTTCGTGGTCTTCCCAATATTACTTTACCTGAAAGTATCATATGCAAATCCTGTCAATTCGGTAAGCAAACCAGAGTGCAATTTAATGCCAAGGAAGGATCATCAAGTAAGCCTCTTGAACTCATTCATACTGACATATGTGGACCTATGAGAAAAAATTCACCACGTGGTGAATAATACTATATCTTATTTATTGATGATTTCTCTAGAATGTGTTGGATTGGGTTGATTAAACACAAAGATGAAGCATTTGAGAAATTTCAGGTCTTCAAGGCACTGGTTGAAAATGAATTAGATCTAAAAATCAAGTGTCTTAGATCTAATTGAGGAGGAGAATATACATCAGATGAATTCCTTGAATTTTGTGAACAACATGGCATAAAAAGATAGTTTTCTGTAACTGGCACTCCACAAAAAAATGGCGTAGCAGAAAGAATGAATAGAATAGTTCAACAAATGGCTAGAGCTATGCTTGATGATTCCGGAACACCCGACACTTTTTGGGGAGAAGCAGCACATACAGCAGTAAATATTCTTAACAAGGCACATGTTCGTGTAAATAGTGATAAAACGCCATATGAACTCTGGTATGGTAATCCTCCCACTGTGAAGCATTTTAGAGTTTTTGGAAGCAAATGCTTTATCAAAAATAATGATGAAAAACTTGGCAAGTTTGAACCTAGAGCAGATGAAGGAATACTTCTTGGGCACTCCTCTAGGAGTAGAGCATATAAATGTTACAATAAAAAACTTCGGAAGATTGTTGAATGTATTGATGTTGTTATTGATGAGTCTCCTGCAGCCCCAAAAGAAGAAAAACAAACAACAAATGAAGACGATGGTGACTTATTTCCTTATCCATCAAATAGCAATGATATAGACAGTGAACCCAATGAAGAACTTGAAGATGATTTATCTGAAAAAGCTCCACCCAGATATGTTCAAAAGAATCATCCAGAATCTCAAATTTTGGGAGATAAGGGATCAGGTGTACAAGCAAGAAGGAATCTTGTGGGATCTTCCAGCCATCTGAAATTTCTATCCACTATTGAACCACACAACGTCAATCAAGCTAGCAAAGATGAATGTTGGGTTCAAGCCATGAATGAAGAGCTGGATCAAATTGAAAAGAATCATACTTGGGAATTAGTACCAAGACCTCATAACAAAAATGTCATTGGAACTAAATGGATATTAAAAAACAAGTTAAATGAGAATGGGGATCTTATAAGAAACAAAGCTAGACTTGTTTGCAAGGGGTATACTTAACAAGAAGGTATAGACTTTGAAGAAAATTTTGCTCCTGTAGCTAGACTTGAAGCCATAAGAATGTTTCTTTCTTTTTCAAGTTTTCAACAAATCAAAGTTTATCAAATGGATGTTAAATCTGCATTTCTCAATGGTGATCTATAAGAAGAAGTTTATATAGAAAAACCAGAAGGATTCATTTTGGGAAATGATGAAAATCTAGTTTGTAGACTTAAAAAGGGTCTATATGGTCTCAAACAAGCTCCAAGAGCATGGTATTATCGTCTTGACAAATATCTTCATCAACAAGGATTTTCAAAGGGGTCTGCTAATAGCAACTTATACACAAAAATTGAAAATGATAAACTATTGATTGTGGTTGTATATGTTTATGACATCATTTTTGGAAGTAATGAAGAATCTATGAGTCAGAAATTTGCTTCTGTCATGAAGCAAGAATTTGAAATGTCTTTACTTGGGGAACTAACATTCTTTCTTGGCTTGCAAGTGCATCAAACTACAGATGGTATATTCTTATCACAAGCAAAATACCTTCAACAAATTCTGAAGAAGTATGGCATGGAATAATGCAAACCTGTAAGTACACCAATGATACCCGGATGTAATTTCAGTTCTCATGATGATTCTCCCACGGTGAATTAACCAGAATACAAATTTATGATCGGAAGTCTTCTATATCTCACTGGGACTAGACCGGACATTATGCATGTAGTTGGGATTGTTGGACGATTCCAAGCTAATCCAAAAGAGTCTCACCTTCAGGCTGTCAAAAGAATATTCAAATATCTACAAGGAACTCAATACTTTGGACTATGGTATCCAAAGAATGTTGATCTCACTCTTCATGCTTACACTGATGCAGATTGGGCTGGAAATGTTGATGATCAGAAAAGAACTAGTGGTGGTGCATTCTACATGGGGCCCCGGTTAGTATCTTGGTTCAGCAAGAAGCAAAGCTCTATTGCCTTATCTACAGCAGAAGCAGAATATGTGGCTGCCGCATCATGTTGCACTCAACTTCTTTGGATAATGCAAACCTTACAAGACATTCAAATCAAATGTTCACCTCCTATCTCCATTATGTGTGATAATACAAGTGCCATCAATATCTCAAAGAATCTTGTTATGCATTCCAAGACCAAGCACATTCCCATCAAGTATCACTTCTTACGTGAACAAGTGCTTGAACAAAAGGTGAAGTTGGAGTATGTTCCCTCCAAAGAACAAGTTGCTGATATATTTACCAAACCTCTGCCGAGGGAAGCGTTCGAATATCTCAGACAGAAGCTGGGAGTAGTCTCTGCTGTGCAGAAAATCAGAGTTGCTTAATTTTAGAAGATTAAATTGAATACGCGGGTTTCATAAAAGACAGTCGCGTATATACGTGAGATCATACAAAGGAAACCGCGTATGGGTGGTTGCTGAAAATTTTTCGGGGTCAGCATTTCTTCAACACAAGCTATGGTGCTGTTTGGTTTCTCTGATGCTAGTTGGTGCCTCTGGTGGTGTTTCAGCTCGTATATTTCTGTTTCATTCTCTGTTATTGGGTGAAGATGCCTTGATGTTCTTGTTGTTGAAAGTGTTCAATATGCACAAGCTAAGGGGGAGATGAAGGAGTAAACTATTGTACAGGTTCAGGGGGAGCATTAGCCTTGCAGAGTATAATGCATTTTTGGCATTATGATGATTTTGAAATATGAGCTCTTCTTTGAGGTCCTTTTGGTATTTGTTGGTAAAAAATTCATATGTAATTTAATGAAAAAAGGTCGTGACCTATGATGAATTGAAAATACTACCATGTAAAGGACTTGTTCAAACATGTAAACCCACTTGGTTGGGAAGTTGAGTCAAAATGTGTAAACCCACTTGGTTGGGTACTTGAGTCTCTTATGTAAATCCACTTGGTTGGATCATTGATGTAATTATGAGTCCTTGGTGATAGGAAAGGTCATAGAGCTATGCACTTCATTGAAAATATGTTTGAACATTCATCATGAACTCAGGGGGGAGCAAGGTAACTTCAGTGGACATCAGATCTATAGCGCTCTTCTTTCTACATGAGCAGAAAAACCTTTTGTTGGTTTTTGATCCGCCCTTTGCCCTTGATGTCAAAGGGGGAGAGTGAAAAGGTGTTTGAATAGGGGGAGAATATCATTATGCTTAATGTATCTATCTGTTGTGATCAAACACCATCGTGCTGCCGTTGAGTCTCAAATCTGCATCTTTTCCATACACTTTTCTATACCTCTTTCACTCACCTAAACCTCCCAAATTGTCAATATCATGTGCAAAAGAGCATCTAACATGGTTTTTAATTATATTTTTGTGTTTGCTATTTGATCTAGATTTTGTTCATTCAGCTGCGGAATCTTGCCACTTTCCGCAGCTGCTGCAACTTTCCGCAGCTTTTTTGTGAAACTCTATGCTACAGGTGTCTACAAGGAAAACGAGCCACATGGGCAGGTCAGGAATGATGTGGACATGGTTCGTGTCCTATTGGTTCGAGCAAACTCATTCCAAAGAAGCCGCTGGCCAAAGGCGTCCACATGGAAGTCAACCATGCAGTCTTACTCGGTGACAGGACTCCGTTCCGTGTCACGTAAAGGTTCATATGGCCGCTCGAGCTTGGCGGAGGACAAGTCGACATCTGTACATGGCTCCATAGTCGAATTCAAGCATCCACTTCTCATAGATTTATTTTCCAACACGGCCATGATCCTAGATCCGTGGACGTAATGGTCTACGTGTTCTACACCAACATAAACTTTAGGAGACAAATATATTTCTTTTGTTATATATAACGCGTTTGCATACGCATATAGAGTTAGTCCCGATTAGTCTCTGTTAATTTTTTAAGTCTGATCTGTAATGTAATTACGCTGCCTTTGAGCCGTAATACTACCATACTGTTATGACTGCATTTTAATATAAGAAGACTCTGTTTTCCAACTTAATTCGTACTTGAAGATCGTTGCCAAGGCTGGTGTAGAGGGCCCCATGCTCAGCTAAGGTTTTTTGCATTAGTGTATAGTTCTTATTTCATTTCTTTAAAGCTCATTGTGCCATAATCCATTCACATGCTTATACATTTCATTTTTTTTTCACTACTGTTTATAAACTTTCTTGCTTTCCATTTCACTTCTGTCTTTCATGTTTTATGTTGTTAATCACTGATCAATGTTCTTGTTTCAGGTTATAGATAGGTAGCCCGGGCATTTTCATAGCTTTTTGACTAATGACATGGAATTAACATTGTTCTGCTGCTAATGTGTTTTTCTTAGTTTCTGTTTCATTTCAGTATTGCTTTGTTTAACTCAGTTTTTCTTAATTGTTTCAGTAGTTAAATTTAGATATATTAAACTGCTCATAGCATCTTCAGTTGCCTCCGAAATCCACAGCTGAACTGATGGTGAGGGATTGTATTATGAAATGTGTAGTTTAGTATTAGTTTCCTTTCTACAAAATTAGATATATTAAACTGCTCATAGCATCTTCAGTTGCCTCCGAAAGCCACAGCTGGACTGATGGTGAGGGATTCTATTATGAAATGTGTAGTTTAGTATTAGTTTTCCTTCTGCAAATTTAAATATATTAAACTGCTCATAACGCTTTCAGTTGCCTCCGAAAGCCACAGCTGGACTGATGGTGAGGGATTGTATTATGAAATGTGTAGTTTAGTATTAGTTTCCTTTCTGCAAGTTAGAAATGTTAAATTGTGCATGACATCTTCAGTTACCTCCGAAAGCCACAGCTGGACTGATGGTGAGGGATTGAATTATGAATGTATGGTTTTATATTAGTTTACTTTCTGCAAGTTAGATATCAGTTACTCAAGTTGTTTATGGTTACTTCCGAAAATCATAGCTGGACTAATGATGAAGGATCAGAAGATAAATTGATGTAATCTGATTTAGATTTACTTTGTTGTAATTTTGAATTTCTTTAAGCATAGTTTATTTTTGTTTAGACAGCAGCAAGAATAGTTTAGTTTCATGCTCACTAGTTCACTGTTTTTGATTTATTAGACTTACAACATCTTTTCATTTCAGCAGTACATTTTCATTTCCTTTCAAGTTTTTTCATTGAAAATTTCAAATTCCTTTTTAAGTTTCAAGTTGGTAAATAATTATAGGGGATATCATTTCCTTGAACAAATATAACCATACTTGTTTTCATTTTAGAATTTCCATTTCACCTTAGAAAACCAAAAATTACAAAAAGTTAAGAAATAGGTTATCTTGCACATATAGTGCGTCGCACTTCATCAGCTTACGAATCCCGGATTGACAAATTAAATGCAGCAATTTAGGATACACTAAATTGACCAAACATTTTGGCGCCGTTGCTGGGGAAGTGTAACTAGGTAGCCAATTTCTTAAAAAAAAAACACAAAATCATAAAAGAAGGGAAAACTTGATAACTTCTTGAAGTATGCTCTCCTCTTGCACCTAGTGTGATCTGGAGGATCAGAAAAGAGAGTTATTGGTTTAGTAATTTCTTAAGTATGCTCTCTTCTTGCACCTAGTGTGATCTGGAAGATCAGAAAGAGGATTATTAGCCCAAATTTTTGAAAATAAAAAATAAAAAAATAAAAAAATGACATGCATAGAGCAAGAGATTCTAGGGGAAGGTTTATAGCTAAAGCCAAGAGTTCGATTTTCACAACTCCATCTTCTTCAAGGCATAGACCAGATTCACCACCATCTACCCCTAGCCTTAAGATTTTTGGAAGTCAAGGAACAACTGAATTAGAGGATTCTCCTATACCACCTACTCAATCCCATTTAGAAAACAAAGAGACTTTCTCTCATTCTCCCTTGGTAGAAAAACTAGAGGACTTTAAGGACTCTAAAGAAAATATCATGGCAGAGGAAGTAATAGATGGAGGTAGAGGTAGAGGTAGAAGAGGAGGAAACAATGGAGACAACAATGGTGAAGGAAATAATGGTAGAAATAGGGAAGGAGACAACTTGTTTGGATTCCCTATAGTTGATGAGGAAACTCATGCAACAATGAAAAATATCTCACCATCTGTCCTACCTAACTTTTATGGATTGTGAAGTGAGGACCCTGAAACATTTCTGTTTGAGTTTGAAGTTGTGTGCCGAACCTATGACTATATGGAAGATTCTCAAAAACTCAAACTGTTTCCTTCAACTTTGAAAGGATCTGCTTTGAAATGGTTCATGGGATTAGCCATTCAATCTATTAGGACTTGGAATGATATGAAACAAAAATTTTTGGATAGATACTTGGACTATTTTATGCCCACCAATCACAAGGATGAGGTATTCAAGATGATGCAAAAAGAAGATGAAAATTTGGAAGACTTACTTGAAAGATTTCAATACAACTTGAAAAGAGCAAAGATGAGCAACTTAGATGATGAAACCTTGAAAGCCCTCATATTAAAAGCCATTAGAGATGAATGGATATATATTTTAAACATGATGGGGAAAGGAGATATTTCTCAACTCCCACTTCGTGACATAACAGAACTATGTGTCCATCTCTCAAGAGGAAAATCTAAAACAGAAAAGGGCCTAGGGATCCTTCTCTTATTAGGGCTAACAAATCTGCAACTGGATCAGTAAGTAGGGCAGAGATTGGTAATATTCTTGATGAGTTCAAAACTGATATCTTAGGGAGCCTTAGTGAACAACTAGACACCCTTAAAATCCAACACAAGCAGAAAGTAGAAACAGATGCTTTAGCCATCTTTTGTCCGAAATGTAGGAAGAAACATGCTTTAAGGGAATGTCCCTTGGATGCAAAAGTTGTAGAAACATGTATGATTTGCTCAGAGAATCATGAGATCAAGGATTGTCCTTCAATTCCTGGACTCAAAGCTGTTTTTCAAGAAGACCCAAATTCAGTAGAATCTCTCTGTTTTGTTGCAAGAAGACCTTGGCAGGGACAACAAACTCAAGGGTTTAACAACCCTATGAATTTTCAAACCTCACCAAATTGGAATCCTTGGCAACAACCTTGGCCCCAACATCAGAATACATATCAGCCATGGGTACAAGGGATGCAAAATCCTTATGGGAGATTTGCTCAATTTTATCAATATCCTCCATCTTTTCAAAATCAACAAGCTCCACAACTTCCAAACCCAAATCCACAACTTTCATTGCCATTTCCACAACAATAACCTTCTCAACAAAATCCAAATCCTCAACTCATGCTCCCATACCAACAAAAGACAAATCAACTTCCAGCTCAGCCATTGCCAAATCCTAACAATAAAAATCCTCCGAATACTTACATGGTAGAAGGACAACAATTTCCTACCTATATGATTGTTCCTCTCAACGATGTACAACTCAGATCTGGTAGAGTTTTAGAAAAACCTTCTATAGATATCCAAGAGCAAGATACCTCTGAGGAGGATTCTCTTCAAGTCAATAAGGGTTCTGAGGAAGAATCTCTTCAAAATTCAAATATTCAAAAAGAAAAAGAAAAGTTAACACCCACAACTCCTATAGTTGAGCAACCCGCATCTTCATCTACACCTCCTTTTCCTGAAAGACTACAAATTGACAAGGGGGTGGAAAAACAAATCTTGTTGCCTAACTATGACTTTCTAGATGAATTGAAGAATGTTTGTATCAAGATTCCCTTGCTAAAAGCCATTCGAGAGATTCCTATTCTAGCAAAAACAATAAAGGAGTTGAGTTTCAAAAGACCAGGAAGGAAACTAAAAGACACAAGAAGAATTCACCTGGTAGGAAAAATTGCAGATATTATGATGGGAAAAATTACCATGCAGAAGTATGTAGATCCAGGAAGTCCAATTGTCAAGACACATAAATGGGATAGAAATTCCAAACACATTGATTGACTTAGGGGCTGCTATCAACATTATGAGTAGACAGACTATGGAACAACTAAAAATTCCTAACCTTCTTTTTACACCTACTTTACTGCAACTTGCAGATCGATCAATTATTAAACCAGATGGTGTATTAGAAGATATTTCAGTCTCCTTAGATTCTTGGGAATATCCAGTATATTTTATGATTTTGACTCCCAAAAGTAATCTAGGAGGGCACCCACTTATCTTAGGAAGACCTTGGCTAGCCACAGCTGATGCTTTTATTAGTTGTAGATCTGGGACATGTACATTTCTAATGGTAATTCGACAAAGAAATTCAATTTGTATCCTCCAGCAAAAGCAATCACAGAAGTAGGAGACAATGAATGGGTTGATGATGAGGACACTATACAACCTGTCTTTACCATTTCTCAAATCAGTGAGGATAGTCAAATTCTGAACACATTAGAAAATTTTGAGACATCTTCAGAATATGACCCCACACAATTTCAGTTGGAATCTGACATAGAATATTTATCATCAAGACAAATGTCTCTTTACTCTATGGAAGAGTTTGGTAGTTCTACTATTGAGATTTTTCCAGGAAAAACATTGAATATCAAAAAACATATGGAAAAATCACAACAAGAAGAACTAACCAAAATCTTGCAAAAACATTCTACTGCATTTGCATGGGAGTATACTGACATGAAGGGTATTGATCCTAATACTTGCATCCATCACATCTATATTGAGGAAAACAGTAGACCAATCAGACAACCTCAAAGAAGGATGAATCCAAATCTTAGGGAGATAGTGAAAGAAGAGCTCCAAAAACTACTCAATGTAAACTTCATTTATCCAATTTCAGATAGCCGATGGGTTTCTCCTTTGGTTATAGTACCTAAAAAGAATGGTAAATGGTGGGTAAGCATTGATTACGGGGAATTGAACAAAGCAACTTTAAAGGATCACTTTCCTTTGCCTTTTATTGATCAGGTATTAGATACATTAGCAGGTAAAAAGTACTTTTCATTTTTGGATGGTTTTAGTGGCTATAATCAAATTCAGATAGCACCTGAAGATCAAGATAAGACCACATTTACTTGTCCATGGGGAACTTTTGCCTACCGAGTGCTTCCTTTTGGGTTATGTAATGCACCAGCAACATTCCAAAGAGCAATACTAGGAATTTTTTCTGATCTAATCCATGATTGTGTAGAGGTTTATATGGATGATTTTACAGTTTATGGTAATTCATTTGAAGAGGCATTAGAAAATTTGGAAAAAGTTCTTATAAGATGTAAAGAAACAAACCTTTCAATAAGCCATGAAAAATGCTTTATGATGTTTACTGAAGGGATTGTTTTAGGACATCATATTTCAGGAGATGGGATTAAGGTTGATAGATCAAAAGTTGAAGTCATTTCCAAGTTGCCTATTCCAAATTGTCAAAGATATGTTAGAAGTTTTCTAGGATTTACTGGTTACTATAGAAGATTTATAGAAAACTTCACTAAAATAGCATCTCCACTCTTCAAATTGCTTACAAAAGACTGTGAATTTAAATGGGATCCCGATTGTCAATCAGCCTTTGAAACTTTGAAAACAAGAATATCTGAAGCACCTATCTTGAGAGGACCAAATTGGAAACTCCCTTTCCATATTTCTACGGATGCTTCAGATACAGCTCTAGGAGCTCTGTTGGGTCAAAAAGATTTAGTTCCTTATGCCATTTATTATACCAGTAAAAATTTGACTCCCACAGAGTTGAATTATACTGTGACTGAAAAAGAGTTTTTAGTTGTTGTTCATGCAATTAATAAGTTTAGACATTACATAACAGGCTATGAAACTTTTATTCATACTGACCATTCTGCAATTAGATATTTGATGAACAAACCTGTTACTAATGGCAGAGTGACAATATGGCTTTTACTTTTGCAAGAATTCAATATTACTGTGTTGGATAGACCAGGAAAACAAAATACAGTAGCTGATTTCTTGTCTAGGATTCAGAATACTAAAGAAGATTCTCCTG
This sequence comes from Pinus albicaulis, assembly GCA_034641835.2. Lineage (NCBI taxonomy): Eukaryota > Viridiplantae > Streptophyta > Pinopsida > Pinales > Pinaceae > Pinus > Pinus albicaulis. The sequence continues at coordinate 345,531,889 of CM076584.1, read as the reverse complement.
TAGAGGATAAGTTTCCTGATGAATACTTATTTGCAGTAACTATTAAGACACCTTGGTATGCAAATATTGCTAACTATTTGGTTACAGGGAAACTACCTTCACATTTATTTCCAAGTGAAAAACGAAAAATTATTCAGGAGAGTTCAAAATATTCATGGATTTCTAACTAATTGTTTAAAATAGGGCCAGATCTTGTGATCATAAGATGTGTCAGGGAAGATGAAATGCCTGATATTCTTAAGGCATGTCATGATGAACCATGCGGTGGACACTTTGCAGACAAAAGGACGGCCTACAAAATCCTCTCTTTAGGATATTATTGGCCTTCCCTCTTCAAAGATGCAAAACAATATGTCAAAAGGTGTGACAGCTGCCAAAGAGTAGGGAAACCTACCCTTTCAAATGAAATGCCATTACAACCACAGGTACTCATTGAACCCTTTGAAAAATGGGCTTTAGATTTCATTGGACTTATTAATCCACCATCTAAGCAGAAGAAGTATATATTGGTTTGTACTGATTATGTTACTAAATGGGTAGAAGCCAAAGAATTAGTATCTGCTACTGAAAATTCAGTTATTCATTTTCTTTATGAGGATATTTTTACTCGCTTTGGTGTTCCAAGAGAAATTGTGACAGATCAGGGGAGCCAATTCACATCCAATTTGGTGGAGAAGTTGATGGAAGAATACAAAATCAAGCACAAAAGATCTACTCCTTACCACCCGCAAGCAAATGGTCAAGTGGAGTCCACAAATAAAGTTCTTGAAAGTATCATCACCAAAACTGTTCATCTACATAGAAGATATTGGGCATAAAGGCTTCCTGAAGCCTTGTGGGCCTACAGAACTACACGGAGAAATACAACAGGACATTCTCCCTATGAACTTGTTTATGGGAAAGAAGTCTTGCTCCCCATTGAGTTCCAAGTCAAGACCTTCAAGATAGCAGTTCAATTGGGGATGGACTTATTAGAAGCCCAAAAGCATAGAATGGAGCAGTTGAATGAGCTAGATGAGATCAGACAAGAAGCAATTTTAAGAACTGATATAGTTCAATATCAAAGAACTAAATGGCATGACAAGTACATCAAAGAGAAGAAGTTTCAAGAAAGAGATTGGGCATTGTTATTTGATTCCAAGTTTAAAGATTTTCAAGGAAAATTTCAGACTCATTGGCTTGGGCCATATGAGATTGACAAGATCTTTAGCAATGGAGCGGTAAGAATCAAGACCATCGATGAGTTTCAAACTCCTCTTATTGTGAATGGCCATAGATTGAAAGTTTATCATAAGCCACTCTCAAAAGAGGATTTTGTCAAAATGTTTCAAGAAAGTTCTGCAATCAGGCTGGTACAGAAGAATTCTTCTTCTCCACCAACCTAGATTTTGTTCTTTTCAGTTTAAAAAAAATAAAAAATAAAAAAAATAAAATAAAATAAAACAAAATTGTATAAGCCTGAAAACCAATCACTGATTGGCAGTCTTATACAGAAAATATAGGGTGAAAATCAGGAACACCTGACACTCTATATTTTCCAAAAAAAAAAAATCTCTCTTTCATTTCACAAGTTTTGTGATCATTCACTCCATTCCATTCCACTTCATTCTATTTCATTTCACTTCATTTCACTCCACTCCACTTCATTTCATCCATTTCATTCCATTTCATTAATAAAAATATTTTTCATGACCATTTCCATCTGGTCATTTTTCATCTGTTCATTTCCATTCATCCAAGTAATAGCTATGTCAGTTTCGGCAGCTGACATCTGTTTCCGTAGCTGACTTCAGTTTCAGCAGCCAGAAGCAGATTTCGCAGCTACTACTCTGTTTTCAAAAAGAATGTACAGTCAGATGTTATTTCCATAATCATGAAATAAAATGCAGGTGAGAGGATAAAAAATGAAGACATGGAGCATTCAAGACACCAATGAAGAGAAATTAGTTGAAGACCAAAGGAAAAGGCAAAGATTCCAAAGGTATGAATAAAATTTAATTCAAATAGCATTGAAAAACACATTTTAATATAGTTCTGAACCATCGGCTCTATCCTTTATGTGCAATGATTATATTGACAATTCCGTAACCTTTCACGATCTCCATATTATCCTCTCGCATTCATTCCCAAACGGTTCCATCATTAAACCCCCGATTTTCACTCATGATACAATATTCCACCGGTGACAATGAGACGTATTTGATTTGAACAAGGACTCTTATAGCCGCATAAATCCATAACCGTTGATTGAAACGTGTTCACATTTATTTCGCAGCCACCAAATTTCAAAACGCTGCCGAATGTGTTATACTCTGTCAATTGCACAGTCGTATCTCTGTTATGCTCACGAAACCCTTTTCTATTATGTCTCACTCCATTCCGTTCATTGTGCTCATTTCCACTCTCGGATATCTACCCACAGTCTCACTCCATTCCGTTCATTGTGCTCATTCCCATTCTATAATATATTCCCACAGTCATTGAGCTCGTTTCTGTGCATTCAGCCGTTCTATTTCCATTTGAATCCTCCACACAGGAAAGTCTTTGAAGAGCAAAAAGAGAAATGGGTAAATTGCTAAGAGCAGAATCGGAAGGACCGAAGTTCATGGAGGGATATCCGCAAGTAAGGGAGATATTGAAGAAAGAAAAATGGCTGCGTTTTATCCAGAAGTTTAGAGGTTATCACAAAGAAGTTACAAAAGCATTTGCAAGGTCGTTTAATGGCTTGGAAGCAGAAATTGGAGACCTTAAGTTTGCGGTCAATGAAGCATCTATAGCAACAGCCACGGAACTTCTTCAGGAGGGTGAGCGTTGGTTTAAGAATAAAAGTATCAATGATGAAGCATGGAGAACAATCTTATGAAACCAAGGTATGGACATAATTGTTTTTAAAAGAGGAATTCTTGTGCATGCATTGAAAGAGGAATGGGCTACTTTGCTGCTAGTTGTTCAGAAATTCATTACATGTGAAGGCCGTTTTGGGTCCATGTACATGTACCATACCAGGTTACTGATGAATTTTCTAGATAATCAAGCTCTCAATCTCCCATATTTTCTGTTAAATAGCTTGAAGAAAATGTCTGTGACTGTTCATAAACATTTAGGAGATGTAGAACCTCATCTATATCACCACGGCCTTATAAAAATTTTGATTGAAAAGGAGTTAAAGGAAAAGAAAGACACATGGGAACAATTTCTGGTTAGAAATTTCTTTGAGGAACCTTAGGAAATTCTTGAAGGTAGCACAACAAGAAGAAGTAGGAGAAAAAGAACAATTGATGAAATCCAAAATACTCCTACTACTGCAATTGAAAGAACTGATAGGGAAGAAAGACTGTCAAAGAGGAAGAAGAAAGAAATCAAGGGTAAGAAGCCAATAACACCAAAAGAAAGAAAAAATATTGAGGCTATACATAAAACTCCTTCTTCTGAAGAAGAAGATAATCAAGTGTTATCTGAAAGACTAGTTTATCTTCAAAAACAATCCTCTATGGCCAAGAAGACAGAGAAAGGAAAACAAAAACAAAAGGATAGTGCACCACAGCGTGTGAGAAGAAGCAGCAGACTTAAGGGGAAATTGAGGAAAATGCAAATGAAGGGTCCTCATTTCATTGATTTGGGAGAGGAAACATCTAAACAGTCCCCAGCTGACCATAGTCCATCTCAGTCAGTTAGTGAACCTGGTTCATTTCATTCCCAATCAGACATTGAACATACTCCATCCCATTCTTAGCAAGATATTGATGTGAGCCCTCCTCAGCCAGATTATTCTCCTTCACGGCATTTTGGGGACAACCCAATAAAAATGACACCCGAAATAGACCCCAAGCAGCAGGAAGTATATGACTATATAGAATCTTTGGAAAAGGCAGCTACAGGTCCCAGTACTTCGTCTATCCAGCCTCATACAGTACAGGATGATTTAGTCCAATCACTAAAACATGAAATTTTTGAGTTAGAGCTTTTGAATAAACATATCAAAAATGAAAATGAGACATTGAAGGAACAAGGCAAACTGGACAAAATCATCCATGATAATACTATGCTACATCTGGGAATATGGCAAAAGAAGAACAAGAAATTGAAAATAAAATGCCAGAAGTTGAGCAGAGCACTGGTTAATATCAAATTTAGGTGCTTAATGAAGAAACCCAGAATGTTAGCAGCACCAAGGAAGAGGAGGAGAGGATTGGATGTGCTGGCTGAAGTGTCAAGGCACATGAACTAAGGAAGGAATATTAAAATTTTGGTTGCACGAGGACATGCAACACCTTCACAGTGGGGGTATGTTGAGTCTCAATTCTGCATCTTTTCCATACACTTTTCTATACCTTTTTCACTCACCTGAACCTCCCAAATTGTCAATATCATTGTATGTTAATTGCAAAAGAGCATCTAACATGGTTTTTAAATATATTTTTGTGTCTGCTGTTTGATTTAGATTTTGTTCATTTAGCTGCGGAATCTTGCCACTTTCCACAGCTGCTGCAACTTTCCGCAGCCATTTTGTGAAACTCTATGTTACAGGTGTCTACAGGAAAAACGGGCCACATGGGCAAGTCAGAAATGATGTGGACATGGTTCGTGTCCTATTGGTTCGAGCAAACTCATCTAAAGAAGCTGCGGTCAAAGGCGTCCACATGGAAGTCAACCATAGAGTCTTACGGTGACAGGACTCTGTTCCGTGTCACGTAAAGGTTCATATGGCCGTTTCTGAGCTTGCGGAGGACAAGTCGACATCTGTACATGGCTCCATAGTCGAATTCAAGTATCCACTTCTCATAGATTTATTTTCCAACACGGCCATGATCCTAGATCCGTGGACGTAATGGTCTACGTGTTCTACACCAGCATAAACTTTAGGAGACAGTTATATTTCTTTTGTTATATATAACGCGTTTGCATACACATATAGAGTTAGTCCCGATTAGTCTCTGTTAATTTTATTAAGTCTGCTCTGTAATGTAATTACGCTGCCTTTGAGCCGTAATACTACCATACTATTATGACTGCATTTTTAATATAAGAAGACTCTGTTTTCCAACTTAATTCGTACTTGAAGATCGTTGCCAAGGCTGGTGTAGAGGGCCCCTGCTCAGCTAAGGTTTTGTGCGTTAGTGTATAGTTCTTATTTCATTTCTTTAAAGCTCATTGTGCCATAATCCATTCACATGTTTATACATTTCATTTTTTTTCATTTCTGTTTATAAACTTTCCTGCTTTCCATTTCACTTCTGTCTTTCATGTTTTATGTTGTTAATCACTGATCAATGTTCTTGTTTCAGGTTATAGATAGGAAGCCCGGGCATTTTCATAGCTTTTTGACTAATGACATGGAATTAACATTGTTCTGCTGCTAATGTGTTTTTCTTAGTTTCTGTTTCATTTCGGTATTGCTTTGTTTAACTCAGTTTTGCTTAATTGTTTCAGTAGTTAAATTTAGATATATTAAACTGCTCATAGCATCTTCAGTTGCCTCCGAAAGCCACAGATGGACTGATGGTGAGGGATTGTATTATGAAATGTGTAGTTTAGTATTAGTTTCCTTTCTGAAAAATTAGATATATTAAACTGCTCATAGCATCTTCAGTTGCCTCCGAAAGCCACAGCTGGAATGATGGTGAGGGATTGTATTATGAAATGTGTAGTTTAGTATTAGTTTTCCTTCTGCAAATTTAAATATATTAAACTGCTCATAACGTCTTCAGTTGCCTCCGAAAGCCACAGCTGGACTGATGGTGAGGAATTGTATTATGAAGTGTGTAGTTTAGTATTAGTTTCCTTTCTGCAAGTTAGAAATGTTAAATTGTGCATGACATCTTCAGTTACCTCCGAAAGCCACAGCTGGACTGATGGCGAGGGATTGAATTATGAATGTATGGTTTGATATTAGTTTACTTTCCGCAAGTTAGATATCAGTTACTCAAGTTGTTTATGGTTACTTCCGAAAATCATAGCTGGACTAATGATGAAGGATCAGAAGATAAATTGATGTAATCTGATTTAGATTTACTTTGTTGCAATTTTGAATTTCTTTAAGCATAGTTTCTTTTTGTTTAGACAACAGCAAGAATAGTTTAGTTTCATGCTCACTAGTTCATTGTTTTTGATTTATTAGACTTACAACATCTTTTCATTTCAGCGGTACATTTTCATTTCCTTTCAAGTTTTGTCATTGAAAATTTCAAATTCCTTTTTAAGTTTCAAGTTGGTAAATCATTATAGGGGATATCATTTCCTTGAACAAATATAACCATACTTGTTTTCATTTTATAATTTCCATTTCACCTTAGAAAACCAAAAACGACAAAAAGTTAAGAAATAGGTTATCTTGCACATATAGTGCGCCGCACTTCATCAGCTTACGAATCCCGGATTGAAAAATTAAATGCAACAATTTAGGATACACTAAATTGACCAAACAGTTGCCATCAAGTCCAAAGGGGGAGATTGTTGGCAAAATGATGCAGAGTGTTGTCCTTGATGGAAACCCACTTGATGAAGATGATGGAATCCTACTTAATGAAGTTTTTCTTGATGCTTGATAAGTTTATTAATGATGTAAATATGATGTTCTACAAGTAGCTCAGAAGTACCAATGCATACGCGGGTTTGTTTGGGGGAAGTCGCGTATGCACGCGGAAAAGATCATTCCAAGTCGCGTATGCCCAATTGCGCTCTAAATTTGTAAAACCAGGGGGCTTTACCATGGTATTGACCCATTGTATTGAGCGCTGGATTGTCTATTTGATCCCGTCCAGGAATTCCATCGGAAGTGGTGTGGTTTTGTCTCATGGTATTTACAAAGGCTAAATATATTTAAGGAGAAGAAATTCATTGTGCAATGCGGGTGCAAGTGTCTGGGCTTTAAATGAATACTTCACTCTGAAGTTTATCTGTATGGCTGAACTCTGTTCTTAATCGATAGATCTGAATCTATGATGCACCTATGAATATGATGAAGGTTCAAAATTCTCTAGATCTGGAAATGATGAATCTCTAGGATGATCTGAAAAGAAGTATTGAAGACCTGGCGCAAATCTGTTGAAGAAATTAAAGAAATTTGGGTAAGTTCATAGATCTGGTCTGTTCTACAAATTTTATCTTTTATAGATCTATACGCAGGTTCATTGCATGAAAAGCGCGTATATACGCGGCTCTATTTAAACAAAGGCGCGTATGGGCAGATAGAGTTATTCTGAAAAATGCACAGATGTATACGCGGGTTTGCTTCATGAAAAGCGCGTATATACACGGGTCTGATTAAATAAAAGCTCATATGGTATCTATTCTAATGGTTGATCAATTTTGAATGTGTTTCTGCATATCTATTATGAAGTCTGGGTTATCTCTGATATTCTGGTTACAGTGGTTTTACTGTTCTGTTGGAAGCAATGGTCAAAGTATGTTTGTTGATAAGTGAAGGGTTGTGTTGAAGATGTTTGATCCAGTTTGAAAATTGATGAAACGTGGTCTGCAGTGGTGCTGAGGGTTGAAGCCTTCAGTAAGGGGGTAGTAGGTCCCTTCTAGTGATAGCTGGTAAACGAGAGCAGGGGGTAGTTGCTCCCTTCTAGAAGAACTTGGTAAACGAGAAAAGGTTGTAGCCTTCTGCAGGTGGGTTCCTGCATGCTGGTATGAGTCTGCGCCAGTACATGGTTGTAAGATGTTTTCTTTATAATAAAATATTGAAGGCTGAGACAACGACAACGGTGGTTTTCTCCCGAATTGGGTTTCCACCTAAAATCTTGGTGTTCATATGTGATGCTTATGTGTGTTGATTTATTCTGTTCTTTCTGCACATGCCTTCTGCTTACTAAACATCTAATGAATGAATGATGCAATAATCTAAGATAAGAATTATCTGCATAATAAGAGATCTGAGCATACGCGAGTTTCCTTAAGGATATTCGCGTATATACGCTAGTTTTGTTCTGTAAAGTAGCGTATGGGTTTTCAAGAAAATAAAAGTAAAAATTTTATTGACAGATCAAGATACTGATTCACCCCCCCCTCTCAGTATCTTTCCCAACAATTGGTATCGAAGCAGGTCCTTCTGAAAAATCTTAGCTGCTAGAAGGAAGATCAAGCAAGATGAACAATCAAGAGGGATTAGCATCTATCAGGTCTCCGCTCTTTAACGAAAACAATTTAATCTTCTGGAAAACAAGGATGAGATCTTATCTTCAGTCTCTGGGAGCAGATGTATGGGCCATTGTTGAAGGAGGATATCAATATCCAGCCGCAGTACCAACAGATTCAACGGAAAAGAAGAATTATGAAACAAATGCAAAGGCAGTCAATGCTCTATTGGGAAGTCTAATTGAATCCGAATTTGTCAAATTCATGCAGCTGAATACAACAAAGGAAATATGGGACAAAATAATTCTAAGTTATGAAGGTGATGCAAATGTAAAAGGTGCAAAACTCCAAACTCTCAGAATTGAATATGAAAATTTTGAAGATGCATGGTTATGAGAGTATTGCCAGTTTCTTTTTACGACTTGATGATGTTGTAAATCGTATGAGAAATCTGGGAGAAACGATAGCCGAATCTACTTTGGTTGAGAAAATTTCAAGATCACTAACAACAAAATTTGAATCAAAAGTTTCTGCTCTTGAAGAAAAACAGGATCTTCAAAATCTTATTGTGGTGAAACTTCATGGCATACTGACTGCTTATGAAATGAGAAGAGGAGGACCATCTGAAGTCAAAGAAGCCGTCTTTAGAGCTTCTACAAAAGGAAAAGAAGTATAAGAAGCAGAAGGATCAGGATATATCTCAGAAGAAGATGAGGTTAATTTTGTAAAGAAACTTAAACTTGGCACAGGATGGTTCAGAGGTAAGCTTCCTTTCAAATGTTTTGATTGTGGAAGAGTTGGTCATTATGCTGCTAAGTGTCCTTATAAAGAAACATCTACAAAAGGGAAGGAAGTAGCGAGAAGGAATAAGAACCGGTCTAGCACTAGAAAAAGTTACTATACTCATGAAGATAGTGATGGGTTCTCTGATAGTGAGGAAGAATGTGAAAAAGATCTTAGACTTCTCATGGCATTTGAAAATGATTCTAGAAAAGACTAGGATACTTTTATGGATGCTCTAGATGACAATGATTTTCTTGATGAAAACAATCAACTCAAAATATGCTTGGAAGAAAGTAAAATAATCATAGAGGCTCTGAAAAGGCAGAATGAAGAAGAGAAGAAACACAATGAGAAATTAGAATGTGAAGTAGTAAGTCTAAGAAAAGAACTTGAGAAAGTAAAGACTCTAAATCTTAGATTTGCTAAAGGATCTGAAACCTTAGATGAGATTATCAAGGTTCAACGTTCTCCTCTTATAAAGACAGGTCTTGGATTTACCGGAGAATCTTCTCAGGCTTCAGCACCAAATTATCTGAAAGCCGCTACAGCTGGTTTACAACACTCTACCACTCAGCAAGGGAATAAAGAATCTTTACAGGTAAAGCATGATCATCTTAATTCAAAAAACACTAACAGGAATATCTTTCAAAGAAACACCAATCAACAGGTAAATTCAAGTAGAATATTTCATGATCGCAGAAATTTCTTCTTCAATGGACAATGTTTCTCATGTCACAATTTTGGTCATAAAGCTGTTCAATGTGTTGCATATAAAACCATCATGACAAGAGAAGCAAGAAATAAAAGGATTGATATTGAAACAAAGAAGAATACTTATAACAACTTTTCTCCTCTTCAAAATGAAGTTGAATGTGCTTATTGCAATAACTTTGGCCATGAAGAATCCGAATGCAGGAGCAAAGTTCAGCCAAAAGAACATGTACCTTCAAGCTCCAAAGTATGGAAAAAGAAGGAATTACAAGTTGAAAATTGTGGCATAGCGTTATTTGCAGAAGATGAAGAAAACCAATGGTACATTGATAGTGGATGCTCAAGACACATGACAGGTGATAAAGAAAAACTTCTTGCATATAATGCTCTAGAAAAGGAAAAGAAGGTTACTTTTGGAAATGATACTCCTGCAGTCATTAAAGGAAAAGGGTCTGTTTTTCTAAAAGAAAATGTGAAAGCTAATGAATTCATGTATGTGGATGGATTAAGGCATAACCTGTTAAGTGTAAGTCAAATGTGTGATCAAGGAACTGAAGTTGTCTTTAGTTCAAAAGAATGTGTGGTACGTGATCTTGATACATGTAAAACAATTATAAAAGGAAAAAGAACTCCAAGCAACCTGTATGTATTGAAGAACTGCAAAGAACAATGTTACTTGAGTAAATCTTCAGAAAACTGGCTATGGCATAGAAGGTTGGGGCATCTAAGCTTCTCTCAAATCAACAAATCAAGCAGACTTAATGTTGTTCGTGGTCTTCCCAATATTACTCTACCTGAAAGTATCATATGCAAATCCTGTCAATTTGGTAAGCAAACCAGAGTGCAATTTAATGCCAAGGAAGGATCATCAAGTAAGCCTCTTGAACTCATTCATACTGACATATGTGGACCTATGAAGAAAAATTCACCACGTGGTGAACAATACTATATCTTATTTATTGATGATTTCTCTAGAATGTGTTGGATTGGGTTGCTTAAACACAAAGATGAAGCATTTGAGAAATTTCAGATCTTCAAAGCACTAGTTGAAAATGAATTAGATCTAAAAATCAAGTGTCTTAGATCTGATCGAGGAGGAGAATATACATCATATGAATTCCTTGAATTTTGTGAACAACATGGCATAAAAAGACAGTTTTCTGTAGCTGGCACTCCACAACAAAATGGCGTAGCAGAAAGAATGAATAGAACAGTTCAACAAATGGCTAGAGCTATGCTTGATGATTCCGGAACACCTGACACTTTTTGGGGAGAAGCAACACATACAGCGGTAAATATTCTTAACAAGGCACATGTTCGTGTAAATAGTGATAAAATGCCATATGAACTCTGGTATGGTAATCCTCCCACTGTGAAGCATTTTAGAGTTTTTGGAAGAAAATGCTTTATAAAAAATAATGATGAAAAACTTGGCAAGTTTGAACCTAGAGCAGATGAAGGAATACTTCTTGGGTACTCCTCTAGGATTAGAGCATATAAATGTTACAATAAAAGACTTCGGAAGATTGTTGAATGTATTGATGTTGTTATTGATGAGTTTCCTGCAGCCCCAAAAGAAGAAAAACAAACAACAAATGAAGACGATGGTGACTTATGTCCTTCTACATCAAATAGCAATGATATAGACAGTGAACCCAATGAAGAACCTGAAGATGATTTATTTGAAAAAGCTCCACCCAGATATGTTCAAAAGAATCATCCAGAATCTCAAATTTTGGGAGATAAGGGATCAGGTGTACAAAGAAGAAGGACTCTTGTGGGATCTTCTAGCTATCTGGAATTTCTATCCACTATTGAACCACACAACGTCAATCAAGCTAGAAAAGATGAATGTTGGGTTCAAGCCATGAATGAAGAGCTAGATCAAATTGAAAAGAATCATACTTGGGAATTAGTACCAAGACCTCATAACAAAAATGTCATTGGAACTAAATGGATATTCAAAAACAAGTTAAATGAGAATGGGGATGTTGTAAGAAACAAAGCTAGACTTGTTTGCAAGAGGTATACTCAACAAGAAGGTATAGACTTTGAAGAAACTTTTGCTCCTGTAGCTAGACTTGAAGCCATAAGAATGTTTCTTGCTTTTTCAAGTTTTCAACAAATCAAATTTTATCAAATGGATGTTAAATCTGCATTTCTCAATGGTGATCTAGAAGAAGAAGTTTATATAGAACAACCAGAAGGATTCATTTTGGGAAATGATGAAAATCTAGTTTGTAGACTTAAAAAGGGTCTATATGGTCTCAAACAAGCTCCAATAGCATGGTATTATCGTCTTGACAAATATCTTCATCAACAAGAATTTTCAAAGGGGTCTACTGATAGCAACTTATACACACAAATTGAAAATGATAAACTATTGATTGTGGTTGTATATGTTGATGACATCTTTTTTGGAAGTAATGAAGAATCTATGAGTCAGAAATTTGCTTCTGTCATGAAGCAAGAATTTGAAATGTCTTTACTTGGGGAACTAACATTCTTTCTTGGCTTTCAAGTGCATCAAACTACAGATGGTATATTCTTATCACAAGCAAAATAAATTAAGCAAATTCTGAAGAAGTATGGCATGGAAGAATGCAAACCTGTAAGTACACCAATGATAACCGGATGTAATCTCAGTTCTCATGATGATTCTCCCATGGTGAATCAACCAGAATAGAGATCTATGATCGGAAGTCTTCTATATCTCACTGGGACTAGACCGGACATTATGCATGCAGTTGGGATTTTTGGACGATTCCAAGCTAATCCAAAAGAGTCTCACCTTCAAGCTGTCAAAATAATATTCAAATATCTACAAGGAACTCAAGACTTTGGACTATGGTATCCAAAGAATGCTGATCTTACTCTTCATGCTTACACTGATGCAGATTGGGCTGGAAGTGTTGATGATCGGAAAAGTACTAGTGGTGGTGCATTCTATATGGGGCCCCGGTTAGTCTCTTGGTTCAGCAAGAAGCAGAAATCTATTGCCTTATCTACAACAGAAGCAGAATATGTAGCTGCCGCATCATGTTGCACTCAACTTCTTTGGATGATGCAAACTTTACAAGACTTTCAAATCAAATGTTCACCTCCTATCTCCATTATGTGTGATAATACAAGTAGCATCAGTATCTCAAAGAATCCTGTTATGCATTCCAAGACCAAGCACACTCCCATCAAGTATCACTTTTTACGAGAACAAGTGCTTGAACAAAAGGTGAAGTTGGAGTATGTTCCCTCCAAAGAAAAAGTTGTTGATATATTTACCAAACCTCTGCCCAGGGAAGCGTTCAAATATCTCAGACATAAGCTAGGAGTAGTCTCTGCTGTGCAGAAAATCAGAACTGCTTAAATTCAGAAGATTAAATTGAATATGCGGGTTTCATGAAATACAATCGCGTATATACGCGAGTTCATACAAAGGAAACCGCGTAATGGTGGTTGTTGACAATTTTTTCTGGGTCAGCATTTCTTCAGCACATGCGGTGATGTTGTTTGGTTTCTCTGATGCTAGTTGGTGTTTCAACTCTTATATTTCTGTTTCATTCTCTGTTATTGGGTGAAGATGCCTTGATGTTCTTGCTGTTGAAAGTGTTAAGGATGCAGAAGCTAAGGGGGAGATGAAGGAGTAAATTGTTGTACAGGTTCAAGGGGAGCATTAGCCTTGCTGAATGTAATGCATTGTTGGCATTATGATGATTCTGAATTTTGATCTCTCTTGAGGTCTTTTTGATATTGGTTATAAAAAATTCATATGTGTAATTTAATGAAAAAGGCTGTGACCTATGATGTAAATTGTAATATTTAGTCATGTAAAGGACTTGTTCAAAGTATGTAAACCCAATTGGTTGGGCAGTTGAGTCAAGAATGTGTAAACCCACTTGGTTGGGGACTTGAGTCGCATATGTAAATCCACTTGGTTGGATCTTTGATGTAAGTATGAGTCCTTGGTGATAGGAAAGGTCATAGAGTCATGTACTTCATTGAAAAATATGTTTGAACATTCAGCATGAACTCAGGGGGAGCATGGTAACTTCAGTGCCCATCAGATCTACAACGCTCTTCTTTCTACATGAGGAGAAAAACCTTATGTTGGTTTTTGATCAGCCCTTTGCCCTTTATGTCAAAGGGGGAGAGTGACATGGTGTTTGAATAGGGGGATAATATCATTATGCTTAATGTATCTATCTGTTATGATCGTGATCAAACACCATCGTGGTTGCCATCAAGTCCAAAAGGGGAGATTGTTGGCAATATGATGCAGAGTGTTGTCCTTGATGGCAACCCACTTGATGAAGATGATGGCATCCTACTTAATGAAGTTGTTCTTGATGCTTGATAAGTTTATTAATGATGTAAATATGATGTTCTACAAGTAGCTTAGAAGTACCAATGCATACGCGGGTTTGTTTGGGGGAAGTCACGTATGCACGCGGAAAAGATCGTTCCAAGTCGCGTATGCCCAATTGCGCTCTAAATTTGTAAAATCAGGGGGCTTTACCATGGTATTGACCCATTGTATTGAGCGCTGGATTGTCTATTTGATCCCGTCCAGGAATACCATCGGAAGTGGTGTGGTTTTGTCTCATGGTATTAACAAAGGCTAAATCTATTTAAGGAGAAGAAATTCATTGTGCAATGCGGGTTCAAGTGTCTGGGCTTTAAATGAATACTTCACTCTGAAGTTTATCTGTATGGCTGAACTCTGTTCTTAATCGATAGATCTGAATCTTTGATGCACCTATGAATATGATGAAGGTTCAAAATATCTAGATTTGGAAATGATGAATCTCTAGGATGATCTGAAAAGAAGTATTGAAGACCTGGTGCAAATCTGTTGAAGAAATTAAAGAAATCTGGGTAAGTTCATAGATCTGGTCTGTTCTACAAATTTTATCTTTTATAGATATATATGCAGTTTCATTGCGTGAAAAGCGCGTATATACGCGGCTCTATTTAAACAAAGGCGCGTATGGGCAGATAGAGTTATTCTGAGAAATGCACAGATGTATACGCGGGTTCACTTCATCAAAAGCACGTATATACGCGGGTCTGATTAAATAAAAGCGCGTATGGTATCTGATCTAATGGTTGATCAAGGTTGAATGTGTTTCTGCATATCTATTCTGAAGTCTGGGTTATCTCTGATATTCTGGTTACAGTGGTTTTACTATTCTGTTGGAAGCAATGGTCAAAGTATGTTTGTTGATAAGTGAAGGGTTGTGTTGAAGATGTTTGATCCATTTTGAAAATTGATTAAACGTGGTCTGCAGTGGTGCTGAGGGTCGTAGCCTTCAGTAAGGGGGTAGTAGGTCCCTTCCAGTGATAGCTGGTAAACGAGAGCAGGGGGTAGTTGCTCCCTTCCAAAAGAAGCCGGTAAACGAGAAAAGGTTGTAGCCTTCTGCAGGTGGGTGCTTGTGTGATGGTATGAGTTTGTGCCAGTACATGGTTGTAAGATGTTTTCTTTATAATAAAATATTGAAGGCTGAGACAATGGCAGCGGTGGTTTTCTCCCAAATTGGGTTTCCACCTAATATCCTGGTGTTCATATGTGATGCTTATGTGTGTTGATTTATTCTGTTCTTTCTGCACATGTCTTTTGCTTACTGAACATCTAATGAACGAATGATGCAATAATCTAAGATAATAATTATCTGCATAATAAGAGATCTGAGCATACGCGAGTTTCCTTAAGGATATCCGCGTATATACGCTAGTTTTGTTCTGTAAAGTAGCGTATGGGATTTCAAGAAAAGAAAAGTAAAAATTTGATTGACAGATCAAGATACTGATTCACCCCCCCCTCTCAGTATCTTTCCCAACACATACAAAATTTCCGGAGGACCCTTTCATAGAAGGGGTTGTACCTAATTACAATCCTCCACTCACTAATCTGTTAGGGCTTGTGATAGTTCAGCTTCCACCATGCCAAGATATGTCTTCGGCCGCACAAACATCCATTTCACCACCAGCATCCACAGGGTCGATGCTAATGGCTACCATCACAGGTTCGCCACCATCCTCCCCACCGATGGTCAGTTCTATGCCATTACTTGGTAACCCCAGTAGTCAACACATACCTAATCCCAACCTGACGGTCATCACAACTGTCAGTAGCTCACCGAATCCTTCGGGATCTACTCCTACCGTGACCACGTTGGGACCCACAGTTGTTCCTCCTACGAGTACGACTACTTCGGTGCCTTTTAGCAACCCTTTTGGTTGGAAACCTCTGCTGAGTTCAAACCCCTTGGCCACTATTCCAGGGGGCAGTGTCACCAGCACGCAGGTAGCAGGGAACATTTCACTTCCTCTACAATCCTTAGGACAAATAGGACAACCTATTGTCAATACTATTCCCTTAAGTGGTTCAAATATAGGTGTAGGTTCTATGCCGTTGCAAAACTATGCAAGTAGTAGCATGCCTCTGGGAAAATCTATTGCATCCATTTGGACTAACCAACCCCAAGCTCCATCTGGAATGGGAGGGCACTTTTATACTGGGGGCAACCAACCGTTCGCCCCACAATACAACATGCCCTATGGACAGCAACCGTATGTCCCTACTCCTCCACCTATAGGAATTTTTTACCAAAGTCCTACTTATCCTCCTGGTAACACATTGATGGGTGGACCCTATGGTCTAAGTAGTCAGCCCATACTACCTTGGTTAGATTCGGGGGCAAATCCACAATTTCCATTTTTGGCAGCTTTGGACATCCCTGATATCCATAAATTGATTAACAATCCCATCAATCACAACCTGCTTTGGCCTCAAATACCGCATAATATTCCTTCTGACATCCCGAAGTTCGACGGGAAACAAGGGGACGACCCAGCCGCACACATCACTACCTTTCATCTATGGTCTATATCCAATTGCATGGTGGATGATAGTGTTCGGCTTCGACTGTTTCCCCGCACGCTTATAGGTAATGCTGCCATGTGGTACACTGAATTACCATGCACCACCATCAATACATTTGGTGCTTTAGCGACGGAGTTTATAAAGAACTTCCAATTACCAATTAGATTTGAAACCGGAACGGAACTGTTAACCTCACTGCGCCAAGACACCGCCACCCACATCTCTGATCACATTCATGAATGGAGACGTAGGAGGAGGCTGGTCAAAGCGCCAATTCCAGATCATCTCTTAGCCAATTGGTTTTGCAAGTCTCTCTTACCTCACATCTCTAAAGACATTGGCCTGTCCGGTGTCGTTACAGAAGATCAATGCATTCGTCATGCCCAACATTTGGATTTAATGTATTCACAATCTGGCACGCTATATGATTTGCTCCCCCATGCCCCCGGCAACCCAAACCCTCCGGCTACTCAGAAAACTGGAGCTCATGCCGACGGTCTCGTTGGCACTATCTCTGGCATAGCCACAAAGTAGTCTCGGGGGCAAGTCTCCCAGCCATCTTTGGCTGCCACCACCCCTCACCAAAAGACTACTCTTCCCACCGCTGAGGTAAATTCTGTGCAAACCTCATAAAATCCTAGCGGGAAAAATAAGAAGAACAAGAAAAATCCATCTTCTTTGGAAGAGCAGTCGGATAATCAGAATAACCCTAATTAGAAAAACGCTGCCAAAATGACAAAGCAAAGGATAAACCCATGAAATTTCCTTGCAAGATCTGCGTGGAGGACCACTTGACATACAAATTTCCTTGGCTGCAGGAATGCACCGATTTTATTGCTAACAAGGATTCTGGGCGAACACCTACCGTTCTTCATAATCCTTTCCCCAATCAACAACAACAACATCAACACATGGTTGAAAATCGGCCACAACCCCATCAATAGGGAAATGGTGGTTCATATCCTTTCGGCGAAGGACCATCTGCCATTTATGGCATTGAGAGTGTTGAACTTCAAACTCGAGCCAAGCTTTATGGAAATCCTACCATAGATGCTCAAGAACCTGGTACTAGTTCAAATCCACCGCCGCCCAACGATTTGTATATCGAACGGCCTACTGCTAAACCCGTGATTCGTCCCCCCAAAGGGACACTTTGACGCATGAATCATAAGACCTTTGCACGTGCAGCCCAAAACTACAACATTGTAGAATATTTGGCGCAGGCACCGTCAGCCATGTCTGCTCTCGAAGTATTACAAACCTGTCCAGCACAAAGGAAAGCCTTGCTTTCGGCCTTTGGTGGAATAGACCCCCAGGATTCCATGCTAGCTATCTTTGATATGGAAAAGGATAAACCTCGCCTCTCACACCAACTCGCATTCCAGGTGTAGGTCGTGTCGAAAGGGATACCAATCCATCGCACTATCATAGACGAAGGTGCTTTGACCTGCGTCATGTCACAAGCTTGCTGGCTCAATTTAGGTTCTCCTACCCTCACCCCGCCATCGAATTCCCTCAAAGCTTTCGATGGCCACACATTCCTCCCAAAAAGATACCTTGCTAGCTTTCCCATCACTCTGAGTGGGAAAATGGTAAACGTGGACGTTGAAGTCGTAGAGCGCCATCTAGACTATAATCTATTTCTTGGTCGCAGTTGGTCTTATGCCATGACTACCATTGTGTCTTTGGTCTTCTGACTCGTCCTATTTCCATTGGATGGGAAAATAGTCACAGTGGATTAGCTATCATTCTGCACCCTTGATTATGCCACGTTACCAAGTAGCACTGTAACCCTAATAGGAGGCTTTCCTGACTCTTACGTCAGTATCGGTACCGGTCTTCTGAAGGCATCTTCCCTACTGGGTTTTTTTCCTCTCCCGCCACCACAGATCCCAAACACAGTTGCAATGATATCCACCACTTTGGATGGCTCTATCGACATGGATCATTCTGGCACCTTCAGACATTGATTCCTACGGAGATCAGATGCCGCTCTCACCAGCCAAGTTGGCTTACCAAGCCATCCAAATAGCATCTGAACCCTCCACTGCTATGGTTTCGACTGAAGGTACAAACCTCCCGCACATCACAGTTCTCTATAAGGATCTCCTCAATGAATTCCTGCCTACAAACAAAGCTATTCGAGAGATCATGTCTCTAGAAGAACAACCTTGGGGAGAGTTTCACCATCGCGCTTCGATGATTGACTCGGAGGCGATAAAAACTGAAATCCCACCTTTTGACCAACCTGAGATGGTTCCATCCACTTATACGACTATTCAAACTATTGATTCAGAAGGGAACATGGGTAATATTTCTAAGACAATGCTCATTGATATCTCGGTCAAAACGTGTATCGTGGAAAATATTCAAATTGGAGCCGACTGCAATCCTGAGGAAATTGCGTGCTTCATATCCCTTTTCAAGGAATTCCGCGATGTGTTTTCTTAGTCTTATGACGAAATTCCCGGCATAGACCCATCTATCATCGAGCACGAAATCAAGATTTATGACAATGCCAAACCAGTTCGGCAACGACTCAGACCTGTCCACCTGCGCAAAGTAGCCGCCATCAAGATTGAGGTAGAAAAAATTTTAAACGCTGGTTTCATCTATCCCATTCCTTTAACAGAATGGGTTTCCAATCTGGTTCCCGTTGATAAAAAACACGACACCATTCGAGTTTGTGTCGACTATCGTGATCTGAACGCCGCTTGTCCCAAAGACAATTATCCTACACCGTTCATTGATCAGATTCTCGACGATTGTGCCGGATGCGAATATTTTTCCTTCATGGATGGATTCTCGGGCTATAACCAGATTGCAATTAAAAAAGATGACTAGCATAAAACTGCCTTCATCTGTCCTTGGGGCACATTTGCGTATCGAAAACTCCCATTTGGTCTGAAGAATGCTGGAGCAAGTTTTAAGCGGGCCATGGACTACGCTTTTCACGACATTCGACATATTTTACATGCTTACTTGGATGACCTTCCGGCCCATTCCAAAATACGACATGATCACCTTGCTCATCTAAAAGAAATTTTTGCTAGGTGTAGATTCTACAATATACGTTTGAATCCCCATAAATGCGTATTTATGGTCGAGTCCAGACGTCTGTTAGGTTTCATTGTCTCCAAGAACGGGATTAGGGTTGATCCTGATAAGGTTAAGGTGATTGTTGAATTTCCAGCACCACAATCCATCCTTCAACTCCAACGTTTGCAAGGGAAGGAAAATTTTTTGCGTCGTTTCATCGTTAACTATGCCGAGAAGATGAAAGGATTTATGCGTTTATTGAAGAAAGAAACACTATACTTGTGGGATGACCAAGCTCAACGATCATTTGATGCTTTAAAACATGCACTTGTTTCAGCCCCACTCCTTACTACCCCCGAATAGTCACGCAACTTTCTCCTCTACCTGGCAGCCTCACGATCCTCACTTGGAATGGTCTTGGTTCAAGTTCACAGTGACGACAGTGAACATGTGATATACTATTTGTCCAAAGGTCCAATCAGACTGGAATTACGTTATTCACATGTGGAGAAACTTTCTCTGGCGGTAGTTTTCGCCGTCACCCGACTCCGACATTATATATTGCTACGACAGACTACGGTTATTGCTTTGGAGAACCCCATGCAACATATCTTGTCTCGAAAAATTATTGGAGGGAAATATTCCAAATGGATCACTATCCTCCAACAATTTGATTTGGTTTTCACAGCTGCCAAAGCAAAGAAATCCCTCGTCTTCGCCAAATTATTATCGGACCTTCCCAGAATTGACCCAGCAGAAGTAGCTCACGATCCATTTCCTGATGAATCTGTATACTTGGTTGATTCTTCGGACCCATGGTATGGAGACATTTTGGTCTACCTACAAACCCAACGCTTCCACCCAACTCTCACGTCCGACGACCGTCGTCGTATCTGCCACCAAGCAAAGCACTACCTCGTGCTAAAAGATACATTATATCATCGTGGGGTTGATACTATTCTCTGACGTTTTCTCAATTTTAATGAGGCGGAACGCGTTTTGAATGAATGCCACGCAGGCGCATGCGGTGTTCATCTTTCGGGCATAGCTACTGCCCAAAAAATCTTACGCGTAGGTTACTATTGGCCCACTTTGTTTAAAGACTGCATTGCAGTGGTCCAGAAGTGCCATCCATGTCAAATTTTCACAAAGAAAATGCGCGCTCATCCTGCCCCCCTTCATCCGGTTATCTCCATTGGTCCTTTCGCTACATGGGGAATTGACTTCGTCACCTGCAATCCCACTTCGGAAAATGGACATAACTACATCGTGGTTGCGGTCGACTATTTTATGAAATGGGCAGAAGCCATTCCCACTTTCAAGGCCGATGGCGAAACCGCCGCTCTCTTCCTGTTTAATCAGGTAATCTGTCAGTTTGGCGTACCCCTATCGATTGTCACAGATCATGGATCTCACTTTCAGAATCATATGATGACCGAATTAACATCCATGCTAAGTTTCCGTCAAGATCAATCTTCGTCTTATTATGCTCAAGCTAATGGCCAAGTTGAAGCCGTAAATGGCGTCCTCAAAATCATGATTCGTCGATTGTTCGGAAATCATAAAACCGCATGGCATCGGAAGTTGTATTCTGTGTTATGGGCATACCGAACGTCAGTTAAAACTGCCACAGGTTTCACGCCATTCCAACTTGCATTCAGCCTGGAGGGAGTACTTCCAATCGAGTGCGAAATTCCATCACTCAAACTTGCCGTTGAACTCCTGCCTGACACCACCGCCATAGAAGAGTGCTTGCTCTCACTCGATCATTTGGATGAAACTTGTCGAGATGCTACACTAGCACTCAAAGCTCACCAGCGCCGAGTTAAAGCTCAATACGACAAATCTGTCAAGCCTCGTTCTTTCCAAGAGGGCGATCTTGTTCTACTTTATGATAAAAAACATGACCTCTTGGGGGCAGGAACACTCCAACCACTATGGCTTGGTCCTTACATCGTCACTAAAGTCATCTCAAAGGGAGCTTACAAACTTCAGGACTGTAATGGAATTCCACTCGTGGAGCCCCGCAACGGGCTCTACTTAAAGAAGTATTTTGCCTAGTTTCGCACTAGGAATATGCTTTGTAATTTTATGTATATAGTTTTTGCTTATTGTTGTGATGTCTCTGGATGTTTTTTTGGTTTTCGCGGTGTTTTTCTCATGTAATAATTTTTTTTCACACAGATGCCGTCACCCTCTTTATCATATGTCGGATATGCAGACGGTGCTAGTCGTCACACTAGACGCATTGCTTCAGCTGCTTGGGTTCTCTACACTCCTGAGTCAGACCTCCTCGGTTATGGGGGAATCTTCCTGGGTAGCGCCACCAATAATGTTTCCGAGTACATGTCAGTGATCCAACTCCTCACGGAAGAGACATCTCGTGACATCTCCAATTTAGTGGTCAGGTTAGATTCCCAACTCGTCATTATGCAGTTAAAAAATCATTACCGTGTCTGTCATCCAGTCTTGTTACATTATTTTTTAAGGGTGAGACTTTTAGAACGTCATTTTCAAACAATTACATTTGAGCGCGTTCCTAGAGAATTTAATTCATTAGCCGATTCTTTGGCAAATTATGGGTTAGATTGGCATTTGTCACATTTACTATAAAAGATTCACTCATGAGTATATATATTTTTATCCCATTGAAAATGCATAAAAAACTAAAAAACTCAAAATCACCAAAAAGTATGTATATATATATATATATATATATGTCATGTCCAGAACAATAGTTACATAAAAAAATCTTCCAAAACTTGGGTGTTTTACAAAAATTTGGCTATACTAAGCCACGCTCTGACACTAATACATCCGCTCCGCCAGCTAGGCCTGATGATCATGATAGCATACAACTGCTCTAGCTATCCTCCTCAGAGGCACCAGGTATCTCTCCGGCACACCTACAGTATGCAGCTACAGACGAACTGGAACCTCCCGCATAGGAAGGGGTGGTATACCCATACTCAGACCCTTTAGGTTTCTGGAGAGTTCATGTAAAACTTGGGCATCATCATCCTCGTCGGCTTCCGCATCCTCTACTAGTGCGCCAGCCCCGAGCAGCTGCAGTCCTTGCCGTGCATAGCGAGGGGCCCTAACTGGCCAGATAGGTGCCACATCTGTGTCAAGAAAACAAAAGCTTCATGTCAAAACATAATTTTCACCCTATTTCAACAATTTTTTTTTTTTTTGCATAAGCATTCAAAAGAAAAAAAACAAAGTACTTCTTTGGAATTCACTGATCATTTACTTCTTACCATCGAGTCCCCACTGGGTACCAGGAGGCAGGACTAACTCCAGATTGCCTGTGTAGTTCATCCCTGCATAGGGATAATCCTCAATCATGATTATCTGGGAGTTTAGCCAATCAAAAAATCCATCATCAAAGCAGTGGCGGATGGGACCCTCTCCAGTCCGCGGAATCAAAGCTGCCCACCGAGCCTGCCTCGGCTCACGTGGGCCCAAAGGCGCTGTAATGATCCTGGGCCTCATCAATGGTATCCGCTCCAGTAAGAAAGAGACAATCAGTGTACCGTACCCAAACTGTCTCTGGGTACGGGTCTTACATGCGGTAAGCTTTGCTCGGACTCGACGGACAACTTCGTCACACTAGTCAAAAACCTGAGGCTGCATACAGTCCAAGGCTAGGAGCACCTGGGCCTTGGTGGCCACATGCTGACTCTTGGCACCTACCAAGAAAACAATCATCCATAAGATAGACCTTAATGGTCTCAAAGCCACCTGTGCAATCGGTACCTGGTTGCTCACAGCCTGAGTGTCACGTATGCAATACGCACGAATCAGATCAGCAGTGGAACGTGGGTCAGCTCTGAACCCTATCAAGTTGGGCCTCGGCCCACAACATGATAGGCCGTTCAAAAAGTACACATCATCCTTTTTGATTGAGAGTTCAATACCCCCAATTCGAAAGACATGATTCCATTCGTCCCATTGCTGGATTAGCCACCTCAGGAGGTCCTCTTGACCCCTCATTAGTTCTAAGCAGGCATATTTTAGCAATCCGCACCTGCGGAGAGCCATCAAGCTTGCAGCATCTGTCACCATCTCTCATTCTTCCCGTTCATGTTCTCTCTCTCGCCAGATACTCATGTTTAACAGCTGAATACCTACAGAAGCAACATTTTCAACCGAGCAAAACTTGCCTGGACCATTTCAAAACAGTAAAAATCGAGTTGCTAAAAAACACGGTGTGCCTAATGCAGGCCCTAGTGAAAAATAGCGCGCGATAATGCGATATCCCTTCACGAGTTATGCATTTAACACGTCCGTAACACTAATGACCCGCGTTAGGTGCAAGCATTTTTTTAGGGCCTCGCAAATTTTCCATTTTGAACTAGCAAAAAGTAACAAAAAGACAATTAAATGATAGCAAGAGGTTCTAGCTCTTACCTGGATCTCGTGGGAAGGAAAACCGTTGCCTGGATTGACCGTAATCGTCAGCTGAATATTTCACCCCTTTTCACCCCAAAGCTTCTTCACAGCACTCAACACAGTGAAAATGAAGGCCTTCTGACCTTCTTATAACCATTTTTGGGGCATGACTCTCTTAAGCTAGTCAGCAAAGTCGTGCATTCTTGCTACGCATGTGTTGCAACTCTTGAGATTTGGTACTGATGTTCTGATGAGTGATCAGGATTTATGAGTAGACATACTCATGTTTTATCAAGAATTATTTTTATAGTATTTTTCTGGCTCGTTAATCCGAAAAACCTCGAGTTCCCTCCTTCGAACTTGTTAAACTTATACGAAGTTGACATCGAGTGTTATTTTTGTATGGTCTTTTTCTTGCTCGTTAATCCGAAAAACCTAGAGTTTTCTTCTTCAGACTCGTTAAAAATATGAAGAAGCACTGAGATTTCTTTTTAGGAATCTTTTTCTCGCACATAACAATGAAAAAACCCCGAGTTGCCTTTGTCGAGCTTGTTAAACTACCACGACAGAAAGTAAGGAGCCATTCATTTCTCTTTTTCAAAGCTCTTTAAACTGAAAAAGTAATTGAGTTTTCTCCGCGTGACTTGTTAAAATTTCATGGAGGCACCCATTTTTTCTTTGTTGGACTCGTTAAAATTTCACAAAGAGTACTGAGTTTACTCTGTCTCCTCGCACTCATAACAAAATGAGGTAGACGTCCATCGAACATAGATTTCTCACTTTTCCGATTTCGATGGACTAACTTACGGAAAATGAACTATTTTGGGCTTACTATTCTCCCTTTGCCGTGCCCAGTTATCAAGACATGACAAAGGTACTCGAATGGAGTTGTCTTTTATGATATTTTTTAGACTCTCTAAATATGAAAAATTCATCGAGTTTACTCGTCTGGACTCGTTAAACCTAATCAGACGGGGTGTGGAGTTGTCTTTTATGATATTTTTCAGACTCTAAACATGAAAAATTCACCGAGTTTACTCGTATGGACTCGTTAAACCTAATCAGATGGGGCACAGAGTTGTCTTTTTTGACATTTTTCAGACTCTCTAAATATGAAAAACTCACTGAGTTTACTTGTCTGGACTCGTTAAACTTAATCAGATGGGGAAAAATTTGGACAAAATGGATACTACCTCTGTTACATTTCAGAAAGGTCAATTTGGAAGCAAAATTCTTGAACATGGCACTTCCCAGAAAACTCTTTCGTAGTTAGACGAACCCTACCATCTATGAGTATTAGCCTTCATCTCCCAGTGTCCCTGCACCGGTAAAATCCTAACACACTCTTTGGTGTTCATCAAGCTTCAGCTGCCTAGTACCCTACTAGAGTGCCTTCTATTGTTCAAGCATATCTCACTATCTACTGCTCTTGTTATCAACCAAACCGCTCATTATGCTAGAAATTATTTGTTGTCCGACATCCCCATTTCCT
Source organism: Pinus albicaulis (assembly GCA_034641835.2). Taxonomy (NCBI): domain Eukaryota; kingdom Viridiplantae; phylum Streptophyta; class Pinopsida; order Pinales; family Pinaceae; genus Pinus; species Pinus albicaulis. The sequence goes on along the minus strand of CM076584.1, from coordinate 345,506,510 downwards.
CTTCATTATCTTGAATCATAAACAACATTAGTTGGTTTCCTTTTCGTGTTGACTGATGTAGGACGCCTCGGTGCCTACCTTTCAACAGATCTCTTCCTATCGACTTCAACATCTTATCTAGGAAGCTGATCCAGAAACCCATCAGTACCCGGATACTTGCAGACATCAGTGGCAGGTAGTCTTGTGTTTGATCATGGGTCTTCATCATTGGCTCCTTTTCGAATGATTCTATGAGTGTTCGACTTCAACTCATTTTATTCACACTCACTAGATTGTACTGTGCATCTTAGGGACCATCATCATTATCAGTGGCCGCCTTCGCGTCTGTTAACTGTTTTCATTATCGACTGGTAATCAGACAATTTCTCACATGTTAGATGACAACTCCTTCATTCACATGTTTAGGAATATGCAGTTTAAGTGAATCGGCGGTCAAGACCTTGGGGCAAAGGCTACATCGTTAAAGTTGTGTTTCCTTCCCCAAGTTGCGATATTGTTTATGGAGACAGCTTCTTCAGCCTGATCTTCTTATGATAGACACTTCCACATTGTGCTTATCGGTGGACAGATTCTTCATATCTCTATTCTAGAGAAATCATGTTGTTTAAGCTACTGAGCATGGAAATGGCCGACTCAATTCAGATACTATATTTTCTGACATATGTTGTTGTTTCAGGTTTTCCTCAGTCTTTCAATGTCTTTATCTCTACACAAATTATAAATTATTACGGCCATCGTCTTCGTCTCTGACCTCACACTTTAGGGGGCATCTGTTACAGGTCAAAATACCTCCTCATCAGCTGAGAGGAGAAGACAAATATGGAAGGAATACAAAGAACTAAATTAAACCTATTTCCGCCAAGGTAATGCCTCTCTATAACAACACAAGAGCGTTATAACGCATCTGATTAGTGAATGTGCCGCGTTAGTGGCTAGGGAAATGCTCTGTTTACACTAGAGGGAAGCGTTACCCGTGTTTTAAGTTTGAAAAGGGAAAAACCCGCGGAGAATGATTTGAATCTCCGGCTTTCCCTCACAAGAGAGTTAGTTCACAAAGGAAACTGCAAAGCACCAATTCATTAATGGTCACTGCCATAAAAGACTAAACTCCCAAGGAGGCAAAAGCATAGAGATTAAAGAAACATCTTAGTTTTATCTATTCCAAACTAGTGGAAAGAGAAAGGCAACAATGGATTTCTCCCTCTCCTATAAAAAGGAGCTGAAGGCTCTTAGTTGAAGGTCGAATGATTGCTAACGTTCGAAATACTTGTGAAGTAGAGAATAGTGTTATAGTGTGAAGGCCAAGATTCAAAGAGGTTCCTAGAGATATTGTTGACTAAGACTTCACTACTTGAGAGATAGAGAGATTGGAAGGCTGAGGAGGGCTTGGTACAACCGACGGTTGTAATCCTCCTTCTTTCAAAATCAATAGAACTGTATCTGTTTTGTCCATTCGATGCTTAATATTGTCATTATTGTTTGAATATTTACATAGTATGATATGAATGGCTCAGATGGGCATAATTTAGAGGTTCATTATATCTTGGCTTAATTGATAGGATATATGTTGTGTTAGAAATTACACGGGTGCTTTGATTGATTGCAGGACTAAGATTTGGAGCTAGTGAAGAAGGACTCTTGTTTCGCTGCCTAGTGCTCTCCAAGGGACTCCAAGATCGTCAAAGAGGTAATTTTCTATCACATTCCATCAAGTTGTTTTAAGTTAATATGAACATGTATATGCCATCTTTGTGAACTGTACAACTAATCTTACTGTCTGCCGCGGGCACCGGAAAGCCCTGAGAGGGATATACGATAACCAACAACCCAAGCATTTTTCCCTATAGCAATGGTGGTAGCCGTAAAAATACCCAGTCTCCTATATCAAAACTTCTCTCGCTGCGATGTTGATCTGCCTATGGTTTCATTCGATTTTGTGCCAAATTTAGGTTATCCTTTAAGAGTTGGAGAACTTCTTGTTGATGCTAGATGTGATCCTCCACTGCATGAACCTTATAATTTTCTCTTCAAGATGATGTGATGGATGGTGGATGATATCCATAAAGTGCCATAAATGGGGTCATTTTTGCTCCAGTATGGAAGGAAGTGTTATACCACCATTCAACGAGAGGTAACCACTTGACCATTGTGTTTGTTTATCAGATACAAAACAACAAAGATATCCTTCCAAACATTTATTCACTATCTCAGTTTGACCATCGGATTGAGGATTATAAGATGAGCTATGAGCTAGTTGATTACCCAAACAAGAAAGTAATTCCGTCCAAAAATTTCCAGTAAAAATGGGATCTCTGTCACTTACAATAATCTTTGGGTTTCCATGTAGCTTTTGAAGTGTTTCCATAAATGCAATAGCAACTGCACTTGCTTTAAATGGATGAGATAATGCATAAAAGTGTGCATACTTGGTAAGTCTATCAACTACCACCATGATGACACTCTTTCCTTTGGACTTAGGTAAACTTGTGATAAAATCCATTAAAATCTTCTCCCAACGTTGACTTGGAATGGATAAAGGTTGTAGAAGACCCGGGGTCTTAATTGTCTCAACTTTATTTTTCTGGCAGAACAAACATTCCGCCACAAAAATTTGAATATCAGATTTAAGGCCATCCCAAAAAAATTCTTTCTTCACCCTGTGGTAAGTTTTTAAAAATCTTGAGTGTCCTCCTTAAGGAGAAGTGTGCAATTCCAAAATAATATTTTGTTTTAGTTGGGAATTTTTACAAAGAAACAAGCGATCTTTGTACCATAAGGAATCATTTTTCCAAATAAATATATCAAATTTACTAGGATCTTGCTGCAACTTTTGAATGAGTGTCCAAACTTCTTCCTCCTTCTTCCATTCATCTCTTGCTTCGGTTATCCAATCTGGTTGGATAATAGAAATGGCACAAAGTAATGCTTCCACCTCTTCATTCTTTCTTGAGAGTGCATTTGCAACAATATTTAGCTTCCCTTTTTCTAGATGATTTCAAAGTCATAACCCAACATCTTTTTAACCCATTTTTGTTGCTCTTTTGAATATAGTCTTTGTTCCAAAAAATGTTTAAGACTGTCATGATCAGTTTTTACCCTTAAGTGTCTTCCCATTAGGTAAGGTCGCCATTTCTTTAGTGCATGTAGTATTGCTAACATTTCCTTCTCATAAATAGCTTTCTGTAAATACTTTCCTTTGATTGGACGACTTTCAAAAGCAATGGGTCTTCCTTCTTGCATTAAAACAACACCAATTCCATTTCCGGAGGCATCACATTCCACAATAAAGGTTTTTGTGAAGTTTGACGTAGCTAAGACTGGTGCTAGGCACATTGCCTCTTTAAGATGTTCAAAGGACTTAGTTGCTTGAAGATTGCATGAAAATGCATCTTTCTTCAATAATGTTGTTAGAGGTTCTTCTATTCTCCCATAATTCTTAACAAACTTGCGATAATACCTTGTTTACCTGAGAAATTCTCGCAACTGCTTTATGGTTGTGGGGACTTTCCATTCCTTAATGTCTTTAATTTTGTTATGGTCTACCTTAACACCCTCGTGAGATACAATATGACCCAGATATTCCACCATGGTTAGCTTGATATTATGGAATTTTCGAGAGCAATTTATGGTTCCTCCATTTGCAACCATCACTTGACATTCTGGTGTTGGGTATAGGAAACAATTCAATTCCTTGGCTACCTTACAATGAATAATATTATGGGTACTACCCGAATCAATCAACACTATTACCTTTTTCTTCTTGATATGTCCTTCTATCTTGAGAGTTTGAGGAGTGTGAATTCATACTAATGCATTACACGATGACTCATTTCTTCTTCTTATAGGGTTGGTTCCTGGTGTATATCCTCTTCTTTTGAAGTTTCTTGTTCATTTTCTTCCTCATCTTCACAATCTATGTAAAATAATTTCTTCTCAGCACACTTATGACCTTTAGTGTATTTGCTATCACAACTATAGCAAAGCCCCTTTTCTCTTTTTTCTTCCAATTGTTGTGGTGTCAACCCTTTAGGTTGTGGAAGTTGAGGAGTACCAACACTTCCAACTTTATAGATGTGAGTGGTAGGCTTCCTTGTCGCCATAATTTTACATTCAATTTTTCTTTCCAACCTGAATGCCTTCTCCAATGAATCAGGTTCCCAAATGCAAACCTCATGTTGGATGTTATCCTTTAAAGTCCCTATGAAGACATCAATCATGTGTTCCTCTGGAATATCAGTTACACTTATATTCAATTTTTTGAATTCCTCAATGTGCTTCCCCACTGAACCCTTTTGTTTGAGATTTATCATTTGGCTAAAAAATGTGTTTCTCTTTGTATCCTCATAATGTGCTATCATTTCCTCCGTAAAAATTGACCAAGTGATAATTTTTTTATGGGAGCGAAGCCAACAATACCATACAAATGTATGGATGGACAACTTGCATGAGCTTGGTGGAAAGTATGGATGGGACCCAATGTGAGGAGGCTCTCATGCTATATATGGAGGGGATAGAAACCATTGTTATTCATGTTTTAGATTATCATTGATATTGGTCTGTTTAGACTTTGCATTCTTTTGCTGTTTAGCCCTGGGTGTTCCCGAGCGGGAATCCCACCTCTTTCCTTGAGAGGCCTCTTGGAATAGAATTTATTTCACTCCCACATTCAGGTTTCCAGACCAAGCTACAACTTTCTTCATCAGCGCAGTTTCTGCAGGTTATTGTGTTGTGTTGCAGGGTACAGCAGTGGAGGAGAGAAATCTCCAATTTTTGAGCTTATTTTCTAGTGAGGGACCAACCCTTCATCTATTGAGTTGATTGGGTGTTGTTGCAGCTGATAGATCATTCCTTCAGCCCCATATCAGCAGTAATTCCCAGGGAGTGCATAAGTTAGGCAGCAAAATTGTAGTGGGCAACTAAAAAAAGGCTGAAAATCCAAACTGAAAATCTAGCCAAACTATTTATGGGTTTTTCTGGGTTTTTTGAGTAGAATTCGTGGTTAAAAGAGAAAATCATCATGAGCACTCTAAAAGAATTCCGAACATGGTTCTTCTTCATAGTAACATCAATTTCCAGCAGTAGCAGCAACACACATTTCCAGTGCTTGGTTTCTTTGGTGTATTTCAGCCATCTTGTGGCTTGAGTACATTCCTTTTAGAGCACTATGTACTTTCATTTGATGTTGATATATAATGATATGGCTCAACTATTTTCTGCCCATATTTATGATGTTTTGATGTATTCCGGCATTTTTCCAGTTCTACATGTTTAATTCTTATTTTACCGTAGTTGGAATTGTGCATATGTTCTATATTCCTGTCTTTTCCATTTTGGAATATTGCAGTGGTATCAGAGCATAATCTTGGCTCAGCCTGTGGATCTCAACCATTATGCTATTAAGAGAAGAAGGAGAAGAGAAGATGTATAGAAAAGAGAAGACTCCATTATGTGGAGGAAATAAGGAGGAGAGGCTCTCAAAGCTTCTTCCAAAATCTATGCAGAGCATCAAAGAAGATCTTAAGAAGATGAGAGGGGAGAATAAATCTCCAGAGGAGTTTTAATCTAGAGCCAGATATAGATTTTCATATGATAGGTGTGAGCATGCAGCTACACACTATTATGCACAACACAGTCAAATGTCTAGATCTATCATAAGAGAGATGGAAGAAGGAATGCCTAAGAGGGAAACTCTTAGTGATTTTCTTCAGGAATATGAATCTCAAACTGAAAGGTTTAGAGATCATATCACTTTTCAGGAGTTTTTCAAGATCAAGGTGGAGAGAAGCAGGCAACATGACATGGATAGATTTACTCTATATAATTTTGATGGGTCACCAACATGTTCAGCCAGAGCTTGGGTGGAGGAGCTACACACCTATTTGCAACAGCACCAAGCTTCTAAAGATGAAGCCCTCAAAGTTGCAGCGCTGCACTTTGAAGGTAAGGCCTATGCTTGGTGGATTTTTGAGTCATTTTCATTAAAAAAAGCCAATATTTCTTCTTATGCAAAATTCACTAAGAGATTAGTGGAGAGGTTTGATGGGAGGCATTCTAAAACACTCTTGGTAGAGCCAAACAAACCAAAACTTGTGCATGGATTGGAAGAACCTAAAAACTCAAAACCACTTCAGAAAACTGTTGGAAAAACTCACATCTTGCATAACACCTTGATAGAGGCAAAATCTATATCTCATATCTTTGGACAAGAGGGCATGAAGGTTCCTTTTTCAAAAGAGGATCCTCTTATTGAGAAGGTGACTCCCATTCATATTGAAAAGGGAGATAAGGATGGGGGAAACAACGTTGTTACATCTAGATCATATCTAGTCCGTCATGCCGAGGAAGGAGGATCACATGCTCTAATAGGAGGAATGCTTGTATCATTGCAAGAAATTCCCCAGGATCTCACATATGGAGGACAAAGCAAAATAAAAGAGCAGCATGATTGTGAGACATTGCAGATGAAAGGAGAAGGTAGGGAGGAAGGTCAGCATCATTTGATGAAGAGCACACACCCCTATCTATTTCAGATATCTGGTGCAAAGAAGAGGCAGATTGATTTGCACTGTGAGGGCAAGGGCAAAGTTTCCCAACCATATGTACAGTCTACTCTTGACAGTGATGTCTCGTTACATGGAGGCATTCCACCCGAGAGGCCACTAGATCTGGAGTTGGTAAGAGACATCTTTCCATTTGGGTCACCCCTCTTAGATTTCGGAGAGGTGAATATTTTTGAGGAGTCTAGTACAATGCAAAGAGTTTGGGATAGACTCAAGGAGGAGGGAGATATTCTCCCATTTTCAGCACCACCCACTCTCACTACACATACTATGCTAACAAAAGTTTCTACATTGATGGAGGATGGCACCTTCATAGTGCAAGGGAGGTGCTCCATGGATTTGGAGAAATAGAGGGCACTTCCTTTTAGGAAGGAATCCTCCATACATTGGAGAAGATGGAGGCCACTCATGCTTACATTGGCCAAGATCAGGAGATTCTTTGGGATGGTAGATTCTCATGGGAGGCCAACTTCCAAAGGTCACCACTTCTACTTGAGCATGAGCAGCTACATGATGGGTATGGAAACACTTTGGAGGATGAATTTGGCATAGGGGGTGTCAAAGGAGATGACAACAACATGTGGGGAGCTTCATATTGCAGATCTTCAATGATGTCCCTTAGGAGGGTTGATCCATATTGGAGGGCTAAAATTTTGGTAGAGTACTCCAAGGATCTTGGTGCTTGCATGATTCTAGATGAACCGAAAAGAGATGAAAAAATACATGGTAGTTGGTGAGGTTATCTATTCTCATGGTAGAGTCTTCGTGACCAGAGTTTCTAAGCTTAAGAGGAAGCTACTATATGCAGCACATGTGGACTTTCTTTCCATACATTTTGATGAATTTCATTCTTTGATGGAGGAGTTCACTTGGGAGGGCATCCAACATGATATATATCAGCATATGGAGAGAAGCATAGCCCGGATGGTGATGGAGAGGATGTCACAGCCACTCCCCTACTCTTTGGAGGTGAGGGATAATTTCTGGTTGAGCCATTTCAGCTCAAGATCCAAAGTACATGGTGGAGAAGGTACAATTTTACATTATGTTTTGTCCTTCTTTACTTTATATGAGCAACATGTTGTACCAAGGAGGATTATCCCTTCTTGCATATTATATGATGATGTACTTGAAGACACTTGCAGCATTGAGATTGGCTATTTTATTGGTGGTTTGTGGGGGAAGCCGCATGATTTTTGGTGTGCACCATTGACACCAAATTATGCTTTCATGATTCTATCTTATAGAATGATTGTGGCAGCAAACAAGTGGCTGGGAGAGCACTTGTTATTACTTGTTTTGATGCAGGCACGGGATGCACTGCGCTGGTTCCATGTGAGGAACTATGATCCACCTCCCGGTTGTTATGTGGCAACTTGTTTTCATTGGTTTTTTCTTCCATATTTTGGAGATGTTCTTATGTTTATGAGAAGCTTTTTTGGGAGAGTGGCACAAAGGTTGAAGGTGCCCATTAGGAGTATGATTCTGCCTACTTTACTTGATGCATGTTTCAAGAGAAACAATGGGCAACTCATGATTTCCAAACTACATCTCTTTGTTTATGGATTATTTGTTTGGAGGGGTATCTTGGGCCATTCTTGGAGGCCATGACATTTCAGCCCAAAATTAGCAGCAACCCCACACATAGCATAAATGGAGAGAGAAACAACTTGGGTGGAAGAATTTAATCTCTCTATACAACCCCAACACGTTGCATGAACCAGGAGTTGAGGATTCTTTTGATGAGCTACCTAGAATGGCTCATTTCATTTGGATTATAGCATGGGTATGGGAGACTCTCATTGGGGATGATATTCCCTATGTTTATCATCACTCCTACCTTGAGGAGGCCATTTGAAAACAAGAAGGTTTCCACTTATACCTTCCACTTTCTCATGATGTACACCATTCGGTTTGGCATACTTGGGAGGAACCATTGGAGGGCAGATTTATTGCAGATTATGTTGAGTTGTGGTGGAAGCTATTAATGACGAGGCCACAAGAAGAGGAAGGGAGGAATTTTTCTCCACCTTTACAGTTTCTTGAGGACAAAAAACATTTTGGAGGGGAGGACTGTAATATTCCAAATATTTAGACTTCATCTAAATGGAATATTATAGTTTGTTTTATCACTAGGTAGGTGAATAAGTGGGTGGGGAGACTCATAAAAACCCTTTAGAAAGAATAATAACACTCCTAATGTGAAAGGAGGAAGAAAAAGCAGCTGGATTAAGCACCTTAGGGTGTGAACAAGGATTGGATCATGTTGATTCACTCAACTTTGACCAAATCAACAGCACTATCATGGAGGAGTAGTCTTTATGATGAGACAGCACAGTTTTAGTGGAGGACAACTTGCATGAGCTTGGTGGCAAGTATGGATGGGACCCAATGTGAGGAGGCTCTCATGCTATATATGGAGGGGATATAAACCATTTTTATTCATGTTTTAGATTATCATTTGATATTGGTCTGTTTAGACTTTGTGTTAGTATGAATCTTGATTCGAGGGGTACAAAAAAAGACCACTTTAGTTGCGCATAACAAATAGCCCTAACAACAGAAATGACTGTTAATATCTTCAGATCTGCAGTTAGATGATCAAGACAAATGCTGCAAAAATCTAGATCTATGCATTAGAAGACATTAAACAGTAGAGAAATAAGATTTACTCCATAGATCCAATAGACAAGACAAGAAAATATCCAGTGAAATTTTATATTAAGGGCACTTGGGAGGAAAACACAAGAGGGTTTTCCCTATTCTCCTCATTGGGAAGGGTTCTTGTAAGTCCTCAGCGCTTCAAATTTAGAATTCCTCTCTCTTCATGGTGTAGAAAACCCAGACAAAAATGGAAGAATATGGCTATGATAATGGATCAATAGCCAGACCAAGAGTTGAGATCCAGAGTGATTTTTATGCAACAAAAGGTGACAAATGAATGGGAAAACCCTTCTATTTATAACAAAATATTGAGTTAATCTAGATATTGGTGCATAATTAAAATATTATTAACCAAATCAAGATCCAACTTTTATGGAATATTTTATTATATTTGTTGGAGGGAAAAGGAATTTGACTTGAGTCAAATCCCCTTATTTGTAAATAATAAATAAATAAATGATTTATTTATCATGTTAAGGATATGGTTGTGTAATAACCAAATAAATAATGATTTATTTAATTATTTAAGGGAGATTGAGTCATATTTAACCAAAAATATTATTTAAGTAATGTTTAAATAAATATTCTTAGAAAATAATAAGATAAATAATGATTTATGTAATTAATTTCATTGTTTTGGGTTAAATATAACCAGGAATATTAATTAAATTGTTGTTTAACTAATTATTCCTTGAGGAAAATCAAACAAATATGGATTTATTTAATGTTTCCACATGGGGTTTCCTGTTTAGACTATAAACAACTTAATAAAGGTGGTTTACTAAGTTATTTTTCATAGTGAATGCGATTTTACTTGGGGTAAAAGTGGTCTTACTTGTTGTACTTGGGTCCATCTAATAATAATGGATTAGATGACCAAAAAATGGTGTAACAGATTGCCCCCCAGCATGTGAGCGTTAAGAGCTAATCGTATGACTGAAGTACGTTGTAAGAACTCAATCACTAGACAAAAATGGGGAAGTCAAAGAGAGAGGATTGTAAGGTAGACCAAAGTGCTGAAAGAACTAGACCCTGAGGAGGTGACTTGCAGGTGTGACAAGTATTTTTGATCAATAAGTACCTGCTATAGGCGGTGGGGGAGGCATACCCATGCCCGCCGAGGCAATAATACAAACAATAAGGCGTCATAAAAACCACGAGATAATAACATGAGCCAGATAAATAACATGATAATGAATCCCATATAAATATTGTGCCTGGGATAATAGCCAGGACTTGTACAATGATATCTGAGTACATGAGATATAAATGCAACCCAGATGCCCCTGAAACTAGGAAAGGGCTCTAAAAATCTGACTGATACATGGAAACAAAAAAGGCGTTGCAAGCGGCTAAGGCCGACATCATCAAATGTATGGAGCTACATCGAAGGCTGTAATGAAGAGGTCATTCAAGTGTGTGGGGGGCTACTTGTATGGCCACCCCCTCATGAGGGCTGAGACATCTCACACATACCCGAGAATCATCGATGTCCGCTGCTGTATCACTGAACCATCAAGTATACGGATCTTGATCATGCTGAAAGGAGCTCGAGCTGAGAAGAAATCAAGTCAAAGGGAAATAAGGAGTCCCTTTGCCTGATCTGAGGCATCGAACAAAAGTGGAAGCTGGAACCAAGGTACACCGCCCTCTAGACCTATCTTTTGGAATGAATGAGCTGATGTCGACAGAAGAGGTCCGCCATAGGTGAGGCAATAAGGGATCCTCAACTAAGGCACGAGAGAAAATTGTAGAGTGACTGATAGACTGACACTAATGATGATGATGAAATGGGAGAGACTGAGTAGCGAACAGACGACTTCCCTTGTTATAGCATAAATGGCATGGATGACCTGGCAACGACTGACACAATATCATGAGGGATAGGGGACAGTGGGACTGAAGGCCATAATGTGCGACACAAGAGAGGGGCCAAGCAGTGAAGGGTGGAGGACTATGGCGGGATGCAGAGCGACTCGGGATAGAATCCATGAAAGAAATGATGACTCAACTCGAATGCTATAAGTAAGGGTGACTCGATGGTGTTGCCACACAGAAAAAAGGGTCCAATGGGGACTGTAAAAGCATGAGTACAAGATGGTAACTCACGACGAAAGTCGACACGAGCGTGAACAAGTATGGAGGTGACATGGTGCCCCTAGTACGAGTGTTGCAAGTGAAAAAATTCGATTTTTAGGAAGGGTGAAGTGACACTTCTTGGAAAACATGTGTCCTGGTGAAGTATCATATCATAAAAAGCTAATAGATACCCATTTGAGGGCTTGGTGGGATATTTCCAATGGTAGAGATGGTTCATCAAACTGAGCTATGGTTTGGTCACAGTGAGTGAAAGAAAAATCAAGGGTTTTCTTTTAATAAGGCATTTTCCTTCCAGATTCACTTATGTGCCAGTGGAACTGTGGTGAATGTTGTGAGGAGAGGAGGCCTTAAATCTTGCAGCGGTTGTAGTGGATAAACTGACTGTTGGAATTTGAGATCCGACAGTTGTAGGTAAGATGCTTCATCCTACTTTTCATTTTAGTTAGTTTAAAGTTCATCTTAGGTACCCAGAGCTCATGAACATGCCAGGTCATACTTTCTTGGGGTCTATGCTGTGACCTGGGTAGTAGTTACTGGGTAGAAAACTGTTACCTGTCCCAGGGAATGACCTGGAAAGTGTGACCTGTCAGAGAAAGGGGATTTCAGTGCTATTATGGGCTGAGATCCAGGATTTTATAGTTGAGGGGTATGGGTGCCCCTAGGCATGTTATGGAAATTCCAAAACGTATTTAGAAAAAGGGAAATCTAAACAAATTTTAATGATGTGACGTGCCAGTTTATTTTGGTATGGTTATGCAGTTTGAGAAAGGAAATAGATGATTACTAATCTCTTTTGGTACTGCATATATAAATCAAATGGACTTTAAGTTTCTGGGTTTGCATACATGGTGTTGCTATCCCAAAGGTAGGACTTGGGGATAACGAACTGATGTTCTCCTAGAAAGATCCTAGTTTGGTCAACCACAATGTCTATGAGGCTGGGTTGTTGCTAAAATACGAAGGAATGATGAGGGGTATCATCCCTATAGAGATCTTGAAGTGTTATGGGACTCTAGAGGTTCTTCTAAATGTGGAAGAATAATGGGACTAGAGTCGACACAACTAGATTCACTAGGAGAGTGGTGGAGAACTACTTCTCATGGTCTCTCAAATATGGGTGCCCCCTTACCCAAACATTGGGTGTCAATGTAATGTCCACAAGGTGCATGTGGTTCAAATGCATGAGTTCGTTGTAAGGGGGGGGTAGATAAAGTCAGGAGTGGTGGCTACTTCCATAATGTCGTCATCGTAATAGAAGATGGGGTGACTGATGGAAGGAAGACCACCTGATGTGGCGAAGTGACCTTACTCCTTATTATGAGAGGAGAGGTTCGCATGCGCATCGTCACAAGGGGTGATAGAAGAGTGAGTAGACAGAGGATCCATAGATGTTGAGACTAGGGAGGGTGCTAAAGGGAGGTCAGGTGAAACATTAGCGAAGGTCTCATCGTGGACTTCCAACCAAGGCCCTGTTATCTCAACATCATAAGGGGAAAATTTAATGGGAGCATCTGTGTCCTTGGGTGTTGCTGAAGTAAGATGCGAACATAATGGAGCGGGCGACTCATTTCACTCGGCCTCGAATCGGTGTAAGGCTTCTAAAGAGGAACGATACTCTTCAAGGCGAGGACAAAGATGAGTGTAGTGACCGTGGAAATCACACAAAGCACAAGGGTGATTTGTGCATAATGGTTTGGGTTTCGAGATTGAATCAGGTATAGTGATATATATCTCTGGGATATTAGATTCTGGAAACGGCTCATTGACCATGGACTTGAGGTGAGGCAATTCTGGACAAGTATGGGTGGTGTGGCCGACAACATCACACAAAGCACATTGGATGGTACACTTTGGAGGCTGAGAAGGGGCAGGGTTTGTCATGGTAAATTTTTCCTTCGATGCCCCCTTGCAAGCTTTGCCCTTCTTATCTGAAGCAGTCGCAATGGGAGGTGGTTCTTGTTGAGGTGAATGAGGCACTATTGCAGCGGGAGAAGTCATAGGGACCAGCTCAACCGGGGTCAAAGTGAGATAAGGTTTAGGATGACTAGGCGGGGTAGCAGCTGGAGGATCGAGGTACTAGACGGGAATCCCAAGGGTCAGGTTAGGAAGAGAGAGGGTGGCCATAACAGGTACTGTGTACACTCCTGGTGGGGGAGCGAGGAATGGTATCTGAACAGAGGGGTAATGACCAGGCGGGATGAAGCCAAGATGGTTGAGGCCGGGAGGAACCATCCCAAGAGGGTAAAGTGGGTCATGAGTACCAACTGAAGGTGAAGGGATAGGAGAAGAAGGTTCAGAAGGATGATCAGAGGACATCATGAAAATATGGTAATCGGGGGAACCCGATGGAAGAGATTGAGTGGCCACCTGTCCTTTAGGTGGTTGGGTAGCCACAAATCCCTGTTGAGGGAAAGGATCAGTAAGCACAACCGACTGACTAGGTGCAGGACTGGGAGGAATGGAAGGGATGGCTTGCTGTCCTCTCAATGTTGCTTGAGACTCCCATAGCTGTCGCATTTGTGGCAGAAGAGGACAATCATGCGTATAATGACCATAAACACCACAACAAGAATAGGGCTTGTTCGTACGAAGAGGCCTATCCGTCTTGGGCTGAGTACTGTTAGGAGCATTACCTTGATTAGGTCTAGGATTACCAGAGGTAGCTTGATTTTGATTTCCTTCCCTCTTCCTTTTTGAGGTAGGAGGATTAGTCGTGCCCTGCTGTGCGTACACCTGCCCCAGAGGGGGTGGTGGTTGCTGTTGCGGGGGTTGAGAAGGCAAGGGAGGCGGAGGTGCTAATGCTGTAGGAGCTGAAGCACCAGGCTGTGGATACAGATAGTAAGGAGGTTGGGTAGCTGTGTGGTAAACAGGAGGTTGGGCAAAAGGAGGAGGCATGTCGTATCCTGGATACGTGCTACCGGGAGGGGGAAAAGTGCCGGAGGAGCTGGCCCCTCCCTGAGAGAAACCATAGCCCATGAGAGGTTGAGCATACAGATTAAAGAGAGCTCCAATGATACTGTCGGCGACGTGAGATGCCCTCGGTGTGTTGGCACCACCAGGTCTGGGAAGATTAGGTAGGACGGTATAAACATAACCTGATTGAGCGTAGATCAGGTCATATTTAAACGCAATTTGGAGAGCGGCTTCTTCGGTTTGATGAAATTGCGATGCGACATATTTACCAATAGGCGACAAGAGAGTCCAAAGGAACCAATCCATGTAGACACGGTCTTCAAAAGTAGGGGCTCGACATAGGTTCCTTCTTCTCCGCCATTCCTGAACATGTTTGGATAGGCGGGTCACAGATGATTGATGGAAAGAAGTCAAGAGCTCAGTACCAGTGTCGTAACGAAGGGGAAGCTGGAAATAAGACAAAAAAGCTCGGGCCAGAGTCACAAAGGTGGTATGAGAGGAAGGGACCTGATCAACATACCACTTATAAGCTTCACCTGTAAGCGTTCATTGGAAAAACCAAAGACAAACACCACATGTGGAAAGATCGAATATGATTTGAAGGATCTTTTCCAACAAGACCTTCAAACTTTGGGATGTCTGAAGGGAGCTTTGTTGGCATAGCAGGCCACTTAGTGTCATGGTGTATAGGTTCGTTTATCAACTGGTCGAAATCGGGGAGGCTGAGGCCTGCCATGAAAGGGAGCAAGGGTGCAGCCGGGGTAGTGTTCGTTGTGGTCCCACTAATGGTATTCCCAGCGGGAGGGCCAGGGTTACCACTAGTATTAGGTCCTGCACCAGACATGGTGAAGGTGACAGGGGGAGAACCGAAGGTGGAACGAGAAGGAGAACCCAAAGGATCAGAAGAAGAGTTGGAGTGCAGACTCGGTTGAGGACTAACTTGAATCCTATGCGGAGGAGTAAGTCTCCCTACTGGAAACTGAGGATGAAGGCCAAGAAGTCTTTGGGATGAATGCCTTGGTGGCACAATGGTGACGACACAAACACGGTACAAAGGAAAAAGAGACTGACAAGGGCAAGGAGGTGCAGGATCAACTGATTACAATGTCGAAACAAGGGCAGAGAGATGCAGGATCAATTGATTTCAATGTTTTAGAGTCTTTGCTTGGTGGTGTTAACCAAGCCCTTTTTCGCTTAGGGCGTGTGTGTAAAAGTGTGTGAATTTTAATTTTTAAACCTAGACATTTGTAGAGAAAAGAAAAAGTGTCGTTGTATAGTTGTAAATAAACCTACAAATGACAATATATAAGCCTGCAAAAACATAAAATAAACAGCTAATAATGTAATAATTTAAATCCAAGGAGGTGGGCCTCTCAACAACTAGTCTATAGGTGAGTAAAAAAAAACTAATTTAAACACACTAAAAAAGGCTAATAGATCTAGGGTCAAGAGGGACAGAGATCTAAAAGACAAAATCTGCTGGAAAGTGGTGCAGAAAACAACAACAAATTAGAGGAAAATTGCTGTAAAAGAGGTGGCGAAAGGCTATCTCCAGGAGGGAGGCGGAGTGCATCCTAAAGGAAAACCCAAACAAAGCTATATGAGGTGATTTGGATGGATAACAAGCCAATCTGAAGTGGATCTGAAGATGAGGTATCAGATCTGAAAAAAAGGCTGAAGACTCTGAAATTTTAGACAACCTGCAATAGAAAACAATCTTCCACAAAAAGTGGAGGGTACTGAAGCCCTAGGGGTCTAGGTTCCCACTTAGTTGAGCGAAACAGAACAAGTACAAGTCCAAAACAGGTGGAGATGGAGGTCAGAAAACCCTAAATAGAGGCTCAGCAAAACCCATAAAACTTTCAGAAAAATCCCCAAAGAAAGTCCAAGTCGCAGTTTTTGACCTGCTTTTAGCAGAGGTCGCACTTTTTGGGCAGTAAAGTGCGCCCTGGAGGGCTAGGTCGCAGGTTTTGGGCTGAAAAGTGCGACCTGCACTTCTAGCACTCTTGGCGGCAGATTTCAGAAAAATTTGTCGTCTCAACTGCGACTGATGTCTATCACCTGCGCAATAGGTCCGAAAACACATGGAAGTCAGAATTTTTATTGTTTTAGGGTTTTATGGGTTAAACTAACATCAAGAAAAGAAAAACAAGGGGTTGAAGAGAAATCCTAGGGCATGAAGCAGCTGGATATGCAAGGATCAGAATAACGACAACGGTCGTAATTGTAAACCCGTGTCGAGTCGCCAGTTGTTAGTATGAATCTTGATTCAAGGGGTACGAAAAAGACCACTTTAGCTGCGCATAAAAAACAACCCTAACAATAGAAATGACTGCTAATATCTTCATATCTGTAGTTAGATGATCAAGAAAAATGCTGCAAAAATCTAGATCTATGCACTAGAAGACATTAAACAGTAGAAAAATAAGATTTACTCCATAGATCCAATAGATAAGACAAGAATATATCCAATGAAATTTTATATTAATTAAGGGCACCTGGGAAGAAAACACAAGAGGGTGTTCCCTGTTCTCCTCAATGGGAAGGGTTCTTGTAAGTCCTCAGCACTGCAGATTTAGAATTCCTCTCTGTTCATGGTGTAGAAAACCTAGACAAAAATAGAAGAATATGGCTATGATAATGGATCAATAGCCAGACCAAGAGTTGAGATCCAGAGTGATCTTTAGGCAACAGAAAGTGAAAAATGAATGGGAAAACCCTTCTATTTATAACAAAATATTGAGTTAGTCTAGATATTGGTGCATAGTTAAAATATTATTAACCAAATCAAGATCCAACTTTTATGGAATATTTTATTATATTTGTTGGAGGGAAAAGGAATTTGACTTGAGTCAAATCCCCTTATTTTTAAATAATAAATAAATAAATGATTTATTTATCATTTTAAGGATGTGATTAAGTAATAATAAATAAATAAATGATTTATTTATCATTTTAAGGATGTGGTTAAGTAATAATAAATAAATAAATGATTTATTTATCATTTTAAGGATATGGTCGAGTAATAATCAAATAAATAATGATTTATTTAATTATTTAAGGGAGATTTAGTCATATTTAACCAAGAATATTATTTAAGTAATGTTTAAATAATTATTCTTAGAAAATAATAAGATAAATAATGATTTATCTAATTAATTTCCTTGTTTTGGGTTAAATATAACCAGGAATATTAATTAAATTGTTGTTTAACTAATTATTCCTTGAGGAAAAATCAAACAAATATGGATTTATTTAATGTTTCTCCATGGGGTTTCCTGTTTAGACCATAAACAACTTAATAAAGGTGGTTTACTAAGTTATTTTTCATAGTGAATGCGATTTTACTTGGGGTAAAAGTGGTCTTACTTGTTGTACTTGGGTCCATCTAATAACAATGGATTAGATGACCAAAAAATGGTGTAACACTTTGCATTCCTTTGCTGTTTAGTAGGGTTGCTGTGCTGTTTAGCCCTAGGTGTTCCGAGCGGGAATCCCACCTCTTTCCTTGAGAGGCCTCTTGGAGGAGAATTGCATTCACTTCCACATTCAGGTTTCCAGACCAAGCTACAACTTTCTTCATCACTGCAGTTTTTGCAGGTTATCGTGTTGTGTTGCAGGGTGCAGTAGTGGAGGAGAGAAATCTCTAATTTTTGAGCTTATTTTCCAGTGAGGGGACTAGCCCTTCATCTATTGAGTTGATTAGGTGTTTTTGTAGCTGATATATCATTCCTTCAGCCCCATATGAGCAGTCATTCCCAGGGAGTGCGTAAGTCAGACAGCGGAATTGCAGTGGGCAACTCAAAAAAGGCCGAAAATCCAAACTTAAAATATGGCCAAACCATTTCTGGGTTTTTCTGGGTTTTTTGAGTAGAATCTGTGGTTAAAAGTGCAGATCATTCTGAGCACTCTAAAAATCTTCCGCACATGGTTCTTCTTCATAATAATATCAATTTCCAACAGCAGCAGCAACAGCACACATTTCCACTGCTTGGTTTGTTTGGTGTATTTAAGCCATCTTGTGGCTTGAGTACATTCCTTTTGGAGCACTATGTACTTTCATTTGATGTTGATATATAATGATATGGCTCAGCTATTTTCTGCCCATATTTATGATGTTTTGATGTATTCCGGCATTTTTCCAGTTCTACATGTTTAATTCTTATTTTACCGTAGTTGGAATTGTGCACATGTTCTATATTCCTATCTTTTCCATTTTGGAATATTCCACTTGAAATGACCAATAATCAATTGATACCATGTATTTAATGGTATGGGATGACCACCAACCATTTTGACACTTTTAAACAACATCCCTTTGTATCACAAAATATTAATAAAGAGCTAAATGAGACAAGCCTAGATTTGATGTTGGATTTTCCCAAATGTTGAATTGATAATTAAATTCTAGATTTGATACTAAAACTTCTTTTATTTGATTGTAGACCAATATTTTGATTATAGTGATGGAATATTTTCAATGTTTTTTTATTACCATTGTCACCCACTTGGCATTTTCTAAGTTTTCCATCTACAAACTATTATTGCATATTTGTAAGTTTTGTTTTTATTGTCAAAACTTTAAGTTTGACAATATCAATATTCCCCCCTTTGTCACTTGAAACGTGAGAAGTAATGAGTTTTCTCATTAGAGGAAATTTCAGCCTAAAAGTGACCTTCTAAGAAAAAATAATAAAATAATAGTTAAAATAATAA
Source organism: Pinus albicaulis (assembly GCA_034641835.2). Lineage (NCBI taxonomy): Eukaryota > Viridiplantae > Streptophyta > Pinopsida > Pinales > Pinaceae > Pinus > Pinus albicaulis. Next base: position 345,487,557 of record CM076584.1, on the reverse strand, counting down.
AATAAGAGTTATGAATTTTGGAGGGAAAAGAAGAAAAATATTTTCTTTTATTGTATTGTTGGCTTATCTCCTTATAGGTTTACTTAAATTTCAAATGTAACGACTCAATGGATGCAAAATAAAATTCCACATTCAACAAGTATCCGTTTTGCATACTTTTGACTTCTAAGAAGATCCACATTGATAAAAAAAATGAAAATACATTAAAAATACGTGTTCAACACGTCTTTTTAATGTATCTTCATTTTTTTTTATCGATGTGAGTCTTCTCAGAAGTATGCATAATGGGTATTCGTTGGATGTAGAATTTAATTCTACATCCAACGAGTGTTTACACTTGAAATTTGAGTAAACCTATAAGGATATAAGCCAAAAATACAATTAAAAAAAGTTGTTTTCTTAGTTTCTCTCCAAAATATTTACATGTATCTCTTTTTAAATTTAAAGAATTTTGATTGGTTTACATATTATATACATGAAAATTTCATGGGAACTTTCAAGCTGAAATTTCCTCTAATGTATGGTTTTCCCTTAACTAATTCATCAGTGTATTAGGTGGTTTTTGGTTGATCATGAACCATCTTCACTTGATTTGGTGGTTTTGATCTGTAATTAACCATATCCACTTGATTTGGTGATTTTGATCTACCACTAACCCTTTTCACTTGATTTATTGTATTTCCTTAAGGTGTAGGACAGTTTCATTATTGTACTCCCCCCTTTGAGGTGCAGGAGTGTACCATTGTCATTTCATTGTCTATTACAAAATGTGCCTTTACTCAAGATTAAATTTTATGGTGAGAGTAATATATATTATTGGTTGTTGATGACCATTACTAAGGATTGATCTCTTAGAAAATGTAACTAGGTTCAATTTTCATAATTATAATTGTATTTGTATCATTATATCTTTTGAATGTAAAAAAAGAAAAGAAGAAAAATAAATTTTATTTTCAAACATGGGTTTCATGCTCAAAGTCAAATTGTTATGTAGGTAAAACATGTTCTTCATGCTTCTAGGGTTTAATGAGTGAAAATTTTATTTTTCATTAGTCAATTATTGTACTAGAGTCAAGTCCCATTTGGACTTTTGAAAAATCAAGAAAAATAGTTTTATTTGAGTCAAAATTGTGAATTTTGTCCCCACAAGACTAAGTAAGCCCTAGAAGGGACCCATTAAACCTCATGAATGTGTATATATACAATGCAGTTCGATCTCATTTGAAGACCATCAAGCAAGTTCAATTTCTATGCCAAGAAAAGAGAGAAATACTAGTGAAGAAGTCTAGAAATAAGAGTGAAGGTCAAAGGAAGTCAAGAGAGAGAGAGAGGGAGAGAGTGAAGGTAAAAAGTTTGTTTTTCTACCCGAATTCTCTCACACGTAAATTTTTTTGAAGTTATTACAGGGGCTGAAAATTTTAGAAGTGACCGTAAGTCCAAAATTTCATATTTGAATTGTTTTGACGAGGTTTTACTATCGTTGACCTAGTCGTATTTGACTTGATTAAGGAAATTTGGAAGGAGGGTTAACTTGGGTCTCGTAGGAGCTCTTGGTCTTGGATTTCTCAATTTTCTCTGATTTTATAAAAAGATAATATTTAACTGGTTTTTTCCCCTTATGGGGTTTTCCCTTGACTTGGGGCATGTATCTTGCGTTCATTTCCTTTTTGTGATCTTCATGGTTTATGGTTTTGGTAATTCTTTGATGAAAATAACATAATAAAAACAATAATAAGGAAGCATATATTCACAAGTAATTATCAAGTAAGAGAAACAAATCCTAATTGGTTACCATAGCGATTTATCAACATGGAATCAAAGATAAGGTGAAGAGAAGGAAACTTGAAGATCACTCTTGTTGGCATAAGAGGAAGACATTCATCAGAACTACTTTGAAGGAAATAATTTGCTAAGGAAATAAGGAAGGGGTAAAGGAAGTGTTGAAGTCCGGGAATTCAGTTGCAACAACATGGGGGATAACCACCCTGTCTGGACCTTGGAAGTAGCTCCTTTTATGTTTGGTATAGTAGCTCCGAGTGGGGATAATGGGACCAATTTCCCAAAAAAATTTGATATGATGATGATGGGTTTGATATAAGGTGAAATGGAAAATGATTTTAAACTAAAAGAAATGATATATTTAAATAACAAACAAATGCATCTATTTAATCTAATATTTATCTTAATCTATACCCGGGAATAACTTAACTCATGAAATCTACAAAGATATCTCAAAGAAAAAGGTAATAAAGATCAATCAATTTCTATAAGAGATGAAACTGTTAAAGATAATTATTTTGACTAAATAGTTAAGAAAAATAATTGTGAAACTATATCGCATATATCAATTGATCATATACTCAATAAGGAATTATAGCTGAAACATCATACAATAGTGCTTTAATGAAAACGGTAACTCATATCTCATACATAATACAATATAAGGAAAATTATTGCTAATACATAAACAAAAATCAATCGTAAAGATAGAAGTACCAGATATGAAAGGTTCTACTTATGAAATCAACAATGTTGATCTGCTTCTTTTCAACCAAATACACTCTAAGAGTACATAAATGAAAATTCAGTAGAGTATTCTTTAATATCCATGAAAATCAAGATCTTGTTCCATATATTTCATCAAAACAGTCACAAGAGTACAAAAGTGCAAGCTTTTGCAAAGTGTTTTTGATAAAATCTTGGACCCCTCTCTAAATGCATGAGAGAGGTTTAAATAATATTACATAAATATCAAAAATATATTATTACATAAAAAACTGAGAAGGTTTCAGATAACCTTCCTCAGAATACTAAAATAAAAAGATAAAAACCAAAAATATGATGACATTTTTTTATCATGTTGAACAATCCTTCCTTGTCATTAAGCTTTTGAGTTTATAGATATCCAACATTGGCTTCACTGGGATAGCTGGCTGACTTTGGATATTAGTTGTCCCGTAAACACAACATTAGAGAGTGGTGGCACCATATTTTGAGTGGAATTCGCTGGACAATGCAAAGCCATCCATTGACTGTATGGTTTCAGTAGAAACTGCCAATAAGTTTCTCAGTCAAGTTTAGATAGTTGTTTGACTGCATCAATTTGATTTTTGGAAGTTTATTTCCACTATCTCTCTAACTGTTTGATGTCTGGGAAAACTCCTAGCTTTCATTCGTTAATCAGATTGATATTATGAAGGATTTAGCGCAAGGAGTCACTCCTTGAATGCATAAGGAGTATGCCTTACACATCATAATTCACTTCAATTTTTAAAGGGGTTGTTTGAGTAGGGGGATGGATGCTCAAAGATTTTGAAATGATTTTTATATTCTTTAAGAATTTCATGCATTTGGAAAGCCGTGGAAAGTATAAATTGTATGGGTAAATTGGTAGTATAGGGAGCAGAGTGTAACAAATGGATGAATATGGATAGCTGGTACCTATTCTAGGAAATATTCCTATCCTAAATCAACCACAAAACCATGATGATGTATCTTTACACAAACTCTATTTATGCAAAGTAAAAAACATTCAGAAAATAGATTGCATGTATAAAGTATTCAACATATCCTTTATGAAATCTTCACTGACATGTTCTATAACATACATATAATTTGCAGAATACTGAAATAATATAATTTACTCTTAAATATTTTAACAGTTCGTCACTCACAGCTTACTAGTTGCTGCAATTCATATTTTAGAAGAATTTAAAAAAGAAAGGAGACATACCATACATTAGATGTTCCTTGAGTCAAAAAATCCTGCAACATGAAGTAAAAAAGGCTTTTTATTATATTTAATCTTCAGGTAGACCAACATTCACCCTGAAAATGATATTTACAAATGGTATATATAGCAAGAGAGGCACCAACTCCATCTCTTCTAAAAAGAAGGAAACATTACTCCTACACTACATAGGTATCAAGAGACATTACAATCATATCCCATCGAAATCTAACAATAAGGACATATGTAGAAGAAATAAGAGAAAAAATATAGGCTGAAATGCTGAGTGTGCTGTCATGCTGCCCCTTTTTTCTGCTGATTTATCTCCTTGCGTATTTGGTATTTAAATAACCATGTAGCTCCATTTAATAATACCTCCAAAAAACACATAACCACCTTTCACCATCTCTTGTTATATCCATTTGGTGATGAGTTCTTATCCTTCCTTAACTGGCTCAAAAAATTTGCTGACATGTGTCAAAATTTAGTTAAAACAGGTGCTACCAGAAATTCTAGTAAAAACTTGTAACTGCGCAAAAACTGGAATGCTACCAGAATTTCTGGTAGCGCTCTATTTCTTTTTCAAAAATACACAGAAAATGATGAAAAGCCTGTGTAAACTTATATTCCTTAAGTTGTTGTTCAAAATTGTGGCTGATAAGCAAAAAAAGTATTTGTATCAAAAACCTTTTTACCTTCCTTCTATGTGGGCTGCAACTTCACAAAGCTTATCCAAGTCTATTTTGCTGTCAACAGTTGATATGGATTTGGTTGTTCTTGTGGCTTCTTCCTTGACAGTGGCTTTCTCCTCTTTGGAACCCCTTTTGTATCTTTATTCTCTTTGAGGACTATGAGTGCTGCTATGAAGGGGTTTTGTTTTTGTTTTTCTTCATGGATTTCTCTATCTTTGACCCTTCATGTTTACCTTCTATATCAATGACCTTTGTCATTAGGCTTGGATTGTGTAGAGCCTTAAACTTAAGCCTAAACTTGTTGTTGTCTATGATATGTCTCTTTCTGGTACCAGAAATAGGTTTGGCTTATTCCTTCTTCTTCTTACTGCTGATCTCATATCCAACATCCCTAAGGAGTTCTTCATCTGATTTTGTAGGCTGATACTCTTTTTGCATCTTCTGCTGAATATGTGCTTCTGGAATTTCTAGTAGCATCTACGCTTTTGATTTATCTGCAGTTGCAGACCTTCCTCTTCGGGCTCTGTTGTAGACATTAGGAAAAGGAGGAACAAGGGGAACCATTTTCATATATTTGGGTTTAATTGCTGAGGAACTCTCTCCTTTTTCCAACTTTCTCTCAGCATTAACTGCATAAACCTTTTATTTCTTTCCCTTGGCCTTATTATGGATATTTTATTTTTTGGACTTTCTCTTTGTTCTTGTTTTTGTAGGCTGAGGTCGTGGTTGTGAAACTGGATGTGTAGGTGCAGTTTGGCCTGCCCTGTAAAACAAAAAAGTGATCCAAAGTTTGATTTCTCTTCCCTAATTATTCTTCAACTAGAACCTTGATTACAACTTGATGATACAAGTTATACTATAAAAAAAAAATGTGAGTTTGGACCCTTGCTGACATCTTTGTCAGACTCTTTAGCAAGAAGTATGGCAGATTTAATGTATTCATACCCGTAACATGAAAAATAAACCCCATGTGATAGAGTGAACACAACTGTATACCTCCTTTCACAAGTGAGGTATATCTTGATAAGCTTAACATCTTCTGTCCAATCATTCTTAAGATAGCTGCTTGGAATTCCCTTGGCCCAGTTTGGATATCTATGTGAATCTTTGAGGAAACTATTGAGGTCTCCTCCTGTGATAACCTGATCTTTAAACCACCTCTCTCCTTCCCGTGGAAGGTTAAATACTTCAACAATTGAGTCTTCATAAACCTGCAATGTAAGGCCATAAAATGTGGCTTCTTGTCCATTAAAAGAGTTTGCAAACTCTTGAGCTACTCTTGAGTGAGAGCTCCCTAACCCGGTGCAGAAAGATTACCACCCCGCATGGATAAAAAAGCTTCTTACCCTCGAATTTGCATCCACTAGGTCTACACCCTGTGGCTCAATTCAATTTATTTTTCCACCTATTTTAGTCATCTTTAGGAATTAATGACTCCGTCTCTTGAAACTGATAGGTGGAAAAGTTAGAGGAGTTTCAAATTACAAGTGTTGCTTGTATTATCTTTTTAAATCCTCTCTGAAATCCAGACTCCTCGTCAAACTAAAACACTAAGCAATTCGATATCTAGTAGCTAAACTCTCAAATGATCATGCTCCTGCTTTTTCAGTGGTTTTAAAACAAAAACTATGGTTCATCACCCCATGAAAATCGACTTTCATTATGGAAAATATCCCTCACTGTGATGTGCACCATGTGATAGCCATTATTACCTTCAGTTGGCTGTGTATCTTCGTATGGAAATATCCAGATGATTTGAGACAAGAGGATTTGTGGCTGGAGTCACGTCCGCTGTCTTGCTGATTATTGGTCGAAATTTCTTGTCGCACTGCGGTGTGACCAACCAAACGGTCATTGCGTTAATTTTGATGACCACGATCTCCTCCATTTATAAAAAAATTTACTTTGACATATGATTAATTGACTTGGGGTTGCAAGGTAGGACGAGATTAATGGTTAAGTGTATTACTGTGGGTTAAGACATAGGATGGAATGTATACCATGACTTTAGTTCAACTAAACTGACCACATACGACACCTATCATGAGATATGAAATATTAAAAAAAAATTGAAACATATTTACACTACAACCCGTGGCTTGACAAAAGAAGATGCACTTTTTTGTTTATTTAAAAAAAATAGAGTATGCTTATGGAATTTCCGGTAGCATCGGAATAAAAGGAAAAAATACAGAAACAAGAATATAACAGACTGTCCAAAAAGACTAAAACAAGTGCTTCTGGAAATTTTGGTGGCGACCAATTTTTTTTTGAAATCTTCAAAGTCTAATCCTAAAAACAAAAATTTTAAAATGGAGTCATGACTTAGCAAAGAATTGTGCTAACAGAAAGTGTTTTTTTTTTTTTTCCAGCTGTGGTTCACGGTCACTGAGTGGCCGCTACATCCATGGGTAATAATCCAGTAGATCCACCCAAAGGGATCAGCCGTCAGCATTAATTTTGGGGCCTAACCCCAATGGCGTCGAGGAGATTTGACCCCGTGACCTTCCATATGGCAAGGTACTTTAGCAACGGGAACTTGACCATTTGAGCTATCCCTTGGGGCTGCTAACAGAAGGTTTTCATTTACAACTTCAATTATATTTCTTGCTATAACATTTCCTCTAGCTGTTGTCCTTTCTGCTTGCTTTAATTGCATATCCCAATCTATAAAAAATATATCTTTGTGGGATTATTCAATCTTTGGAAAATCGGTTTTAGTTCCTTCTTCAGATTCTTTCCAAGAAATAAACTCTGAAATATTTTTATAAACCTCTTCAAACTTTAATCTCTTATCAACCACTTGATTGACTAATGTATCACTTGTTTCACAATATGGTTTGATCATTGAGATTCTTTGCCAGAATATTTCTTGCTGTTTTGACAATTGAGTGTTTAATTTAAGTGTCTCTTTGATGAATTATTCTATTTGAGGACGATTTCTGAGTTTATGCACTTCAATTTTCATTTTTGAATTTGTGTATCTTTCTCTGTGATGCTTTCCTGGTGCTATAACTTCATTGTCTCAAAATATTTCTGAAACTGTATCATTTGCAGCTATGTTTGCTTATTGATGTTCTGTCTTTCCTGTTCAATTTGTTGCTCCAACAAATGAATTATTTCATCTTTGTATTTAAGAAGAAGACTAACCTCTGATGCCTTATCCATTATAGATGTTGCATAAGCACCTGAAAATTGTGATAGTATTGTAAGATTTTCTGATGGATCAATGGGGGTGTCTTTCCATACAACCTCCATTGATTTGTTCTCTGGAGTTGATGCTGATGAATCGAGCTTTATTTTCTTTTTTCTGTCTCCTTACCACTGCTTTATGTGCTGGACTATAGAATATATCTAGAGGGGGTATTTCTTCAATTCTTAAAAAAATTTGTGAAGTTGGGTAGGCCGAGATGATTTCAACATCTGCTTCTGGTTTTGTAACTTGAAAATTATGTTTAGGGGTTAAGAATCCAGAAGTTCCTTCAATACTTGTCTCTTTTGGATGTACTTGGAGTTTTTTTCTGAATTTCTCCCATTCTTTATCGAGATCATTGACTATGATCAATTGTGTTTGAACCTGTGTAGAATCAATCTCCAATTGTTGTTCAGATGAGGTTTTTTTGGCTATTTCTCCATTATTTTTCTCTGTATCCTTCTCAAGGCTTTCCTTAGGGTTTTCTTCATGATTATGAGATTGATGTTCAGAAAGTTCTGAACCTTGAATTGACTCCCCTGGAGATTCTTGATTAGAATTGTGATCAAAATTCTCTTCTAGGCTTACATTGGGAGTAGGCTCTCTTGTTTCCTCAATTTTCCATAGGTCTAAAGGGACCATTGTCAATATTTTATTCTTCTATATATGAAAACGATTGAGGTCGATCGGGGTTAATTTGATTGACACCAAATGCAAGACCTGTGAGAATGTCTCGGCATTTTCAAAGAGATCATCAAATTCATCTTTCTCCTGAACAAACTGTCTGATTTTAACCATAGCGGTAAAGTCTTGGGCGACTTTGTTGGGGTCATATTTTATGCCTGACATAGTAGACAGATTCAAGCATGAAATATTCTGTATCTATTTAACTGCACGTACAAAATAAAATAATGCAAAAGAACCACATTGCACTGGAAAAAATGGCCAAATAGATTTCTTCATGTCTTTTTGATAGGAATTTGGATTAGGGGAAAAAATTTGCTCAAAACTGAAAGTGCTCAAAATTGCAAAAAAATGGAATGACATCGAACATCCCATCACTAGGAATCCAACGCAACTCGTTTCGTCGAAAACCGAGTTCGGATGAAGAAGTTATAGTTTGCTAATCGTCGCTCAAAACAAGCAAATTAAAAAAATAAATTGCAGAACAGGTACATGCTAATGACATACCAGGCCAGTCAGCATGTAGGGAATATTCTTCAATTTTTTCCCAATGGGACTGTGACAAGTGTCACTACAAGATTCACCAGTTTGGTTTGAGAAGGTGAAATTTTCCCAATGTCCTCCAAGTTTGAATTTGGGTTAATGAATATTTTTGTGTTGGAATTATTTATTTACTAAGGTTGGATTAACACACACACACACACATATGTGGTTATTAATCATATATTATATTTTATTATATTATATATATAAATTTATATTTATTAATTAATTTCCAAACCTTATATTAATTCCACATATATTCATTATTCCAAAGTTCGGGTTAAACCAAGTTCTGAGGCATATTTATTAAGATTGGGTTATTACATTTCCACATTCAAACCAAATTTCGATTGCACATTTCAACGGTTTATATTAATGTGGTGGCATTTTAAATGGTCCAAGGTTCAAATATTTAGAGCATGTACTTTATGGTGGCGCATTTACAAATGTTTTTTAAACGTAAGTTTGATGGAATATTATATGCAACTTTATATGGTGCAAAACAATGCATGGAGGGGCATAGGTCAGGGTTCGGCCCTGTGACCTCCCCCCAACTACTACCGTGCCTTACCAACGGTCGTAGACCAGGACTTGAAGAGCTATATGCCCCACATACCTTTAAGCTTAACACGTATCTCCGAAGGCGGAAGGGACGGGGCTAACCCTCCTCCCCACGTGATTTCACCCAATGTCCAAATATTCCAACATATATTCTTCCAACATATATTACAAAGCCTTACTTTTCTTACTAGGTCCTTGTAGCTTCACCTTGTTCAAATGTAACCATTCCCTGTCTCCTATTATGAATGAATTATCTATTCTATGTTAATCATGCCTAGCCTTGTGCTTTTCCTTTGACATGTCTAATGTCTCATATACATGCAGATGGATCTATCTGATCTTGTGAACAAATTTTTATACCCTTAAAGAATCCCTTGTAATAACCTCCATCACTCCTAATTGTTTTCCATATGAAATATCCAAAGGTGAAGATGGAAAATATCCAAAACAAGATTCAAATGGGGGCTTCCTAGTTTAAGTGTGCACTTATATGTTATAAGAGTGTCCTATATATATATATATATATCATTTTTATTCCAAGTCTTCAAATGATTCTGATTGTAACCCATCAAAAGATGCACCAAAGTATTCTTGACTACCTCTGTTTACACATGTTTCTGTGGATGGAATGCTATAGATGTCTTCAAATTCGTGTCCATATTCTCCCACAATGTAGTCCAAAATCCATTGATAAATATTGTCTCCCTATTTAAAATGATGCTCCTTGGTATCCCAAAATGTACCCAAACCTATCCAAATAACAATTTTGCTACATATTGCGTGTTGATAGTCTGTTTATAGGACACAAGGACACACATATTGCTAAACTAGTCAAATACCATGAACAAGTAGTCATTTCCCTTCCTAGTGGTTGGTAAAACTCACACAAAGACTATGAAAATATTTTCCCAGTGATGAGTGGGTACAGTTAAGGGATGGTATATACCCTATTTATTGTTATTATGCATATTGGTACAACAAAACATACATCCTCTTATGAACCTATATACATTTTTTTGTATCCTAGTCCAATACACATACCTATGTAAGTTCGTCATTATCTTCCCTGCACAAAAATTCACTGAACCATGGAGGTGTGATCCTCTCTCATTACCTTCAACTACTCACTTTTAGGAATGAATAAATTGTCTAGCCTATAGAGTAACCCTTCTTGGAGATGATAGTAAACTATGTTGTCACCATCATGAACATGAATTTGGATTTTCATTTGGTTACACACCTCCATTGATTTGTAAAATGTCATGAATATTCCACTAGACATTTCATTACAATAGAAGTGATAAGCTATAAATAAAAATACAAAATCTACATTATTAGGGTTTTATTTCACTTTAGATTTATGGATCTGTATATTAATATTAATTGTATATGAATGAAAACTAAAATTATGCAAAAAATAAATAATAATGTAATAAAATCTAACAAACGAGAATTTATATAATATATGACCTAGTAAACCATTTCGGGAGAAAATCTAGTTGGAAGGAGAGGCCGCTCTACTCTCTTTCTCTGAATAAAAAATGGTCGTGAGTAAAAATAAGTATGGCTTGTGGCCCATGGGACACTACAATTCACAAATACTCTTTGTGTGCTCTATATCCTATCCCTCTTGGTTATTTTTTCTCATTTATGGAACATATGTACTCGAAAAAATGGAACACCATTTTCTCACAGCGACCTTGTTATAACGCAACCCAATAGCCTATTAGTGGTTAGGTTTGGCTACCTCAACTATTAACTAGAGTTACAGTATGGAATATTATAGAGTATTATTCATCATAATAACATGTATATCCTATTTTCCATGAATAATGGGGGATGACGTGGCATCCTCTTAAATTATGGTGGTGAAAACAAGAAGATAAAATTTTTGAGTGGCATAACTTTTGCATACAAACTATGATTAAGGAAATTATAGCACCATTGGAAAGGTATCTATGTGTAGATTATGAAAAATAGGAGATACACTAAATCAGAAAAATTTTACCCTTGAAAACATCATTTGATGCCTCAAAGTGTTCCTGAAAGGTTTCAGACCCTGATTTTCCAAATTGGGTGTTGCCGATAAAAACAATCTTGTGAGTTGATTCCTCTACTTTTTCCACTATAAAAGCATATAGATGGATGAAAATCAATATAATTTTCCAATATGGATCACACTTCCAAATTTTTGAGGTTTTTGGTTCCCAAAATATTCTACTAAATGAGGTGAGGAAAATTTTCCTCCACGTTCTCTCGGGTGTACCATTTAGCTTTTCCTGTAATTATCCTTTCAACCAAAATTTCCAAAGGTCATGTTGCATATATATTGTAGTTCTAAAATTATTCTATAAAATTGTATCATATTTCAACTCTACTTGAGCATATGGCTCCAAATCCTCCACATATGGTAGGACTTGTTCCTCTTCCTGAACTAGCATGGAAGGCTCATAGAGCTTCAGATTCTCTACATTCACAACCGAGTAAATGCACATGTATGGTGGTATATTGAGTCTGTAGGAATTACCTCCCACCATTTCCAGTATCTCAAAGGGTCCATATAGTAGAGCCTTGATTTTATTAACATGACCCTATAACCTTTCCTTGTTCAACTATAAACATGCTCTATCTCCCGCATTGAATGATTTCTTTGTTTTGTGTTAATCATGCCTTGCCTTATATTTTTCCTGTGAATTCTACAATACCTCTTGTACGTATATATGGATCTGTCTAAAATTCCCATCAAAATTTTTGACCTTAAGGCATCTCCTGTAAGATTCTCCCTTACTCCTCTATGCTTCCCATATGAAATATCTAAAGGTGAAGGTGGAAAATATCCAAAACAAGTTTCAAATGGGGACTTACCAGTAGAAGTGTGAACTTCTATGTTATAAGAGTTTTGTATATATATTATATTTTCATCTTAGGTCTTTGGATGCTTTGATTATAACCCCTTAGAATCTGCACCAAAGTATTGTTTACTACTTATGTTTTCCCATCTATCTGAGGATGGAATGTTGTATACCTCTTCAACATCAAGTCCATCTTCTCCCACAATGTAGTCCAAAATGCATTGATAAATATTGTGTCCTTTTCTGAAACAATTCTCCTTGTTATCGATAAGTGCACCCAGACCTATCTAAAGAAACATTTTGTTGTTGATTTCCAACTTGTGGTATTTTTATAGAGAATTAGAACACACACCTTGCTGAAATTCTCAACTACCACGAACAGGTAGCCGCATCCCTTCTTGGTTGTTGGTAAATCTCCTAAAAAGTCCATGGAAATGCTTTCTCAAGGACGTTTGGGTATAGGTAAGGGATGATATAGACCCTGTTTCCTATTACTAGGCTTTTTGTTATAACAAATCGTGCATCCTATTATGAACCTAGCTACCTATTCTTGCATCTTGTGACAATACACATACCTATGCAACTTGGCCACCTTATCCCCTACACCAAAGTTCCGTTCAATATTTGATCTAAGTAGATATTGGTGGCCACCCACCGATTACACTAGGGGCCCCACTATTCTTTCTTACATTTTTTTAATTTCCTTAATTGTAGCACAATTTAATATTTTTAGTATTTTTTCAGGTCCTGAACTTACGAAGCTGTTTTGAGGCCCTAAACAACGTTTTTTGGAAAACTTGGGAGCAAAATGGAGGTTCCTTTGATGTTTCTCACATTAAAAGTTTTATTCCTTGGATATATCTTTCTAACGAGGTATTGGGCACGTCAAATGAAGACTGTATGCCAAAATTACATCCCAGGGAAGATTGATGTACCAATTTACCCAAACGGGGCCCATAGTTTTGGCGCTTCATCTCCTAGGGTTAGGTTTTTGGATGTTTAGGGTTTTCCATTGTTTCTCAATAATAAATAGGCCCTAGAACCTCATTGTAACATAGTTCAGAGGCCTGTAGCTGCCACATATCTTCTCAGAGATAAGCTACCAGCGTCGTAGTTAGTTTATTTCCATTCTCTCTATAAACATATTTCAATTAATTTTTATTAATGAAATGAAGTTTTGTTTCTACTTCATCTATGCTTTTATGTGTATTTATGTATTTCATTGTGTTCATGCGTAAATTCATATCAGTGGTATTAGAGTTGTCTACTTTTTCTCGATTCTTCTTTGCATGTCCCCAATGAGGTCAAGGTATAAGGAGTTAGGGCTCGATTTGGTTGAACCTTTGCAAGATCTGCCTCGCAAACCCCAACGATCGCCCATTGGGGAAGAAAAGAAAGATGAGGGAGTAGGAGATCATATCAAAATTTTTAGGGCACCATTCTCAATGACCTAGTCAAACTGGACATCATCCCCAGAACCAATGAATAGGGTCTATCATCCCCTATCATTTCAATTGCTACATGCCCTAAGACAAAGAACAAAGACAAATCATCCCTGACTTCCATTGCAAGGTTTCCAAGATTTGAAGTATATGTTATAACTCCTATGAGCTCACCAACGCAGTCTCTCAAGGGGCTAAGTGCATTGCATATGAAGGAAAATCCACTCAAGGGTGCTCTGCAAAGCACTTCCCAACAGTCAAGGGTGTGTTGGTCAATTGGGAGTGAAATTCTCATTGTTCCAGAATTTCCACTTGGCCAGTGCCTTCTAGAAGAGTTCATATGTGTCAAAATTCGAATCCATGTGTCCATTTGATACCTCTGAGCTTGGGAACATGTCTTGCCTATTATTAGAAAGTCATTGATTGTAAAATACCTTCAGCTCATCTATACATTGAGCACAGATCCTAGTGCTTGAGAAGGAAGAATTTGAATAGAGAAATGCTGGTGGAATTTCAATTGAGGAATTGATTTGAGTGATATGCTGCTGGAGAGATGTTCGTTGTGATGATGATGGTGATGGTGACATCAAATCAATCGCTGGTTGTAACCTCCCATTCTATCCATTAATAAAGACTACTATTTAATTTCCCACATATGTATCTATATAAGATTCTATCTTTCATATTATGAATTATTTTATGATGGATATGGTTCATGTTTCATTGATTTAATTGAATAACTTGAATAGGTATCTGTATATTGCTATCTCTTTTCTATTTAGTGTTCATTCTTGCAGGAAATATTTTGGTGATCTAGCTTGGATTTGAAGCTACAACAAGAGCAACAGAAGGAGAATTTGAAGCGCTTGGACTCCAAGTAAGTTTTTTGATATGTTCTATGTGTCTATTTACTATTAGGAAAAGTATCTGCAAAGTCTTTAACCTGTTGTTCTAAATGCATAGCACCACATTTTGGGAAGAATGTTTTATCTGTAATTCATAATTCCAAATAACAAATTGGCGACTCCGCTGGGGAGTTTACCCTTCATCCTTGGTGTGTTTGCCTCTGTTTATCAACCTAGTAGCATTTACTCTAAAATATTAGGCTTTTTGAGTTCAAATTTTCATTAGAAGTGTGTTAAACAACCTGAGTTTTTGTTCTCTACTGTGCCCAACGCACTGTTGAACAGGACACAGTGCTTTGCATAGAAATGTATCCCACTCAGGGGTGCATTGCAACACACTGTCTCCCCTTAGAGACTATGTTGCCCCCTAGAGCCAACCAAATTCCTATTGAATTTTTCATTGCATTTGCTTTCAGTTTTGTTTGATGTGTTTTCAAAGAGCCAGATGCCTCATTGAGACTAGTAACTTTACCTACCTCTTCCTCCTTTGAAAGAAAAGTTTGTTCAATGTCTATTTAAAGTGTTTTTCTTTATCATTGGTGAATTAATTTCAAAGTATTTTCATTACTGCATTAAATCCATTTTATTTTGAAAAGGAAATTGTCGTTAAATTCTTTGTTTCCTATAGGAGAAATTGTAGTTAAAATCTTCATTTTTCCTAAAAAGAGAAATTGTTGTTCAATTCCTCATTTCTCAAAGTAAAAGGCATTTTTTTATTATTGATTTGATGCACTTAGTTTCCTTTTCCGCATTCACATTAAAGGGACTGAAAAGAAAAACCTGCATTTGCATGTAGTGGATTGTGTGTTTTGCATAGGAACAATTAGGAAAGCTGCATTTTAGTTTCTGCTCTTTGTTTTTTGCTCTCAAATTAATGGCTCTTTCCCTCTAGTAGCTAGGATTTTCATTGAAAAAACTAAAAGTGAAAAGATTGCTTATCATTTTAGTTTTCATTTTAGGAATTTCCAATACATCATCGCGGTGAACCTTGAAAGGCAAATTGATAAACAAGATCAACTTAAAATTTACATCAATTTACCTAAAAAACCATTAGAACCACAACAATAACATTTATAAGGTCTAGGCTAGAGATGTGTTCTGATTTTGTAAAACATAGCAGCTGTCATTAATTGTTTGCGATACATTCTGATTGTGATACCTCACTCCATGTACGTAAATATATTGTAGCTCTTCCACGTACTTTCGGGTATATCGAGGGGTGTTACAGTACAAAAAGTATAAAGGGGTGCTCTCACTATGTGGTTTCTCATTAGACAACGCTAATACAGACTTGAGCCTCCACATACCTTCGGGTATGTTTGGGAGGAAAAATTTAGGTTGCTATCCATCCATAGTGAACCGAGTTGGCTGCCTTATAAATTTTGATACACCGTACACAAAATTCGGGGAGATTGCCTGCCCATACTTCTTGGTTTGCTAGGAGGTATTACACAGTTCACAGTTACTTGGTAAACCTTTTTCCTAGCATTACCCTTTTATTTTGTTTATTTGTTTTTTGGTTAAAATAAATCAGTCATCGTGGAAGAACAAAATCCTTTTCCCTGTCGTTCACGTAGATTAGCATTGAAACCACCTTTACCACCAGAAGTTACTCCTGGTTGATGAAGGTGATATCACTCTATTGAAACCAGTACTATCGGTACCTTTGGTGAAGCATCATCTTCCCATATACCAGAGTCGGCACAAGTTATTTCTACACATCCTGGTTTGTCTACTGTTGCCGAGACAAAGTCCTTTCAGCTACCCGTGGTCACAATCCATCTAATCAGTGAAACCATACCTCCTGAACTCGACGTTATTCAACTGATGTTGCTCTAGATCCCGTCCTTTCTTTGCCAAAAAACTGAATCTCGAAGTCGATAACCAGAAGTTGCTCCTCCATTGGTCATCCCACAATTTTTTGTAGCCATTGAGTCTCCCATATCACACAGGCAACCTCCTGAAATATACTTTGGGCCTGACGGCAAAATAATTCCACCAGGTTTGATTTCTATTGAAGAAATCCCACAAGATGAGACACCTTTAACTCCAACCCATTTTGGGGAGGATCTTTACCTGTACGAGTCTTTTACTCAATCACCACCATCTGCTTTTGTTGATCTTGTTCCTATTCATATTTCTGTCGATTCGGAAGGGTATACATTTGGTCAAGTAACCATGCCTAAACCAAAATCTTCGGTTGGGACACCTGTTCCAATTACGTCAGCATCTGCCCTCACTACCCCGTTTTTGTTTTCAACTTCACTAGAATCATATTTTCATGGTGGCCCTTTGGTACCATCAGGTGATAAATCTTTATCTGGATTTTATTTCTGGTGCATCTTCAAACCCATGGACTTCACCAATGTCATCGTCTGGTATTCTAACTGATAAACCTATAGTGAGTACTGAACGACTTGATTCTTTATACACATCATCAGGGAAATATCAAGCTCATCCTTCTGGGTCTATTCCATCCAATACCATATCAACTGGACTCCATACATTTGGAGAGAAATATTTTATGTCTTATTATCCTCCTCATGTAGGGGGGCAACCTTTGGTCACCCACTTTGATAGTACTCCGTCATTTTTTGGTCAACCTAATGTCAAAATGAATGTTTGTTAATGGCAACCCACTCTGCCTATCCAATCACAAACGGTTGTACATTCGTATCAACCAGTTCAACCTGTTACACCCACATCACTTCCACTTTTTATTACATATTTACCCCTGTTACAGAATCAAAATGTTTTACAACAACTGTTTCAGTTGGGTCCTTCAACTCAATACCCACAAGTATTGGGCCCATAGACTCCAAATCCTCCAGTTAATTTTCAACAACAACCTATACCTAGAATCATATATATACAAGCTTGTTTACCATTTTATGGGATGTCACATCCACAACCAGGTTATACTTCTCCTCAACTGAATCCACGTTATCCTAATTTGGGTTATAACATTGGTGGACAGACCCCTTGGCAGCCTCAGGTGCAAATGCCTTAACCTTCATTTCAACAAGTATAGTACCTAGGGTTTGGTTAATAGAATCCTCAAGCATTTGCTTATCAAAACAACCCCTATCTGGGTTACCAACAAAATATTACTTATGCTGGTGCTTAAAGGCCCGTTTCTCAAGCAATTCCATCATACCCTGGTTATGCTCAACCTGACCTTAATCGACAGTTTCCTTTTGTTGCAACTTTAGAGTTACCATATTTAAATTGTCTAACAAATGATCTAATCAACTATGCTCCTTGGTGGCTGGTGATACCTCAAAAATTACCCTCAGATATTCCTAAGTTCAATGGAAACCCTAGGGAAGACCCATCGACTCATGTTATGAATTATCATTTGTGGTGTTCATCAAACTCCTTGAATGATGACTCTGTTCGACTACGTATTTTCCATCATACGCTGACTGGTCCGGCGATAAAATGGTACATTGAGTTACCTAGAGCTTATTTTGATAATTTCACTGCCCTAGCTACTGTCTTTTTGACTCACTTCCAGTTACCCATACGATATGAAACTGGAACGAAACTCTTGACCAATTTCAAACAGACTAATGCTACTCAAATTTATGATCATATTCATGAGTGGCGTCGGCGTCGTCGTCGTAGAATGGTTAAGACATTTGTTCCTAATAAGCTCCTTGCTGAGTGGTTCATTAAGTCCCTGTTACCATCTATAACTGAGGATGTGGCTAAGGGTGGCATCATCATTGAAGAGCAGGTTATTGCACGTGCCCAATATTTAGATTTTATCTATACCCAATCTGGAACACTCTATGAAGAAATTCCTAATGCGCCGCGATCTAATTTTACTGTTCCTCCATAATTAAAGGACTCTCATGCTGGAGATAGTTTGATTGGTATTGCAAGAACACATCATACTATTGCATCTGATCTTGCACCTTCTTCTGAAACTAATGCCATGTAATTTAATAAAGGAAAAAGTGACAAGCAACCTAGAAGTAAGAAAAAAGGGAAATCTAAGAAAAATTAAACTTCTAACCCACAGGAAAGATCATCTAATCAATCGTTTGGACCTAGGAAACCTCATTATCCATGCATAATTTGTAATGAGGAAATTTCTTTTAGGGATTTTCCTCACTGCGCTGAATTCTCAAAAATAATTAAGACTTCACATGCGTCAGCTGTGTTGACAGGTCCGTTTCCAAGTCCAGAACCAAATTTGGTTGCTATGGATCCACCTTCTAGTTCCCAAGTGCTTATGTTATCTGTCAGAAAGCCTTCAACATATATTTTGGTGTCAACGCGTAATAAATATTATGGTATTCAGGTAACTGATCAACCTACTACCTCAACTATGAATCCGTCTACGGAATCGATACCACCTACTACTATTCCTGAATTAACAATTAAGCCACCTAAGGGAGTCGTTCATAAATAGACATATAATCCTCGAGCAAGATCTGCTCAAAATTATAATATAGTTGAAGATTTGGCTCAATCCCCTTCATATATGTCTGCTCTTGAGGTATTACAAAATTTTCCGTCTAAAAAACAGGCTTTATTGTCAACTATTGGTGGAATTGATCTGACTGATTCTAATCTTGTCATCTTTAATCATACGGGTTATGTGCCACAATTACCAGCAGAATTGGCATTCTCCATACAAGTAAATGTTTTCAATCACCTTATTCATCGCACTATTATTGATGAGGGAGCATCTACATGCATTGTGTCTTTAAATTGTTGGAAGTCACTTGGCTCACCGCGCTTATCTCAATCATCAACGACATTGAAGGCTTTCGATGGACGTACATATAAGCCTTGTGGTATTATTAATAACCTGCATGTTGAACTAGGGGGAAAAACAGTGAATGTTGATGTCGAGGTTGTTGACGGACCCCTTGACTATAATATTCTACTTGGAAGGACATGGGTATATGTTATGAATGCAATTGTTTCTATATATTTTAGAATGATCACCTTTCCATATAAAGGTACCATCACAATCATCAATTAACTATCCTTCTTTGCCTCCGCTTTGCAGGTAACTGGAAGTGTTCCATTCGTACACACACCCCAACTAGCACTTCAGAACATTGGTTTAGGACTGTTAAAGGAGTCCACTCTCATGAGAACCTTTGCATTACTGCCGCCTGCGACGTCAGCAAAAATTGCAAGTATAGAGACATGCTACATGATCTCTTCCACTCCATATGGCTTAAGGAAGAGTACGGGTGATTCTGAAATTGTTACGTTGGATGAGTTCTTGCTGCCCAGCCCTATTGAGCTAGCATAGCAATCAATCTATTTGGCTTGGGCGGCGAATCCAAAATCAGCTTTGCCAGTTGTTTGGGTTGATCGTTCCTTAGATTTTGGTACTCCATCTTATCCTTTTTCTTCAAATTTCTTGACAGATGAGAATATTTTGGAAACCATGAGGTCAGAAGGAGAACCATGGGAAGATTATCATCATCATTCCCATCTTCCTAATTATGAAGAAAATTATCTTAGTGAACTATATCATCCATCAATCAAAAATTTCTTTTCAAATTCTTTACCTATTAATGAAATCGATTCTGAGCGAAATTTGTCAAATATTGAATAAACCATTTCTATATATATTTCGACCAAACCTGGCATTGTAGAAAATATTCATGTCGGTGTATCTTGTTCTTCATCAGAACTCGAAAATACAGCTCTCTCTTTCGTGAATTCCATGATGTATTTACCCAAAACATTTCCAGGGTTTTATTTACCCTGTTCCACTAACTGAGTGGGTTTCCAACATCGTTCCTGTCATGAAAAAACAAGGAACCATAACAGTGTGCATCGATTATCAGGATGTCAATCTCACTTGTCTGAAAGACAAATATCCTACTCCCTTTATCGACTAGATCATTGACGATTGTGCTGGATGTGAAATATTTTTGTTCATGGATGGATTTTCCGGCTACAATCAAATCAATATCCACCCAGAGGATCAACATAAGACAACATTCATCTGTCCTTGGGGCACATTCACTTTAAAATATGTCATATGAATGGAAGACATAAGTGACGAAGGAAAAGTGCGATGAACACGTGGGATGGTGACGTGGAGGAACGAAATCAATGGCGGAGTATGCAGATGATCTGGACCGTTCAATCTCCAAGTGAGATTGACGGTTAAAATCACACCGGAGGGCAATGAGATGTTGGGCCAGGGGCACGCTAGGCTTGGACTAAATCTCATGCAGCTTCAGAGCGCGATGATCGTCAGATGGATCGCACTGGATCGAACGACCGTGATGAATATTGCTGCGTGACCTTGGTCGAACATTAACGCGCGATGGAGGGTGATATTCGAGCCATACGCGAAGGCATGCAGCAGGGAATGAGCGAAATCGCTCCATTTTAAAGAATACCGCATGCCACTCAAAAGCGGTGCGATATAAACCACCGGTTTCAGAAGGTGCTATTGGGCACGGGGTCCACCAAGGCGGATGGGCAGCGAACCGTTGATCTATGATTTGATCAGATGGCTCAGAATGTGCCTGATAGCCTTATGCGGTGAACGCCTTCAAGGCTAGAATTTGGTTTCAGCTTCCAGTCACATGGGAGAGAAGGTGGAGAGGGCTTGAACGAAAGGGGCTATGGCCTGATAACTTTTCGATTGCGGGGTTTTTTCCAGCCTCTTAGTGCATTTTGGTTTCAAAGGAGGGGAACGATAGATGGAAAATGGATTTCTCAGGCGAAACCAAGGGGATTCACAGGATTTTAAAGGGGATTACTTTCCAAAAATTAACAGGGGCTGATATGATCAACAGGGACCAAGTTGCAGAAGCTTCTTTTGATGATATCAAGGATACTCTTGTCCAAGCGTCATTAGTGTATTTCCCTAATTATCAGAATGATTATTTCCTATATATCGTCGTGGCTGATATGACCATTGCTATGGTATTGGTCCAAGTAGAAAATGGGATAGAACATCCGACCTATTATTTGAGTCGTAATCTCAATGATACGGAAGTTAAGTATTCGTACGTAGAAATGCTTACCTTGGCAGCTGTTTAAGCCGTCGAAAGATTTCTCCACTGTGTCTTGTTCTGAAAGACCATTGTCATTTTAGATTGCAACCCCATGACTTATATCTTATCACATCAATTGCTTGGGGGAAAATACTCAAAATGGATTGTCATTTTGTATGAATTTGATTTGGAATTCATCAAATCTATGTCAAAGAAGTCTTTAGTTTTAGCTGAGCTTCTCTGTGACCTTCCCTCTGATAGTACTGCTACTATGTCGGAACCATCAATTCCTGATGAGTCTCTGTTTCTAATCGGATCATTTGATCCTTGGTATGGAGATTTCATCATTTATCTCCAAACTCAAACTTTTCGGCCTGATACCTCGCTCTAAACAGCGACGTATTCGATACCAAGCCAAAGATTATCTAATCGTCAGCGATACACTTTATCATCGTGGTGTCGATACAATTTTAAGAAAGCGCCTCACTCATGAGGAGCCCGAAAATGTTTTAAATGATTGTCATGCTAGGGCTTGTAATGGAAATTTATTTCGATATGCTACCGCGCAAAAGATACTCTCCGCCGGTTACTTTTGGCCTACCATATTTTGCGACTACATCCTCGCGGTCAGAAGTTGTCATGCGTGCCAGATCTTTGATCGTAAAATCCACAAACTGCCAGCGCCAATGCATCCTGTTGTCTTTGCGGGACCATTTTTGAAAATGGGGTATTGACTTCATGACCTGTAACCCTCGTTCATCCAAGTGGCATGGTTATATTATTGTCGCAGTAGACTACTTTATCAAATGGGCTGAAGCAATGCCTACATTCAACAACACAGGACAGATAGTTGCATTGTTTTTCTTTAATCATGTTATTGCACGGTTTGGGGTCCCATAGGCTATAGTTACATATCATGGGAAGCATTTTCGCAACCACAAGATGACTGAATTGACTACCAAGTTAGGATTGTAACATGATAATTCTACTCCTTATTATCCAAAATCAAATGGACAAGTTGAGGCTATCAACGAGACTCTTAAATGCATGCTTCAACGCATGATAGGAGTTTGTAAAAGAAAATGGCGTTTGATCTTGTACTCGGCCTTATGGGCATACTGAACCTCGGTGAGAAACGCAACCAAATTTACCCCTTTTCAATTGATGTATGGTCTGGAAACTATCTTTCCTATCCAATGTGAAATACCATCGTTAAAACTCACAATCGACTTGTTACCTGACACCTCAGAAGAAGAAGCGTGTCTTTTTAACCTCATCCATATTAATGAAATGTGTCATGAAGCCCAATTGGCCAACGAAGCGCATAAGAGACGTATAAAGGTGCAATACGACAAAAATGTCCAGCCTCGTATTTTCTTAGAGGGAAACTTGGTCCTTATTTATGATCAAGAAGCTGATGTAATAGGTACAGGAAAATTTGAGCCATTATGGCATGGCCCCTATATTGTCAAAAGAGTTCTTGCTAAGGGTGCCTATGAGTTAGTAGATTACGATGGAATTCTGTTGGCGCAGCCCAGAAATGGGTTGTATCTAAAACGTTACTATGCTTAATCATGAGCGCAGTAATTTTTTGTATTATATTGTATATATATATGATGTTGATTTGCATTTAATATCTTAGTTTGTTTTTAAAGTTTTCTTGACGTTAGTAATATGCTTTACACTTCATCGCAGATGTATGAATCTTTGGAACCATTTTTTGGATATTTTGATGGTGCTAGTCGTAGTACGTAGAATCTATCCTCTGTAGCGTGGGCCATTTTCGCTCCGAACGATGAGTTAGTGAGTTTTTAAGGGATTTTATTGGTAGATTGACAAACAATATCGCTGAGTATAGCGCATTGATTGAACTTCTCTCTGATGCCATTTCATTTGGTATTAACCGTATCATTATAAGGTTAGACTCACAACTTGTGGTATTACAACTTTCTAGTGTTTATACTGTTAGAAATCCAACACTGTATCGTTTGTTCCTAAGAGTTTGACTTTTGGAAAGACACTTTGATTTTATTCAATATCAACACATTTCCAGAAATTTGAACACATTGACTGATTCTTTGGCTAATAAATTTTTAGACAGACATTTGCGACACATGTAAAGAAAAAATTAACATAATTGAATAGGATTATGCAATAAACATAGGAAAACACTAAAATCAAATAGATAGATAGTTATAGGTTTTTACAAAAATTTGTGCCCAAGATACATTGGTCATCTGACCTCAAAATGTATGCAACATGTCAAAAGTAAACTAGTGGTGCTCATGGTAACATGCTATAGATCTAGCTATCCTATGTAGTAACCGCATACAGCGGTTAGGAACACTTATAGTGTGGCACTATAGTCACAAGGGTAACTCTTCGATCCAGCAATCTAGAATCCCAAAGGTCAACCCCTATATGTGCTATTGAAGCTCAGTCAGAGTCTCATCCATGTCTAGATCCTGAAGGACTTCTCTCTCGATAGCCCTTTCTGTTGGCTCATATGCTCCATGCTCTAATTCCTCCATCGGTTGAACTCGACCAACATCTGTATTACATCAAAAATTTAGTTTAGTCTTGGGAAAACATCAAAAATACAAAAACATATTATAAAACTTAGGAAAATAAAAAACATGGTCGAAACATTCTTACCTATTACACCCCACTAAGTGCCTTCTGGTAAGGCTAAGTCTGGATCTCCTCAGAAATCAACACCTGCGTATGCATACTCATCAATGGTGACAACCTGTCACCTGAACTAGGTGAAGAACACAGTCGAGAACACAATGTTCAATGGGCCCGCATGCCTACCCATTAGTTCTACCCATCTTTGCATCCTCGGATCTCTAGGGTTAGACACACCCAGCGTCACATGCTAAGGCTGCATAAGTGGAGTCTGCTCCAAGGCAAATGAAATGAGGATCGAACCATAACTGAAGTTGTTCTTCCTTCCACCCTTTGCTTTGTTCAGTTGTTCCTTTATTTTTGAAAGTACAACTTCAGACTAGTTGAAGACTGTTGGCTCCATGCACTCTAGAGCATACTGCATATATGATCTATTCGATTCATGTAGTGTAATGGTGCTGGAAAGTTTTGCGATCGTGAAAAGAATGGGTCTCAAAGGCAAATATCGAACGTTCAGGATGTTTATCTTCCCATATTTTCTTGGCTCTGCCCCTAGATAGCAATACTACAAAACATGATCTCTCACAGTCTCTCCTCCAAGAGCTGACCCTGAGAGGGAAATAGGCAAGCCTCTCCTCGACAAACCTGTGAGAAAATATACATCCTCTATTGAAATATGAACCACTTTGTTTCTAATTTGAAATGCCTCAATAGCCAGATCCCATGCTCGAACTAGGAACTCCAAGAGTTCTATCTGTTGCCTCATCCTTGACAAGCGAAATTAATTTAACAACCCACAATCTCTTAGGGCTCTTACTGTATCCAGATCATTTAGGGAAGCCATATTATGTTCTTCATGATCTCTTTCTCTCCATGTAATCGTCATTATAGTCCAATGAAATCCTGAAACATAACCATAAGACTCATTAGATTCCTTCCAATGCAAAAAATTAGACAAATTTTGGGCATAGTGCAAGAAAAAAAATGAATATTGTGCCCAACACAGTATTGCACAAGGGATAGTGCATTTCATATGTATCTAGAATTCAATTTAGGTGCTCCACAACGCACTTTTCGATGCTCAAGGGTGCGTTGCCCTCTTTGGAAGCAAAATTTATCCTGAGGGGATCAAAACCATAAAAAATTGCAATGAAAGGAAATGAAATGATTACTGAAAGAAAGAGAGGGTTCATGGCACTAACCTGGATCAAACAGCGATGAAAATTTTCCACAGAATCGATCACAATCTACAGCTAAAGTTCGGGGGAAAAAACAGGGTCAGAGCTCCAAAATGCAAATGGTAACTATTGAATGGTAAAAATGAATAGTAAAAATCTTTTTATTTAGTCATTTAATTTTTTGCAATGAATATTTATTGCTATGACTATGGTTTTATTATATTTTTATCATGAAACAGGTATTTTTAATCGATTTGATGTTGTTTTGAACAAGTTTTACAACTGATGAACATATTAGTCATGCAGATTTATTTCAAGAATGATTTGACCACAAAGCATACTTTTATCTTTATTTTTCGAGCTTTGTTAAAAACGAAAAAGGACTTGAAGTGCACTTTTATCTCTTTTTAGAGCTTCGATAATAGCGAAAAAGGAACCCTTGGAGTCTTCTCTTAGCTCTTTTCAGACTTCGATAATGTGAAAAGATTTCTGAGCACTTGTCTTTTTGAGCTTGTAAAAGTAAATGAATTAATATCTACTCAGTATAAGTTTAACCATTTTCTGGACTGAGATAGATTATTTATGAAAAATGAATACCTTGGTCAAACATGACTAAAGAGGCTCTCTCATATATTATTTTACAATTTTTCGGATCTGAGCAACAACTTTATGAAAAAGTACTTATGGAATTTTCTTTTCGTCCTCTTTTTCAAACTCTCTAAATATGAAAAAGGACCAGGTTGTCATTGTAGTTAGGCTCATTAAAACATAAAATAGCGACGGGCTTGTCGATCATGGAAATAATCGAGTTTCATTCATTACTAGACTCGTTAAATTATTAAATAGTGATACATTGTTCGCCCGAAGGGTTGAATTATAGATCAAGCATATGTTATCCTCCTAAAGCTTGTTAAAAATAAAGAGGTACTAGTCGACAAATGACTGGGGAAATTTGGGAAAGTGAACAGAAATTTTTACGGTAGCAAGTCACTCTTGAACATGACACTTCACTCCATCACTGTGACTGTTTGGGTTGGGTAATATTTGTTGAGCCCCAAATATGTTCTTCTCTTTCACCACATTCCACTTCATTTTCTTTGTCCCTCATCAATTACAGGCTTAACTGATCAATAGGATTAATTAAAATTGCTTTAAGAATTTATATAATGACTAACTTGCTATGTTTTTATGATTTTGTTGGTGTAGTAATTTTGACTAAGACTCGGCTACAAAATATAGGCATTCCGTAGCCAGTCGTCTGTTCTGCAGCCATCCTCATGTTTATGTAGGTTCCAGGTGTCACTGCAAAGAAAAAGGAATATGGGTGAAATCCACAACACCTCCCCATCATCTCTTGCTCCCCACTAAGTCTGAGTTAAAGTATCAAAGCGGTTATGCATGTAGAAGAGAAGCAGTTTCCTATCAAAACACAGACTCTACAGATGTCCGCAGTTAAGCACAAGACTGTTAATAAGAGTTTTAATTTGATTAGAAGTGGGAAATACACTTATCCCCGTTTTTCTCAAAGAGTAGTTATGTAACTTCATTATAAGTATGACTCGGGAGACCGAGAAACTGTTGGTTAGATTTTGTTTAGTTGCTAGATCTTTGAAGGCTGTAAATAATCTGTTTTGAAGAATTTCTCCTTTAATGAAAGAAAAATCATTTTATTGCACGAGTTGAGTCAATATTGAGTAGATTTGCGTGCTACTCCGGTGGTAGAGGGCCCCTGCTACCTGAGGAGCTTTGTTCATATAATTTAGATAAGTAATTTAGCCTCGTTTCATTCCTAGTTTAATTGAATTTCTGAACTTTGAATTTTTATTCATTTGCATTAGATGCTACAACTTAGTCTCGTTCTTACGTACTCTTCCAAAATATCACTAATGTCGAATGAGGTGTGACTGTAGTATTTTAGGAGTTAGTTTTACGTTCTTATGCTCAATTACATCAGTTGTACAGCTAGTCATGATCTTATAAACTCTTCCAAAATATCACTAATTTCGGATGGGACATAGCTATGGTGTTTTAGAGCTTTGTTGTGTTCTGTTGAATTTTATGCTTTCATGTTCATTTACATAACATGTTGCAGCCAATCCTGTTCTACAAACTATTCCAAAATACCACTAATTCTGAATGAGATAGAGCTGAAACATTCCAGTAATTAGTTGCATCCTTAGCCTAGTGGTAGCACTACAGAGGTAGATGTCATTTTAGTTTAATTCTGTCACTATATTTCAAGTTTGATAATGGCACTCTAGTTCAGTTTTAATTCACTGCATTTCAAGTTAGATTAGTGGCATTCTAGTTCAACTTTGTTCACTATATTTCAAATTAGGTTAATGGCACTGTAGTTTAGTTGTGGTTACTGTGTTTCAAGTGTGATCAATTGCATTCTCAGTGTTATCCATTGTTATTTAAGTAGTATTAATTGTTAACATCAGATTCCACGGCCTTCATTATTTACAAAACTTCTTTTGTTCTGACTTTCTATTAATACATCATCATCTGGACAGGAGTTAGTAATATCAGTTTAAGGCCTTGATTATTCTGCAATCCTTTGCAAATTCACAATTAAACCTTTCTTTCCAAAAACTATTTTAGAAAATATCTAACTTTTAGATGAGGTTTACTAGTGACAAGCTGAGCTGCAGAATGGAGTAATCTTAGCATTACAAGTTAATTTAGAGTAGAAATCTTATTGTGCTACAAATAATCTCTTTTCAATTGTGTTCCAATAAACCTCTAGCCATGGATGAGATTCTTTGTAATATTGTAAGATGATTGTGTCCGTAGGAGAACCTCATTTGTATTAAACTTGTCCTTTTCTCAAAATATTCCAACATATTCCTAATGAATGAATTGGATGAGTTCATGCTATGAGTTATTGATTTCATGTTGTGATTTGTTTCCTTACTAGGAGTCATTATCAAGCTTTGCATTTTCTGTTCTTCAGTGTCATACACAGTTTAGAGTAGGTTTTGCTTTGTTTTAGTGTAACCATCCACTTCTCTTTACCAACACTTAGTTCTTTTCCTTCTTGACATAAAACCATAAAACCAAAAACATCATAAAAACACTAAACACAACGTAGTCAGAAATATATACCTAGGCACATATAGTGCACCACACTTCAGCAGTTTACTGACCCTGGTTGATAATTTATGACCTCAATTTAGGAACACTAAGTTGAGCACAACATTTTGGCGCCGTTGCCGGGGAAGTGTAACTAGTTAGCCTTGTTTCTTACCACCCAAAAACAATGATATGCATAGAGAAAGAGACTCAAGGGGTAGATTCATAAGAAGCAGAAGCTTGATTCCTAGAACCACTTGTTTCACCAAGACCTAGAGCCAGCACACCTCCAACTCAAACCCACATTCCATCCTTTACTGATCCTAGACTTCCAGAGAACTTAAGATCATATATTCCATTAGAAAGACCTTCCACTTTACCCACTGAACCTGTCTTAGAAGGAGATTCAGGAACCCCTGCTAGGGACATAAACTTTTCAACTTCTACAGAAGAATCAACTATGGCAGAAGAAGGGGGAGGAGGAGTTTTTAATGGATAACACACACTATTTGGAAGGGGTAGAGGTAGAGGTAGAGGAGAAGGAGGTAGAGGTGCAGAAGGAGAAGGAGGCAGAGGAAGAGGTAGAAGAGAAATGGGAAGCTCTTTTGGGTTTCCTATAGTAGATGAAGAAACCAATACAACTATGAAAAACATTTCACTCTCTGTCCTTCCAAAATTTTATGGACTGAAAACTAAAGATCCTGAAACCTTCCTATTTGAATTTGAAGTCCTATGTAGAACCTATGACTACTTACAAGATGTTCAAAAACTTAAACTATTTCCTTCAACATTGAAAGGAGCAGCATTGAAGTGGTTTATGAGTTTGATCAACAGTTCTATTAGGACATGGGAAGACATGAAACAAGTATTTCTAGAAAGGTATTTGGACCACTGTATGCTAGCCAACCATAAGGAGGAAGTGTTTAAAATGCTACAAAAAGAAGATGAAAATATGGAAGATTTGTTGGAGAGATTTAACTACAACATCAAAAGAGAAAAAATGGAAAACCTAGACCAAGACACTTTGAAAGCTCTCTTATTGAAGACAATTAGGGATGAATGGTTAGATATCCTTAACATGATGGGAAAAGGGGATATATCTCAGCTTACATTACCTGAAATAGCTGAATTATATATCAAAATTTCAAGAGGGAAATCTAAAACTGTAAAAGGACCAAGAGACCTTGCTCTTGCAAGGGCAAGTAAGTCTGCTTCTGGGACAGTAAGTAGGGCAGAAATAGGACATATGCTTGATGAGTTCAAATCTGATATCTTGGGGAGTATTAGTGAACAAATAGACACCCTTAAGTTACAAAACAAGCAAAAAGCTGAATCTAATGCCTTAGCAATCTTTTGTCCCAAATGTAGAAAGAAACATTCCTTGAGAGAGTGCCCTTTGGATGCTAAAGTTGTGGAGACGTGTGTAATTTGTTTAGAAGAACATGAGACCAAGAGTTGTCCTTCACTTCCTAGTCTTAAAGTTGTCTTTCAATAAGATACTCCTTCAAGTTCCATAGAATCTCTCAATTTTGTCTCTAGAAGGCCTTGGCAAGGACCTCAAACACAAGGATTCCATGATCAGATGTACAATCAACCTCCACCAAATTGGAATTCTTGGCAGCAACCTTGGCCCCAATTTCAAAATAAATCACAAACTTGGGCACAAGGAGCACAAAATCCCTATGGAAGATACTCTCAGTATTATCAATATCCACCATCCTATCCACCATATCCACATTTCCCTCCTCAAAAAAACTTTCAACAAAATCCTCAAAATCCACAACATCAAAATCAACCACTTCCATTACCATTTCCTCAGAAAACAAATCAGTTGCCTGCCCAACCCATACCAAACCCCAACAATAAAAATCCTCAGAAGACATACATGATAGAAGGCCAACAGTTTCCAACTTATTTGATCACTCCTTTAGACCTTAGTGATGTTCAACTTAGGTCTGGAAAGATACCTGAAAAGAGGAAACCTTCTTTAATCATACAAGAGCAAGAAAATCCAGAGGAAGATTCTGTACGGGTAAATAAAAGTCTTGAAGAGAACAAAACTTTCCAAGACCCAAACATTGAAAAATCAAAACAAAAAGAACCAATAATTTCAACTCCTATATTAGAGCATCCATCAACATCCAATTCTACACCTCCCTTCCGAGAAAGATTACAAATTGATAGGGGTGTAGAAAAACAAATTATGGTGCCTAATTATGATTTCCTAGATGAGCTGAAAAATGTTTGTATTAAGATCCCATTATTGCAAGCCATCAAGGAAATTCCAATCTTAACAAAGAAAATAAAGGAGTTGAGTATGAAGAAAACAATAAAAAGAGTAAGAGAGATAAAGAAAATTCAACTGGCAAGAAAAATAGCAGATATCATGATGGGTAAGATTGCTATTCCAAAGTATCTAGACCCAGGAAATCCAGTTGTCAAAATTCACATCAATGGAATTGAAATCCAAAACACACTCATTGATTTAGGAGCAGCAATCAATATTATGAGTAGACAAATCATGGATAAAATGAAACTTCCTAATCTTCTTTTTACACCCACATTATTACAATTAGCAGACAGATCTGTGATTAAAACTGATGGGGTAATAGAAGACATTCCAGTGTCCCTAGACTCTTGGGAGTATCCTGTGGATTTTATGATCCTAACTCCTAAAAATAATCTAGGAGGACATCCTATTATATTAGGAAGACCTTGGTTAGCTACAGCTGATGCTTTCATTAGCTGTAGATCTGGTGATATGTACATCTTTGAGGTAGTTCAACTAAGAAATTTACCTTGTATCCTCCAGCAAGAACAATTACAGAATTAGATGATACTCAATGGATAGAGGATGAAGAAGACTTACATCCTCTCTTCACAATTTCAGAAATTAGTGAAGATAGCCAGATTTTGAATACCTTGGAAAACTTTGAATCCTCTTCGGAATATAAGCATGAACAATTTCAAGAAGAATCCAACATTGAGTTTTTTTCATCAAGGCAGATGTCTCTCTATTCCATGGATAAATTTGGCAGCTCTACAATTGAGATATTTCCAGGCAAAACTTTAAACATAAACAAGAACCTAGAGAAATCTCAACAAGAAGATCTAGTCAAGATATTATAGAGACATTCTTCTGCATATGCATGGGAGTACACTGATATGAAAGGGATAAGCCCCAAGATTTGCACTCATCACATCTACATAGAGGAAAATTGTAAACCAATCAGACAACCTCAGAGAAGGATGAATCCAAATCTTAGGGAGATTGTTAAGGAAGAATTGCAAAAATTATTAAATGTTAACTTCATCTATCCCATTTCAGACAGTCAGTGGGTTTCTCCTTTGGTAATTGTACCAAAGAAAAATTGTAAATGGAGGGTATGTATTACTATCGGGAATTAAACAAAGCTACCCTTAAAGATCATTTTCCCTTACCTTTCATAGATCAG
Source organism: Pinus albicaulis (assembly GCA_034641835.2). NCBI lineage: Eukaryota > Viridiplantae > Streptophyta > Pinopsida > Pinales > Pinaceae > Pinus > Pinus albicaulis. Next base: position 345,455,630 of record CM076584.1, on the reverse strand, counting down.
GTGTTAGATACATTAGTTGGCAAAAAGTACTTCTCATTCCTAGATGGGTTTAGTGGTTATAATAAAATCCAAGTAGCACAGGAAGATCAAGATAAAACCACATTTACCTGTCCTTGGGGTACCTATGCTTACTGAGTATTACCATTTGGACTATGCAATGCACCCGCAACATTTCAAAGGGCAGTACTAGGAATTTTTTCAGATCTAATACATGATTGTGTAGAGGTATATATGGATGATTTCACAGTTTATGGAAAAACATTTGAAGAAGCTTTAGAAAACTTGGAAAAAGTCTTAAAGAGATGTAAAGAAGCAAATCTTTCACTAAGTCATGAAAAGTGTTTTATGATGTTTACTGAAGGAATTGTTTTGGGGCATCACATTTCAGGGGATGGGATTAGAGTTGATGAGTCAAAAGTTGAAGTCATCTCTAACTTATCTATTCCAAGTTGTCAAAAAGATGTTAGGAGTTTTCTTGGATTTACAGGATATTATCAAAGGTTTATAGAAAACTTTACCAAGATAGCATTTCCACTTTTCAAATTACTTACCAAGGACTATGAATTCAAGTGGAATCCTGATTGCCAATTAGCCTTTGAGACCTTGAAAACAAAAATCTCAGAAGCACCTATTTTAAGGGGACTTAACTGGAAGTTACCTTTTCATATTTCAACAGATGCCTCGGATATAGCTCTAGGAGCAGTATTGGGACAAAAAGACTTGATTCCTTATGCCATCTACTATACCAGTAAAAATTTGACTCCTTCAGATTCAAATTATACTATAATTGAAAAAGAGTTTTTAGCTGTTGTTCATGCTATAAACAAATTCAGACACTATATAACAGGCTATGAAACTTTTGTTCACACAGATCACTCTGCAATTAGATATCTAATGAAAAAATCAATTACTAATGGCAGAGTCATAAGATGGTTATTGCTTTTACAAGAATTCAACATTACCATTCTAGATAGGCCTAGAAAACAAAACACAGTAGCTGATTTCCTATCTAGACTCCAAAACATCCAAGACAATACTCCAGTTGAAGATCAATTTCCTGATGAATATCTTTTTGCAATTTCTACTCAAGCTCCTTGGTTCGCTGACATTGCTAATTATTTAGTTTTAGGGAAATTTCCTTCAATAATGAATGCAAGAGACAAAAGAAAGATCATTTATGACAGTGCAAAATATTCATGGGTTGCTAATGAGTTATACAAGACAGGTCTAGATTTTATACTTAGGAGATGTGTTCGGGAAGATGAGATGCTTGAGATTCTCAAGGCATGTCATGATGAACCTTGTGGCGGACACTTTGCTGATAAAAGGATAGCCTATAAGATACTTCATTTGGGATATTATTGGCCATCCCTATTTAAAGATGATAAAGAGTATGTCAAAATGTGTGACAGTTTCCAAAGGGTAGGGCAACCTTCTCCTTCAGGTGAGATGCCATTGCAGCCTTAGGTACATATTGAACCTTTTGAAAAATTGGCTTTGGATTTTGCAGGACCTATTATTCCTCCATCAAGACAAAAGAAATATATATTCGTTTGCACTGATTATGTTACTAAATGGGTAGAGGCCAAACCATTACTTTCTGCTACTGAAGCATCTGTAGTTAATTTTCTTTTTGAGGATATTTTTACTCGTTTTTGTGTCCCAAGAGAAATTGTTACAGATCAAGGAGCTCAATTTACATCAAAGCTAGTGGAACAAATGATGGGGAGGTACAAAATCAGACACAGAAAATCTACTCCCTATCATCCACAAGCAAATGGTCAAGTGGAATCTACTAATAAGGTCATTGAAGGGATCCTAACGAAGACTATTCATTTGCATAGAAGAGATTGGGCAGATAGGCTTCCTGAAGCTTTGTGGGCCTATAGAACTACATGGAGAAGCACAACAGGCCATACTCCTTATGAAATTGTTTATGGAAAGCAAGTTTTGTTTCCCATAGAGTTCCAGATTCAAACTCTCAAAATGGAAGTTTAGCTAGGACTTGATCTAACAGAGGCACAAAAGCATAGATTGGAGCATATTAATGAATTGGATGAGATCAGACAAGATGCAGTTCAGAAAACAAGTATAGTCCAATAGCAAAGGACTAGATGGCATGACAAGTACATCAAGGAAAAGAAGTTCAAAGAAGGTGACTGGGCTCTCTTGTTTGATTCAAAGTTCAAGGATTTTCAAGGTAAATTCCAAACACATTGGCTTGGGCCATATGAAATTATAAGAATTTTTGATAATGGAGCAATAAAAATCAGGAAAATAAATGAAGAGAAGGTCACTTTTCTTGTGAATGGTCATAGATTGAAGCTGTATCATAAGCCACTCTCAAATGAAGAATTTTTCAAGAAATTCCAAGAAAATAGTGATGTGAAGTTAATGAAGAAGAATTTTTCTTCTTCATCAACTTAATTGAATTTTCTAAAGTCAGATAATTGAAACACACACACACACACACACACACACACATATATATAAACATGAAAAATAATCTCTGATTAGCATGTTTATACAGAAAAGATAGAGTGAAAATCAGAATCTTTTTGACACTTTAGCTTTTCAAGTTTGTTTTTTTTCTCTGCAAGCAGCTGTCATAAAATCATAAGTGATTCACATCCCACTTATGATCCATTTCACTCCATTCATCCATACTCCATTTCATTTCACACTCCATTTAATTTCATTCATCCATACTTCATTCATTTCATTCCATGGTCCACCTCATTTCCATCTCAGAGTTTTAAGATTGATTTCTTTCTGCAATTGAATAATACAGATTAGAAGTTGCAGGCCACTTTTTCACTCCACTTCATAATTGTGATTCATTTCATCCCATTATTCACTTCACCCATACTCCATTACACCATATTTCATTATTCATTTTTAATTCATTTCATACAATATTCCATCATTCCATTCATGCTTCAAACCATTCCATTCCATGTTTTAAGACTTCTACAGGTACATTCTGCAATCAATCAGACAGTCTGCAGCCAGACAGGCATTCTACAGCCAGAGACCCTGGAGGCACTATACAGTAAACATTTGATTTAGCAGCAAATTGATCTTGCATATTCAAAACAACAAGAAAAATCAAAAAGTTATGAGGAACTGAAGATCAATGATTGAGGACAAGGCATATCGAAACCACAAAGAAAATCAAAGGAAAGGCAAAGGTATGAAATTATTATGGTGACAAATCATGAAAATTTTAGCATAGTTTAGTCATATATGATTCAAAAAGGCTATTTTAATTAGTTGTGTTGATCATGCCTATCAACCATATCATAAAAACTTTGAACAAAAAAACACTTCCATCTTGCCATACCCGATTATCATTTAAAACTTAACGGTTAAAGTACTGAAGTGATTTGATCAGTCACATCATTAGGCCGAAGTATTTAATGATGATTTTGAATTGCTTAACGAAATATCTCCACGATATTTTCTTCCATGTTAGCTTTCAACTCATATGAACCACCTCACCGCATTATACTCGTTTCAAAACCACTTCATATCATTCATTTATGCAGCCAATACTTAGCCATTCTGCTTTGTAAAACGGAGGAAACATCTTTGGGGTAGAAATATCTCTTTAACATCCATTTTCACCGTGAGCAGAGGAGCAGTAAATTGAAGGTTGGAAGAAAAGCTATGGGTCTCATAGTGAGGACTGAATTGGTTGGGACCAAGTACTTGGAGGGATATCCACAAATCAGAGAAATGTTACACCAAGCAGGTTGGTTGCAATTTTTGGAAAAAATTCAATGGTTTTCACAAAGAGGTGACTAAAACATTTGCAAGGTCCTTCAATGGAGCCGAGGTCGAAATAGGAGACATTAAATTCACTGTTATAGAGGCTTTCATTGCAGAGGCAACAAAACTACCTAGACAAGGAGAAAGGTGGTTCAAAAATAGGGAATTCCATAACGAAGCATGGAGGCAAATGCTTAAGACCCCAGGTATGGATGTTTCCATTTTTAAAAAGGGTATTCCTAGCTCAGCATTAAAGAATAAGTGGAGAAACATGTTACTCATTTTGAAAAAAAATTATCACCTGTGAAGGTAGATTTGGTACTCTCTATGTCTACCATATTCGGTTAATGATGCATTTCTTAGATGAGGAAATTAATTTTCCCTTTTTCCTACTTCATAGTCTAAAAAGAATGGCCCCAAACGTTCAAAAAAGGGTTCAATTTCTAGAAACAACTTTGTATCACCATGGTTTAGTCAAAATCTTAATTGAACATCATTTGAGGAAAATGGGAGATAATTGGGAAAAATTTCTAGTGAGGAACCATTTTGAGGAACCCAAAGAATCTCCACCTGAAAGCAAACCTACAAGAAGAAGCAGGAGAAGGGAAACTTCCAAAGCTATTGAAGTTGAAACTAGTAAATAAATTCAAGAGGACAGTGAAGAGATGATTTCTGAGAAGTTAGTTCAAATAAAGAAGCAACTTAAGAAGGAGAGGATAATAAATAGATAAGCCAAAGAAAGAGGTGAAGGGCCATCTCAACCAAGACGGAGCCACAGACTTAGAGGTATACTAAAGAAAACAGAGGTTAGACAAACAGGGATCATAAACATTGAGGATGAAGAAAATCCAGAAATTGACCCATCACAACAACAAGTTTACAATTATATTGAGTCATTAGAGAGGAGAGCTTCAGAAAGTAGAGACATAACTCCTAGCCCACCAAAATCTGAAATTGATGTGCTAAGAAGAGATAAGTATGAGTTGGAAGTACTCAATAGGCACATCAAGAATGAGAATAACATCTTGAGGGAGCAGGTGAAACTAAAAAGTGATATGAATTCAACTTTGTCTTTAAAAATGGAGAAATTGTACAAGGCCAGTGAAAAATTGAAGAAGAAAAACAAAAAGCTAATCAAGGCACTTACAAATTTAAGATTCAAGTTAGTCATAAGGAAGCCCAGAAGACCATTGACTGTCAGGAAAAGCAGAAGAAGAGGTTTGGATGTCCTAGCAGAGGTCTCAGAGTACATGGAGTAGTTGCATGAGGACATGCAAAAACCTTGCAGTGGGGGTATGTTGAGCCCCAAAGATGTTCTTCTCTTTCACCACATTCCACTTCATTTTCTTTGTACCTCATCAATTACAGGCTTAACTGATCAATAGGATTAATTAAAATTTCTTTAAGAATTTATATAATGACTAGCTTGCTATGTTTTTATGATTTTGTTGGTGTAGTAATTTTGACTAAGACTCGGCTACAGAATACAGGCATTCCGTAGCCAGTCGTCTATTCTGCAGCCATCCTCATGTTTATGTAGGTTCCAGGTGTCACTGCAAAGAAAAAGGCATATGGGTGAAATCCACAACACCTCCCCATCATCTCTTGCTCCCCACGAAGTTTGAGTTAAAGTATCAAAGCGGTTATGCACGTAGAAGAGAAGCAGTTTCCTATCAAAACACGGACTCTACAGATGTCCGCAGTTAAGCACAAGACTGTTAATAAGAGTTTTAATTTGATTAGAAGTGGGAAAGACACTTATCCCCATTTTTCTCAAAGAGTAGTTATGTAACTTCATTATAAGTATGACTCGGGAGATCGAGAAACTGTTGGTTAGATTTTGTTTTGTTGCTAGATCTTTGAAGGCTGTAAATACTCTGTTTTGAAGAATTTCTCCTTTAATGAAAGAAAAATCATTTTATTGCACGAGCTGAGTCAATCTTGAGTATATTTTCATGCTACTCTGGTGGTAGAGGGCCCCTGCTACCTGAGGAGCTTTGTTCATATAATTTAGATAAGTAATTTAGCCTCGTTTCATTCCTAGTTTAATTGACTTTTTGAACTTTGAATTTTTATTTATTTTCATTAGATGCTACAACTTAGTCTCGTTCTTACGTACCCTTCCAAAATATCAATAATGTCGAATGAGGTGTGACTGTAGTATTTTAGGAGTTAGTTTTACGTTCTTATGCTCAATTACATTAGTTGTATAGCTAGTCATGATCTTATAAACTCTTCCAAAATATCACTAATTTTGGATGGGACATAGCTGTGGTGTTTTAGAGATTTGTTGTGTTGTGTTGAATTTTATGCTTTCATGTTCATTTACATAACATGTTGCATCCAGTCCTGTTCTACAAACTATTCCAAAATACCACTAATTCTGAATGAGATAGAGCTGAAACATTCTGGTAATTAGTTGCATCCTTAGTCTAGTGGTAGCACTCCAGAGGTAGATGTCATTTTAGTTTAATTTTGTCACTATATTTCAAGTTTGATAATGGCACTCTAGTTCAGTTTTAATTCACTGCATTTCGAGTTAGATTAGTGGCATTCTAGTTCAACTTTGTTCACTATATTTCAAATTAGGTTAATGGCACTGTAGTTTAGTTGTGGTTAATGTGTTTCAAGTGTGATCAATTGCATTCTCAGTGTTATCTATTTTTCTTTAAGTAGTATTAATTGTTAATATCAGATTCCACAACCTTCATTATTTACAAAACTTCTTTTGTTCTGACTTTCTATTAATACATCATCATCTGGACAAGAGTTAGTAATATCAGTTTAAGGCCTTGATTATTCTACAATCCTTTGCAAATTCACAATTAAACCTTTCTTTCCAAAAACTATTTTAGAAAATATCTAACTTTTGGATGAGGTTTTCTAGTGACAAGCTGAGCTGCAGAATGGAGTAATCTTAGCATTACAAGTTAATTTAGATTAGAAATCTTATTGTGCTACAAATAATCTCTTTTCAATTGTGTTCCAATAAACCTCTAGCCATGGATGAGATTCTTTGTAATATTGTAAGATGATTGTGTCCTTAGGAGAACCTCATTTGTATTAAACTTGTTCTTTTCTCAAACTATTCCAACATATTCCTAATGAATGAATTGGATGAGTTCATGCTATGAGTTACTGAGTTCATGTTGTGATTTGTTTCCTTACTAGGAGTCATTATCAAGCTTTTCATTTTCTGTTCTTTAGTGTCATACACAGTTTAGAGTAGGGTTTTCTTTGTTTTAGTGTAACCATCCACTTCTCTTTACCAACACTTAGTTCTTTTCCTTCTTGACATAAAACCATAAAACCAAAAACATCATAAAAACACTAAACACAACGTAGTGAGAAATAGATACCTAGGCACATATAGTGCACCACACTTCAGCAGTTTACTGACCTTGGTTGATAATTTATGACCTCAATTTAGGAACACTAAGTTGAGCACAACAATCTTCTTGACGATTAATTCATACCTATGGTTCATCATACCTTCACTTCGGTTTTGGGTCAATGCTGCCAACTCATCTCAGTGTCACCAATATGTTCAAGAGAAGTCATCCAATGAATACTCATCCTTCTACAATACTGATAAACCTTCATTATCATGAAAGTAATCCCTGAACATTACTATATCAAGTCATCGTTTGTCTCCGAAATCAGTAACTCCCGTTTCGAAATAAAGTGGCTGCCTGTCAACGGAAAATCATCATCCAGGAAGTTCACTTAGAAACATCATATTCGAGTACCATGGGGCTTGTTACAACATCAACAATATCCCCGCTTCCAGATTTTTGACCGAAAGATTTTGTTTGGCGTTCGACATAAAATCATCTATTCACACCTTACGAAATGTACTGCAGTACCTTGAGGGCCATTGACATCAATGGTGGTTCTCTCGTGTTTGTTAATTGCTCACATCATTGGCTGGTAATCAAATGATTTCTTACCATGTTCGACTACAAATCATATATTCGCATGGCTAGACTTGTACCTGAATGATCGAGTGAATGAGATAAGAAGACCCCAGATTTAGTTTCAACCATCCGGGCTGAGATTTTAGGATTGTTGTACACATCATCTATACAATGACCTTACATATAGATCGTCATCTGAACATGGGCCTATATCTGTAGGCATGTCTGTATTGGGCAACATTCCAATGTAGATGAATTTATGCACTATGTACATGTTATTAGATAGTTTATGTGCTGAGCATGGGAATGCCTTCCCTCAACAATTCGTGATCAAGAGGATATATCATGATGTAATGTATTGTAAGACCACTTTGCTTCAGCTCCATCCCATCACAGTGTAAAGCATCTCATTCAAAAATATTGTTATTATTATTCTGACTTCATTCTTTAGGGGGAAATCTGTTATAGGTCAATTTGGGCACCATTCCCAATGACCTGGTAAAACTGGACATCATCCCCAGAACCAATGAATAGGGTCTATCATCCCCTATCATTTCAATTGCTACATGCCCTAAGGCAAAGAACAAAGACAAATCATCCCTGACTTCCATTGCAAGGTTTCCAAGATTTGAATTATATGTTATAACACCTTGATCTCACCAACACAGTTTCTCAAGGGGCTAAGTGTGTTGCATATGCAGAAAAATCCACTCAAGGGTGCTCTGCAAAGAACTTCCCAACACTCAAGGGTGCATTGGTCGATTGGGAGTGAAATTCTCATTGTTCTGGAATATCCACTTGGCCAGTGCCTTTAGAAGAGGGCATATGTGTCAAACTTCAAATCTGTGTGTCCATTTGATACCTCTGAGCTTGGGAACATGTCTTAACTATTATTAGAAAGTCATTGATTGTAAAACTACCTTAAGCTCATATATAAATTGAGAACATATCCTAGTGCTTGAGAAGGAATAATTTGAGTAGAGAAATGCTTGTGGAATTTCAATTGAGGAATTGATTAGAGTGATATGCTGCTGGAGATATGTTCATTGTGATGAGGCTAGGATGATGCTGGAGATGGTGACATCAAATCAATCGATGGTTGTAACCTCCCCTTCTATCCATTAATAAATATTGATGTTTAATTTCCCATATATGTATCTGTATAAGCTTCTGTCTTTCATATTATGAATTTTTATCTGATGTGTATGGTTCATGTTTCATTGATTTAACTAAATAAATTGAATATGCATCTATATATTGCTATCTCTTTTCTATTTAGTGTTCATTCTTGCAGGAATATTTTGGCGATCTAGCTTGGATTTGAAGCTACAGCAAGAGTGACAGAAGGAGAATTGGAAGCGCTTGGACTCCAAGTAAGTTTCTTGATCTGTTCTATGTGTCTATTTACTGTTAGGAAAAGTATCTGCAAAGTCTTTAACCTGTTTTTCTAAATGCATAGCACCACATTTAGGGAAGAATGCTTTATCCATAATTCATAATTCTACATAACAAAAATATTGCTCAATGAGGCCCTCGAGAAAAAAGGAACGCGATGATGGATAACTTTGCCCAGATCCTTCAATGACTACCCACCGATGGCGCATCTACATCCAGAAGTCACTCTGGAGGTGCCACTCCTTTTAAGGTACATGCAAAATTTGACATTCCCATATTTGAGGGACAAATAGATGCATACACCATAAATAGATTTTTTAATCTGTTAGAAGGATATTTATCGGTTCATGATTTTTTCCGACCAGGAGAAGATTAATTTTCACTCCTAAAAGCCGTCCCCATGTCAAGGACTGGTGGGAAACATACTGTGAGAAAAAGGACGAGGGGGAACCCTCTCTGTTCTCGACCGTACCCACCTGGAATTATTTCCAAGATGCCTTCAAGGAACAATATTATTCCGTGGGGATCTATGGGGACAAGTACATACAATGGAATACACTACGGAAGCAAAGGGATTAAGAATTCGATGAGCTAGCGAATCTGTTCCATGCCCTGCGCAAAAATTTGGGTATCAAAGGTTCAGAGAAAACATTTGGCTCTGAAGTATTGTAGTTGTCTACAAAGATACATTCAAGAGGAAATGGAGTTCCTTCAAATATCCTCTCTTGGTATGGAAGACAGGTATGCTGCCAAGATTGAGTAGAAATTCAAATAGAAGAAGAAAGACTTTGGATATGCGAATCAAAAGCAATGGAAATGTGCCCCCAAAATTCTGAACAAAGGACAAAGCCAAGGCATGGCGGCCCAAGAAAACTTGCCAAAGCAGCAAGAAAGAAACTCATCGCAAATCCGAAGAAGGACAAAAGAAACTGGTGTGAGTTCCATAAGAGCTCCACTCAAAACACAAGTGAGTGTCAGGCCAAGCAGTCACTGGTGGCTGAGATGGAGGCTTCTAAATCAGATGCATGCTCCGAATCTAAATCAGAACCTGACAAGGGGAATGACAAAGGGAAGCATATTATTGATGCGAAGCGCAATTCCAACCATTGCCACCATGAAGATCCAGAAGGATGAATCTAAAGATCCAGAGGAGGAGGAGCGTCTCTTCCACTCCTAGATGTGGGTAAAGGGTTCCCCGCTACAGTTCATTTTCGACAGTGGGAGAAAAAATAACATCATTTCAGTAGATGTCCTGAAGCGGTTGTGATTGTTGACCATAACACACCGACAACCATACACCATCGGGTGGCTTCACCAAGGATGAGATCTCCGCATCAGCCAGTAGTGTCGCCTTCCCTACAACATCAAGCCCTCCATGGATGAGGTATTATGTGACATTTATCCTCTTGATGTTTATGATGTATTATTAGGCTAACGATACTTGTGTAAGCAACATTTTTTGTATGAGTCCCGGCCTCGCGCTGTCATTGTTACTTTGGGCAATAATTTGTACAGGATACCAGAGGTACCACCACCTGCCGCTATATCTTTGGTTACTGCAAAAAAATATAGTAAGCTCATTTCCCTAACCTTCTGGACCAACTCAAATGGGTGAAATATTTCAGCAAGATCAACTTGAAGTACGGGTATCACCAGTTACTAGTCGAACCCTCCGATGTGTGGAAGACTTCCTTCAAAGCCAAGGAGGGCCTTTTCAAATGAATGGTCATGCCTTTCAGGTTCATGAATGCTCCTGCAACCTTCATGAGGCTGATGGAAAACATATCATGGCCATTCACCAACTCATTTGTAGTAGTGTACTTGGACGACATCCTAATCTTCAGCCAAACTTGGGAAGAGCACCTCCACCACATCCAACAGGTCCTCCAAACACTGCGGCAGCACAAGTTATGTGCCAATTTGGAGAAGTGCACTTTTGGCATGACCATGGTTTAGTATAAGGGATAAATTATTGGTGAGAGCGGGGTGCATGTGGATCCAACCAAGATCCAAGTCATTCAGAATTGGCCAGCCCCAACCATTGTAGTAGAGCTTCACAACTTTCTAGGTCTTGCTAATTTCTACTGCAGGTTCATGTTGGGAGTCTCTCATATCATTTGGCCCTTGAGTCAAGTCACTCAGGGAAGAGTGAAAGAAAAATTATTTTGGTTAGAATCTCAAAAAAAGGTGCTCGTAGAATTGAAACATCGCCTCTGCTCTGTCCCGGTGCTCACATTACCAGACTTGCAACAACCATTTGAGATCAAGATAGATGCCTCTGACTATCCTATTGGGGCAGTTCTTACTCAACAGGGGCATCCAGTGGCATATCACAGTGAGACATTGTCCGACATAGTATGCATGCATCCCAATTATGACAAAGCAATGTATTCCACTATGTAGGCTTGTCGACAATGGAAGCATTACATTTTGGGGAAGGAAAAAATCATCCACACAGACCATCAACCCCTGCAGTTCATACAAATTCAAGGGAAGTTACATAATGATCACCATCAGAAGTGGTCCACATATCTACAATAGTTTCATTTAAACATCAAGTACAAGAAGGGAAACACCAATAATGTTGTAGGCTGCCTCAGCTGACCACTGATCGTGGCGCTAATCACTGTTCTCAACTCTTTTGGGCACAAGACTTCTGATTGGCCGCTTCTCTACAAGAGCGATCCGGAATCCAGCCAAACATACAAGACACTCTTGGAGGGTACACAAGTTCCAAAGTTTCACCTCCAGGATGCCCTACTATGTCACCTGGGACACCTTTGTGTTCCTTCAAGTGAGCGTGCCAATATGATTTGGGAAGTGCACTACAGTCGAGTCACTAGGCATTTCGGGGTCGAGAAAATAGTGGCAATACTGTAGAAGTATTTCTATTGGCTGAACCTTTGACATTATATCAGGAAATACATTAGATCCTGCACTACTTGCGCTATTTCCAAATCGACCATCAAGAAGCAAGGCCTCTATACTCCGCTACCTACCCCTAGTCAACCATGGGAGTCCATATCCATGGATTACATTTCAATCCTTGCTTCTACTAAGCATGGAAATGACTGTGTTTTCATGGTTGTTGACAAATTCTCGAAGGTGGCCATTATGGCGGCCTGCATGATGAATATCACAGCAGAAGCCACTACTAAACTATTCTTTAAATGAGTGTGGGTGTACTTTGGGATCCCACAGTATAACATCTCAGATCAGGATAGTAGATTCCTCAGCACATTTTTTGTCCAACCTCTGGTCAATGCTGGACACCAAGCTCACCAACTCCACACCTTTCCATTGCCAAACTGATGGCCATAAAGAGGTCATCAGCAGGATGATCGTACACATTTTGCACATGTACAATTCAAAGCATCCACACACATGTGATGAGAGCCTTCACTATGTAAAACACAGTTAATACTAGGCTCTCCATAGCTCAACTGACCAAAACTCCTTTCAGGTGGGCTTGGGATTCCATCCACTATGTCCCATTGACGTATCCATGCCATTTGCGGCTACTGAGGCCGATTCAACCCATGTCCAGTCTGAAGCTAGTAATGTGAACAAATTCATTGAGTGAATTTAACACATCTACCAATAGGTTCATTACATATTGGAGAGAGCCAATTCTAAGTACAAGTAATGACATGATCAACATCTAGTGCCACACAACTTCCAGATGGGCAACAAAGTGTGGCTACATTTGTAGAAGGAGCACCTCGCTGGACCACACCACAAGCTTCACCCGCTCTGATATGGGTTTTACACCATCACCAAGGTTGTAGGGGCCAATGCCTTCGAGCTTAGTATTGCACCATTCCTTGGTCTGCACCTAGTGTTCAATGTGGACCGCCTTCGGCCCTACTTCCCACCTCTACTGGACACCTCCGACATTGTAAAACAACTCACACCAACAAAGTTAAACCAAGACTGCATGGAATAGGCCACCATAGATCATATCATGGACATGAAAATCAAGAACACTTGCCAGCAGAAGATCCAACTGTATCAGGTTGTCAAAGTTGGCCAACTCCCGCACCAAGGCAAATGGTTCACCAGGGACCAATTTCAACAGAAGTTTCCTCATCTCATGGAGGAAGTCAACGCAACGAGGACCATTGCTTCCTAAGGGGTGAGAAATGATCTAGGTGGATATTGGTGGCCACCTACCTATTCCACTTGGGGCCCCACCATTTTTTCTTTCAGGTTTTCAGTTTCCTTAATTGTAGCAGAGTTTACTATTTTTAACAGCTTTCCGGGTCCTGAACTTCTGGAGCCGTTTTTCAGGCCCTAAACGACATTTTTTGGAAAATTGGGAAAAACATGGAAATTCCTTTGATGTTTCTCACATCAAAAGTTGTAGTCCTCAAATATATATTTCTAATGAGGTATTGTGTGCGTCAAACGAAGATCGTATGCCAAAGTTATGTCCCCAGGAAGATTGATGTGCCAATTCACTCAAATGGGGCCCATAGTTTTGGTGCTTCATCTCCTAGGGTTAGGTTGTTGGATGTTTAGGATTTTCCATTATTTATAAATTATAAATAGTCCCTCAAGCCTTGTTTTAACATAGTTCAGAGTCCTGTAGCCACCACATCTCTTCTCAGATATAAGCTACTAGTGCCCTAGCTAGTTTATTTCCATTCCGTCTGTAAGCATATTTCAGTTATTTGTTATTAATGAAATGAAGTTTTATTTCTGCTGAATCTTTGATTTTATGTGTATTTATGTATTTTTTTGTGTTCTAGCATAAATTTGGATCAATCTTGGAGGTGTGATCCTCTCTAGTTAGTTGCAATTGCTCACCTTTAGCAACACATAGCTTATCTAACCTGTAGAGTGACCCATACCAGAGATGGTATTCAATGGTGATATCACCATCCTGCACATGAATATGACTTTGCAACTATTGAAACACCTCCTTGAAGTCCTCATCATTTGAATATGCCTCTTTGTATGCATCATGGGTGAATGGATCCATGTGCATTAGATTTTCCAAAGCTATTATCTTTGATGTGGGTGGATTTTAAAGCATGTAATCCAATTTTTTTATGCTTCCATTCTTATAATTGATCATTAAATGAAACTGTTGTAGAAACCCCATCCACTTGTAATTCTTGGTTTGTTGTAGCTTACTCTAGGCTTGCAAGTACTATAATGGCTGGTGATCTATGGGGATTATTGTCTTCATTCCCATTAGATAATGCTTCCACTTCTTCATAACTTGCACTAGGGCATAAAGCTCCTTGTCGTAGGTAGGGTAGTTAAAACATTCCCCATAAAATACTTTAGAATGGTAGCATACAAGCTTTCCTCCCTGTATCAAGACCACTCCAATAACATACACACTCACTTTTGTCTCAAATTTGAAGGGATACTACAAGATTGGTAATGTCAGAATTGGTGCTTGAATAATATTCGTCTTTAACTCCTCAAAGGCCATGTGCTTACCTTTTCCCCACTACAAACTCTTGCCACTTGCTATTATGGCATGTAGGATATGAATTTCGTTAGGTATTGTGTTACCCCATCAAAACTCCTAACCTTAGGAAAATTACTAGGCATCGAACATTTCCTGATGGCCTCCATATTGGAAGGATATATCTTCAACTATCCTCCACCTATCACATAGCATAAATACACCAAATAATATAGTGCAAACTCACACTTCTTGATATTTTCTAGTAGTTGGTGCTTCTTTAATGTCTCCAACACTTGCATAAAATGTGATATGTGCACTTCCTAGGTAGCAATGCATACCAATATACCATCCAAATAGACAATGAAAAATGAATCTAAAAAAGGGTGTGTTATATCATTCATTAACCTCATAAATGTAGTTGGTTCCAAATGGCATTACTAAACACTCAAACAAACCTTGCCTAGTTTTGAAGGAAATTTTCCAAGTATCTTCTTGTTTGACTTGAACCTAGTGGTATCCAAAAATCAAGTCCAACTTGTTTTTATTATTTCAACTGATCCAGTATATCATCTATCTTGGGAAGGCGTTATTTATTCTTGAGCATGATTTTTTTCAATTCCCTATAATCAATACCCATCTTCCAAGTCCCATCCTTCTTTGGAAAAATTATTATGGGTGATCCACATGGTGATGTACTTGGTCGAATGCCACCCTATTCTAGTAGATGATGCAACTATTTATTCACTTCACTTTCTTCTATAAAAAATTTCCTATACAACCTAATGTTTGGCAATGGGGAGTCAAAATTAACTCGATCTTGTGCTCCACTTCCTTTTTTGGTGGTAACCCTTTAGGCTCCTAGAACACATACTTATATGCTTGTAGAAACTCTTCCAGTTGTTGTTTCTATTTCTTAGTGTACCCCTCCAACAATTCCTTGCCTCTTGCATACTATTCTATAGACTGATTTTCTCTTAAAATTAATAAAACATACTTCTTGCTAGAACTAATCAATTTATTGGCTTGGTTGGCATTTACTAGTGAAAGTTTTGACTTGCCTTTGTGCACATTGTTGGTGAATGATTTTCCATTCTTGATGAGCCAGTATTGGTTGGATCTCTGCATAAATATTGCATATCACATGTACATGTAGGGACTTCCAAACATGACCCCACATATCAAGGGGAACTACATCTAGTTCTACTTCATTAGAAAAATCAACACCGATGGAAAATCTAATTTTCCATTGTTTTTTTACCTTCAACTCTACTTCCATATTTATCTATCCCAATGGACATGGGAGTGAATGATCGCAAAATTTCAATTCCAAAATTTTCACTAGCTCTGTTGCAATGAGATTCACCTACAATATTGAGTCAAACAAATAACCAATATTTGTCTTCTTGATCTGTATCTTTATGTGGAAGAGTTTGGTAATTTCCCTCTCTTGCTATTATTGAATGCTACTCAAATTCACCTCCTTTTGCACTAACATACAAACAATATTATCATTCACATCCTAGTGGCTTTCAACCTAGCTATTAGAATTGATGACCATGAGATTCTTATTCTTGTTATCTTTTTAATTATTATTATGTAGGTTAACACTTCTCCTCTATATGGCCATCAATGTGTAGTGGTTGTAGTGGTTATTGGGATATTTGCATTGGTGTGTTGTGTCTACCTTATTTTTATATTTTCCCCTTTTCCACATCTTCCTCCCCTCCTTAGAACAAACTTATTGCTCTTTCTACTTGGATCCACTTGATTTCCCTTTCTTTATGCCTATGTTCTCCAGACAATGTGCCTACCAAAAAGCCTCATCCATTAATATGGTCTTTAATAACATCACTTGCTTTAAAATATGGCGATGTAGACCCCAAGATACATTAGTAGTACATATATATTCTTTTGGGAGATACCCAACATTATGGACATGTTTCTATATTATGTGGTGTACTCCTATATACTCTTCCCCTACTTCTACCTAAAGTAGTGCCATTTGATCCACTAGTCCTGTACATACCCAATAGGGTAAAACTGTGATTTTATTACTGTTTTGAAGTACTCCCACTTAGTCACTGGAGGACCTCCCTTCAACCTCAAGGTCTTCGTGTGGATTTCCCACAAATTCAAGGCATGGCCCTCTAATTTTAGCCATGCAAATGAAATGTTTGTTCTTCCTCAATATGATGGACACTAAAATACACTTCTAATTGTTACAAGCTATGATTTAGCTTCAGAGCATCGATCTTAGCTTGGTATGGATTGATAACCACCTTCACTTCCATTTTAAATAGGGACTATGAATGATTCACATCACTTGAACTGGGTTGATATTTTTCAGGTCGTTTCTCTGGTCGGCTCTCTATTTCTTCCTGATATTTTGATATTTCCTCTGATCTATCTTCTACATTATAAACTCCCATATTCTCCAAATAAATCGAGCTTATTTCTCAAAGCGAGCATGAGGAGATTCATATTATGGATTATATCTACAACTTGTGCTTCTAGTCATGAAAACCTCTCCTCTGCAATATCACGCGGGTCATTCATAGATTTGTTAGCCATGATTAAGGTTTTATGAATTTTGGCATTGCCAATCTAAATCCCCTTCAAATATCCATAATATACCTGTTATCACTGGAAAATCGTACAAGAAAATGTGACATTATTTAATGTCAAGAAGAAGGATTTATAGGGCTGAGAGACATTAGAGAATCTAAAAGTATTTAAAAATCTCTAAGGTCTGAGGAAAAATAAAATTGCATACAAGAAGGACTAGTCAAATGTGATTTTGCATGCAAAATTCTTCAATAAACGTGCCCTTGGGTGCCTTTTGACCCAAAAGTGCGCAATCCCGGGAGTGGCGGAAGTCACTTTCCGGGACCACAAGGCATGCTCTAGGACATTGATTCCACACTTGAAGTTGCCTAAGAACAGCCACCCAAGCCTCCTTAGGGCATCAAGGGAGCACACAATGGAATAAATGTGGCACACAATGTAATCACCCTCCTCTCTTGGGTCACTATCCAAAGTGTACCAAAAGAGGGAAGGAGGATTTGAATTCTCCTATAAAAGGCCACCAAGAGATGAGCAATAGGAGAGCACATTGTTATGCTGTCTAGAATTGCCCCAAGCAATACCAGCAGTGTGTGATCTAGAGAATAGATAGAGGGGACTCAGTTGTTGGCCATCCAAAAACTCCAGTCCACCATAGTAGAGAGAGGGACACTTTGCGCCAAGGCCACTCGGAAGTAAATACATCCTTGCATCGGGACTTAGAACCCCTAGTTCGAATGGTCCCTTGGTAAGTGGGTTAAAGTTTCATCCTCATTTCCTACCAGCACTCAATAAGAGGGGATGTAAGCATCGTCGTTCGGATTATTGAAGTTTTTTGAATCTATTTAGAGCTTTTGTGTTATTTGTTTTAGTTTTAAGTTTAGTTTTTATGTTTGAATATGCATGCTATTTCTCTATCTAGTATGTTTATGTTCTAGCATGTTCCACCAACTTGCTTGATTCCATTTATTTTCTGCCTGTGACCAATAAATTAGGAGGGAAAACCACACCCCTTAAGTTGGTGTGATTTCGTACATACGTGCACCAAACACACAAACAAAGGATTGGAGAATCCACTAACTTTTATTTCCAAGTTTATGTGGTTGTAACTTTTTGTAGAGACCTCCATATTTGCTGTGGAGTTGGGCTGGAATTGCCCCCTTTTCTCTCCTTCATTCTTCTTTCCCTAGTTCATCCCAAGGGATAGACTGAAGCAAAAGAGCTCCAAAAACTGACATTGTAGAAATTTGCGTGCATTTCTCATAGAAACGTGCGCCCCAAGGCGTGCGTTCAGAGCTGACATGCACACAGAAATCACGCCTATTTCAGCCTTTTGCGCGCAAAAAATAGAATGAGAATTTTCTCCAATATTTCCATCTTTTTCTGCTTGTAAAAGTGCCTGGCAGCCCATAATACATCTGCCAACACTGGTTAAGGTGCCCTGCAACTTGCTAAAGCTCACTCTTAGTTGCTTTTAGTGGGTTTGGTGTTAGTTTTATTTCAAGTTGATTTTTGCAAAGTTAACACATAGTTTAAGTAGGAGGCAAATTAACTTGCATCTCGAAATAATTTATGTTTTGCAAATTTAGGTACCAAAACACCTAGATAATTAGCCAAAGTAAGTGGCCCAAGTCCACACATGCTTAGCTGGTTCTTTTTTCTAGTGTAAAAATCATTAGTTTAGTTCAATTTTTGCATTAGGATTTTGGGACTAGGATCGAATTGTCAATAGAAGAGCAAGTAATCTCTACTGCCTTTGCAGCCTTCGATGATCCTAGGAAAGCATATGAACACTCTCTATTCACAACTCACCATATCCCTATAGTTGATCACATAGATTAACTAGGAAAAATTGAAGGCGGCCCATATCCACGCATGTTTTTCTTTTGAGAAAGGAACAATAGAACATAGTTCAATAGGGGATTTTGAAAATGATCATCACATATCCACAAGTTCAAACTATGTGATTGTTCAATTTTTTCTCACACACATCCACACACTAAGAAAAGCGAATACACCTAAAACTAACTTAACAAAACTCACTAAATTCTCCCCAAAGGGGCCAATATAGTATAAGTTAGGATCAAGGTGGTAGGCATCTAATAAACCGCCTTGATCATTCTTCATCTTGAAACATACAAGTAGATTGTTTAGGGATCTTTCAAATCCACCTATCAGCCCACAGAAAATAAAACTTGAGCACGACAAAGACCTGATTCAAAGGGGGTTAGGCTTAGGCGCAATGCGTGCAGTATGAGTTGGGGCTACCTGACCCGACTCATACTTAGTATTGTTAGCTGAACTACCAAGAAGCCCAAGACGCGAACACTCACATGGGATGGTGGTACTTAGTGGCGAAAATTAGGGCATCCTTCCCCTATAGGTGACGGTGCAGGCAAACACTAGATCCTCTACCCTTACCTTGGTGGATTTTTTTTCAGCTGACTGGGGGCATCACCAGCTCTTGCGGGACGTTGTGCCAGCACTCGTAAGATATCTTCTCAAGGCACAATTACATTTGAGTGTGGGAGGATGATTAGTTCTTCTAGGATTTGAGTATCATACGAAAACAAAAAAACCATATTTGTTGGTTGAATGATCACATAGGATTAATCTAAGGGGAAAATTGATTTTATTTTCGCTTTGTTTTATGTATGAGATCAGAATTTTTCTTTGATTATAATCTTTGTCCTCTCAAATTTTTCCAAAGCCATACCTAGTCGACGCCAGAATGGACCCAATGGGACCTCCTTGATCCAGAAATATTTTGGACCTTCCCCCATTACTGAGAGGGGTTCCAGGTCTTTCGCCATTTATGCGTCAAAGACGGAACATTGCCACTATTATTGGTTCATCCTTTATTGGGGCGTATTTAGTTGGGAACCCTAGTCGGTATCCCAACACCACACCATGCACCAATCCTCCCACAACCCCTAGAGGGAAGAGGAGTGCTACCCATTCGGGAAGCCAGGTGAATGCACAACAGGGTACATCGCAGACAAATCCTAGGCTACAAACTCGTAATCACCTTTTCTAGCTTCGTTAAATATACCATATTTAACCAAGTTGAAAAATGACTGCATTGCACACAACCCCATATGGCCTCCCATGCCCATGAAGCTGCCTTCAGACATTCCAAAGTTCAAAGGAAAGCAAGTGGAAGACCCAGGAAATCATGTTATGACTTTCCACCTGTGATGTTCATCGAACAATATCGTTGAGGATACTATTCGACTGAGATTGTTTCAATGAACTCTAAACGAAGTAGCCGCGAAATTTTATGTGGAGAAATCCTTTGCTACACATGGAACCTTTAGCGCTCTCGCCACTTTGTTCCTAACCTATTTTCAGTTACCCATCCACCATGATTTCGGAATGGAATTACTAACCCAGTTTAGGCAAACCCCCCCGGTCCATATCTTAGACCATCTCCACGAATGGTGGCGGCATCATAGTTTGTGCAAAGCCAAATTCGACGATAGAGTTCTGTTAGACCTATTCCTGAAAACTCTCACTGCAGAGATTTCGAAGGATGTGGCGCAACAAAAGACTATATATGAAGAGGATGCCATCAGTAAGGCCCAACAAATCGAGCTGATCTATACGCAGTCAGGGTATATTTACAATATCCTACTGAACGCCCCGTGCCTGCAAACTTAAAAAGAATTTCCAGGTGTGTCGAACTCTGCAGACGGTTTAATTGGGTAATTGACCCAAATTTACCTAGGCAGCAGCGTTCAAAACCCCGGTTAAACATATGATTATACCTAGAACATACCACAACCTGTCTACCAAAGTCATAACATGCCTCTGCAAAATTTAGCCAGTAGGGCATCATCGTATCACCATTAGCACGGAGGACCCTATCTTCCGGCTCAAGGGACCCAGTACGCAGACATACATACTTACGGTAGAGCTCCCCCACAACATTCTTTTGAAAAATGAGGACTGTATTATGAATAGTCCCCAGCACAAGACCTGCCTATGAAAAATAATGCACAGGTGAACTTTGTGCAACCCTCCCAAAACCAATCGTGCCAACCATATAACCAGGAGAGATACCCTCCTAACATGGTTAAGAAAAAAGAGAAAAGCAAGCCTAAAGGAAATCCTGGGCAGGGGGAAACAACCAACAATGCACTTCACGATCTCATGCTAGAAGCAACTCCAACCGAAATCAAAACCAAAAGCCAATCAACTCCCAAAGGCAGAACAAGAGGCCACCTCTCTAAACAAACCACTCTTGTTCAATCTGTGGTGAGTATGGCCATTACACTCACGACTGTCCCGACCTCCCTGAGCTAAAGAAGCTGCAGAGTAACCGTGGACAAGGGGGATTCGCTCAACAACCAACATTCATGTAGGATCCCTTCCCCCATCAAGGGACAGTTAGCACGCAACAAGAAACTCCCGACGACTCTGGAAAAAATACCCACGAAATATACATGACTGGCGAGGAATTTTTTTTGAAACACGGAACTGAAACTATGACACCGCAATAGACACCAATGCATCAGGGGTTAGTACCAGTGCGCCAACAACACCTTTGACAATATCAAAGATGGCTATCGAATCTTTGCCAAATATGGCTAAGGAACCAACTAGGTGAGCAAGAAACTATTCTAAAGCAGCCCATAACTATAGCATCGTGGATGATCTAGCCCAATCTCCCGCCACTATGTCAGCTTTGGATGTATTACAGTCATGCCCAAAGCAACAGAAGGCCTTGATTTCTGTGTTAGGCGCTATTGAACCTGCCGATACATGCCTAATGGCTTTTGATTTAGACAAAGCCACCCCTAGGATTACTTTAATGGTCGCCTTTCAGATACCAATATCGGTCCAAAAAATTACCATTCACTAATGTGTCATTGACGAGGGTGCATCCACATGCATCATGTCAAAGAACGTTTGGCAAAATTTAGGGTCTCCCAAGCTAAATCCATTAGACATCATGCTTAGTGCATACGATGGTTGCCCTTCAATCCCAGTTAGTCTCTACCAAAATGTCTCAGTCTGCTTAGCCAGAAAGATGATCGTTATAGACATTGAAGTCTTGGACACCCACTTGGACTACAATATACTCCTTGGTTGGAGTTATATGTATGCCATGTCAGTCGTTGCCTCCTCCGTCTTCCGAACTATGATTTTCCCCCATGAGGACCGCATTGTTACTGTCGATCAATTGACACATAGTTAAAAGCGGCCCCTAAAAAATATCGATGTCATTCTACCCTGCATAGATACATCCGCGGACGCACTTTCACGGTACCAAGAATATGGACCCGGCCAGTTCAAACTATCGTCCATCCTAGGATCATTCCTAGGAGATTCCCCCATTATACCTGAGTCATCACCTGATGTCACAAGAGCTCTGGTGTGCATGATGTCAACATCAAGCACTGAAGATAGTTAGGACACATACACGAGCAATAATGACACTGAGTCCTCGGCTACGTCAGCCTCTCTATCCTACACCGCTTCCCAAACCCCTTTCCTCTACCCCCCAACTGGTTTCATATCCCAACAGGTTTTGGCAACAATAGTGTTACAAAACATATCTTTCGCAATACCAGTTTGTTACCTCATCCCCCCTACTGGGACAAGAGCCACACACATCACCACCATGGGGTTAAATCCAATCAGTCCCAAGGAGGCCCCACCCATACAGGAAATTGTCGAAAACATCCTTGCAAAGGAAATTCCCATTGAAAAACCAATTATTTCAAATAAAAAAACTGAGAGAGGGAAGAGGGTGGAGACTCCCGACATACAATGGGAATCACCTGGTTGCGCCATATGTGACATAGTAGGTCACCCTACCTATATTTTCCCATAGTTGGACGAACTAAAACTGATCCTTGGATCTGAGGCAGACATCGCAATAGCACGTTCTTGAAAAAAGGAGCTTGCCACCAAAGGTAAAAGAAAATAATTGTGGACCAATCATGCATGCGATATCTGCAGCAATTATGGGCACTATACCCATCATTACTGAGAAATATCGCGATATAGGGACGCCTTACACACCATAGAGAAATCCTATGAAGAGGATCCCTCCACCCAGTCATCTGGAGATGATCCTCGTACCATCCTGTACCTGCAGGAGGAACGATGGTCACTAGAAAGACTCCCGTTCATATTTCCCCCTCCTATCATACATTGCATGTTGTGCGATGAACGTGGTCACCTCATCGAAGAATGTGAAGCCCTGGAAATCATCCATAGATGGTATCCCATAGAATGGGTTTATTACATTTGTTTGCGGGCAACACAATTCACATGTCCTTTATGTGCTGACAACCACCATCTGGAAAATTTCCACTATATCCCCCGATTCCACTTAGCGATTGCTAGTTTGCGCTCAGCCATAGTCCGCCTCTCCCAAGAAGATGGCATAGACTTGGAATCCATGAATAGATCGACAACCCAAGAATATGTGATGAGCAGATCCATCCTCTTCCTGTCAGCTGAAAAGCGACCAATTAGGGAACCCTTAGTTTCCCTCAATCACTATCTACAGAGAAGACCAACATGTGTGTTATGTAAAATTCCCAATCAAGTGGTTGCCACTTGCCCTGATTTAGCAGTGTTATGACGCTGGTACCCCACCAGAACAAAAAATGAGCATGACGGAACCCCCATATCTATTCTATTTTTCCTAGTATTTCAAGGAAATCACTATGGACAACAGTGTACCTACATCCCGCAAGTTCGTCCTCTAATTGATATTATTCACACATTAGAGAAGAAGAGGGATGATCTCCTCAAATGATATAGAAAGTACATCACCCCCAGGCCAGCAATCCCACACCCACATCGGCGTAATGGGAAAACTGGGATGGCGCACCAACCAAGCATGACCCAGACCCATCCTAGGATAACATGCAGACTATGTGACCTGAATGACCACCGCGTCAATCAGTGCAAATAAATGAAGCCCCTCGCAAACATTTTTCGCACAGTTTCTTCTCTTCCACAGAAACTTCTCTCTAACCAAGAGAAGATCACGCGTACTTATTTCTAGATTTGTTCACACTTTCATCATACAATTAAATGTGAGAATATCCCCATGCTAAGAGTGGCAAGAGCAGCGTTAATTCTACACCACCCAAAAGCGTTAGACACACTCAAGCCAACAACACGGAAATGGAAGTAAAATACCTCATCTTCTACCACAGATCCTTTCCAAGTGTCCACATATGGGACAAAGAGTAGTGTTGATTCTCATACATTATACTCAGTT